>PELF01000017.1:0-351911 GCA_003709005.1 Magnaporthales sp. P1609 | reverse complement strand
CTAACCTAACCTAACCCTAACCCTAAACCCTAACCCTAACCCTAACCCTAACCCTAACCCTAACCTAACCCTAACCCTAACCCTAACCCTAACCCTAACCCTAACCCTAACCCTAACCCTAACCTAACCCTAACCCTAACCTAACCCTAACCCTAAACCCTAACCCTAACCCAATTATCCCTTTTTTTTTCGTCCGTTTTAACCAATAATAATTTTCGCCGTAATTGTACCCGCGCCGTATATAATACCCCGTATAACATTATATACAACGATTTTATATTAAATTGCACCAATCCGTATAATAATATATTGCCGTGCTAATTTACCACCCCGTTCGCGTTGGTATTGGCCCGGATTGTTTTACCGTACGCCCGTAACCGCAAAATCGAATCCATCGGCGTTGGTTTTCCATTATACGCTATAATCGTTATAAACCGTTGCATTATCCATTGTACCCGCGGAAAATACTTTTTTGTTTTCGTTTCCGCCTCCTCCCTATTTTCCCTTCCCGCCCTGTATTGTTCCTAAACCTTTTTTTCGCGTATTTGCTGGGCTTTGTACAAAACCAATATTTTGGCTACCGTTACCATTGTTAATAATACCGGCGTATATACCAACGCGTTGCGCCATCCGTATTTGCCCTAAATTTTTATTACGGCCAACGTATTGTACAATCCGTTTTGGAATTTATTATTTTGTACGTCGTCGTCCAACAACGCAATAAACCATTTTAATATTAATCGTTCCAATTTTTCCATATTCGCATTCCACGGCTATATTTTGTCCGGCTTTATTGCCCGGAACGCCATTTTTTATACATTGTCGAATGTATTCCTTTGTTTTTCCGTAAACCGGTACGCCGGCCGTCTATTCCGTATACCCCCGTTTTATACCCGCCTTTGGCCGCGTTCGTTTTCGCCCTTGTTTTTATCCTCGTTTTCGTTTTCGTTTTTATTTTTTTTCCACCTTTTTTTCCGCCTACGTCCAATTTGTACGTACGTTATATATATATTATTACCGTTTTCCACGTTTCCGCGTACTGCTATATCGTTTAGCCTTTCTGGCCCGCGTTAAACGGTTTTTCGTTGGTTTTATCGCCCGTTTTCCGCCGTTCGATAAAATATACCGCCGCCGAACTAATAACCTCCGCGTACAACGCCTTTTGCGTCCGCCAAACTATTCGTTCGATTGTTAACGCCGTTATAGCCAATGTTTTTTCGTTTACCGTTTGTTTTTTTTACCCCGTTCCATTCGCGCCTTTCCCCCAATTATTTCCATTCGTCCTACCCCCGTCCTTTTTTTATTTGCTATATTGCGCGGCTGCGGTTATTTGTATAGTTTGCGTCGTCGTTGCCAATTATTCGCGGTCGAACTTTTGTAAATGCCGCGCCCAACCGGTCCTTTTAATCCATTGGTTGGCCGACCAACGCGATTGTTTTTCGATCGACGCCGCCGTTTTTTCGTCCGTTTTTTGGATTTTGTACACGGTTTGTTCGATTGCCTTTTTAATTTGCGTTTCTTCCTGCTTTTGTTCTCCTTTTTCGGCGCTTTCCCTGCTTTCCGTTACCGGTACGATTTCGAACAACCGTTACATCGCGCCCGTTTGCCCAAACCGTTGGCAATATACCCCGTTTACCCACGTTTCGTTTTTGCCTTTTGCCGCCTATAATCCGGGTTTCCTTCCGCGCCGTCGGGGGTTTATCCAACCGTATTTATTGTAGCAATATTTTTGTATATTTTTAACCGTATATTGTATATACCCGCATTGCGTATATTGTTTACCGTCCGTCGTTACGGATAAATATAATATTGCCGTTATTAGCCCGTCCGGAAATTGCATTCCTTTTATATTTGCCGCCAATTCCATCCGGCTTTGTAACCGTTTTACTTTCTGTATTATTTATTTCCTCGCCTGGACGGTTATATATTGGTAATATATATTAACGTAATTGGCTATCGAACCGGCCGTAACGGCGTTTTTGTATTTTTTGCATACGGCGATTCGATGCGCCGGAATACATACAAATATTTCCTCGAACGGTTTTATAATTTTAATTTTGTCCGGTTATTTTGTTTGGTATTATTTTTATATTGTATTTTGTTTTGTCGGTATATTAAACTAATTATTTTAATTTTTTTTTTACTTCCCCTCCTTTTTTTTTCCCCTTTTTTTTTATTTTTCCCCATTCGATCGTCGTATTCCGTACGGGTTGTTACAATAACAACGTTGCAACAAATACTATTAATTTAATTAATACCGTCCCCGTCCCCGTTGCTAACCGTAACCCTAACCCGGAATTCGCATTTAACCCTAACCCCAATTTTAACCTAACCGTTTAACCCCAACCTAACTATTTAACCCCAACTTTAACAATTTATTCGCACCTACGCGTTGCATCGACAAACCAACAATATTATTCAATTCGCTGTACCCGGTTTCTTTTCCAAATTACTATTTCCAATGGATTGCATTTACGTTTTGCGTCGAACCGGTTGACCCTTCCAATCCTCAATCGGTTCGACCACGTTTCGTCCGTGCGCCCGCCCCACCCGCCCAATTACAACACGCGCATCAATCGGTTCGACTCGGACCGCTTGTGGCATACCAGTAAGGCGATTAAATCGATAGGCCGGGAAAAAGCCCCGGGGTTAAATGGGTGGAATAGGCTTTTATTGGACGCAGCCCTTAAATCCCCAACCCAAAAAAACGAAATAACCCCGGCCCTCCGACTTTTGGCCGATATAATTCGCCAGGGCATTGCGCCGGGCCGGGATTTATTATATACGTTCCGTTTAATAGGATTATCCAAACCCGACGAAGGGGTACGCCCTATAGCCGTAGGGGACTTTTTTTACAAAATAGTTTTTAAAACTATATTGGATACCCTATACCGGCCGGGATGCCTATTACCGTTTTAATTTGGGGTTAATAGCCCCGGCGGGGTCGAACCCGCTATATACGCAGTCGAAAAAGCCGTTACAAGCCCCAATATTAACGGAATAACTTCGATTTCGGCTATCGACCTTAAAAACGCTTTTAATAGCGTTCCTAGGGCTATTATAGCCTCGTCCGTTGCAACCTACGCCCCTGTTTTTTACAGGGCGGTTTGTTGGGCTTATAACCAACCCTCTACCCTTATAACGGAAAGGGGGGCCGTTTTGGCTAGTGCGGAAGGGGTACGCCAAGGGGACCCTATTGGGCCGTTGTTGTTTAGCCTTGCGTTTCGACCTACTTTGGAAGCTATTTAAAAATCGCTTTCCAACGTATATATCGTCGCCTATTTCGACAACGTATATATATTATCCCCAACCCCGAATTCGTTACCCAAAATAACGAAAATTATGGAAAAAAGCCCTATATCTCTTAACGTCGAAAAATCAACCGAAAGGGATATCCAGGATTTAAAAACCCATGGTTTCGAAATTTTGGGCACTTATATTGGGCCAGCCCAACAACGGCAACGATTTTTACAGGGTAAAATCGAAATTTTGGAATCGGCCATTAATTCGTTGAAAAAACTACCCAAACAATACGGGTTATTATTACTACGCAATAGTACCCAATTGTTGCTACGGCACCTATTGCGAACCCTAAATTTCCACGACCTTTGGGAATTATGGGAAAAAACGGATACCCTTATCCAAAAATTCGTAATATACCTAGCGAATAGGGGGTTAATAAAATCCGAATTCGAAACCGACTTCGATCCGGGTTTTAAAATACCCCTTATTACCCTACCTATCCGGGACGGAGGGTTAGGGTTACTACCGCACCGCAATATAGCCTCTAACGTATACAACGCAGCCAAAAAAGCCGCAACGGAAACCTTGTATAAAATTCAACAAATTCCGAATTTTAATAAGGACCAAAGCCCTTCCGCTACGGAAGTATTACGGCTATTGCAAAACGGTATTTTGGCCGATGTAAAGGCCGAATTAACCCCTATAAAATGCAACGCCCTAGCCGAAAACGCCAGTTATTTGGGTCGAAAATGGCTAAATATACTCCCTATTCAAAAATCGAATCGATTAACGGATAGGGAAATAACGGAAATTATTCGATCTAAATTAATGGCCCCTATACGTTTTACAGGCCACCTTTGCACCCATTGCGGAAATTAACCTAATTTGGGCCACGAAAATATATGCAAAAGGGCCCTACGGAAATATACGGCCCGGTACAACTAAATAAAAAGGGCTATTATTAAAGGGTGTTTAAATCGGCCCGATTTACATGTCGAACACAAACCCACCCTGCACCCCGAACCTACCCTGCACCCCGAACCTGCCCTGCACCAATCGAATAACGGCCCTAATAGCCTTAACGGATCCGAAAGCCCAAATAACACCCCTATTCGCTTCGGACCCCGAACGGCCAACGGCCCCAACGGCCCTAACGGACCCGGAAGCCTTAACAATACCCCTATTCGCTCCGGACCCCGTACGACCAACGGCCCTAGGACCGATTTTTCGGTAATTATTGGGACTTCGCGATATTACTACGACGTTCAAATCGTGGCAATAAACAAAAATTCAACCTATATTGACCCCCAGGCTACGTTAAAAAAGGCGGCGGACGCAAAACGGCTTAAATATCGAAATTTAGGCGATTTTTTCCACCCCTTAATTATAAGCGCCGGAGGTCTTATGGAAAAAACAACGGCCCAAACCTATAAGCAATTACAAAAGCTAATAGGCCCAACGTCGGCCCATTGGGTAGATACGGCTATTTCGTTAGCTTTATTACGATCCCGATCCTCTTCGGCCTTATCCATTGCAAAAATCACTACCAACGAATTTTAAATTAAATTTAAATATTTAATTTATTATTTATTTCTTTTGTTTATTATTTTTGTTTTAATTTTTTGTTTTCTTTTTAATTTTATTTTTTATTTTGTTTTGTTTTATTTTTCTTTTAAATTCCTTTTTATTTTTACTTTTTTGTTTTCTTTTTTATTTGTAGGGATATAAAATTTGGTTTTATTATTAATAGTTGGTTGGTATATTTAGTTTTTATTAAATTAACCTAGCCAATGTAGCTTAGAAAAATAATAAACCAAAGATTAAAACCTTATTCGTTCCGGACCCCGTACGACCAATGGCCCTAAAACCGATTTTTCGGTAATTATTAGAACTTCGCAATATTATTATAACGTTTAAATCGTGGCAATAAATAAAAATTCGGCCTATATTAATTTCCAGGCTACGTTAAAAAAGGCGGCGGACGTAAAACGGTTTAAATATTGAAATTTAGACGATTTTTTCCACCCCTTAATTATAAGCGCCGGAGGTCTTATGGAAAAAACAACGGCCTAAACCTATAAGCAATTGCAAAAGCTAATAGGCCCAACGTCGGCCCATTGGGTAGATACGGCTATTTCGTTAGCTTTATTACAATCCCGAACCGTTTCGGTTTTATCCATTGCAAAAACTACCACCAATAAATTTTAAATTAAATTCAATTATTTAATTTAATTTTCTTTTTATTTTTATTTTTATTGTTTGTTTTTTGTTTATTGTTTTTTTTTATTTTATATTTATTTTTTTTGTTTTAATTTTTTTTTTTTTTCTTTTTCTTTTTCTTTTTTCTTTTTTTTTAAGAATATAAAATTTGGTTTTATTATTTATTAATAATTGGTTGGTATATTTAATTATTAAATTAACCTAGCCAAAGTAGCTTAGAAAAATAATAAACCAAAGATTAAAACCCTAACCTGCCCGGATTGCTATAAAAACAATATAAATTAATTGTTTAAAAGTAGGTTGTTTTTTCTAGAATTTATTTAAAATAGGAGGAATTTTCGGAATTCGAATTAAATCCAGCTACAGAGGCCCGTGCACGGCTGATATAATCTACCCTCTTATCATCCACATATACCGGTCCTAGTATAGAGGATTACGTCCCTTAGTAGAAAATATACATTTACTCCCTGGTATAGTAGTAGTAATTCGAAGCCAGAGGTACCAAGGCCCACTAGGGCGCCTAGATTACCCGCGCGGTAAGATTACGTAATATAATTCCATTGGCTAGCAGATATTTAACCCTTCTGCTGGCTTTGGTCCTTGGAATAAAGGCCTGTATAGTGCTAACAGCGGCCCACGCATGTACCCCACCTTGGGCGGTACGTAGGGCAAGTTGATTGGCTACAACTCCTGGAAGATGCAAGCCCGCCATTAGAGACCAACATCCACAGCGCGTATACTCACACTTCTGCTTTTGAAAGTCTATTCGGCCAGCCAGAGCACAGCTTCGCTAAGCCCCTTAGGTAATTTTGTTGTCTCGTGCTCCAGGCCCTCCCAGGTTTTAATCTTTCAGCTCGGCGCACCATCCAGTTCTCAACAGCTCCTGCCCGATCGCGCCTTCTCAAGTAGTCATGCTGCGCGGCCGCCATTTGCATCCAGAGTACCTCTTTGCCGGTCTGCAACCATCTCCTATCGCCTCAACACCGCTTCTCTGCAATGATTGCCCCTCAAGAAAGGAACAGCAACGTCCGGCTTCTCGCATGTCTTATCGACGACGACGACACGAACGATAGCGATTATCGCTTCCTCGTCGACGAGCAACATGTGAAGTACATATCCACAGCGCCAGGCGCGTTTCGCGGGGCCGAGGACGACCGTACTTTCGGTCCCCTCCTGCTTGGCGAGCTCCTCCCACCATTTCCAACTGGAGATTGGAACCAAGGCTACGTAGCTAGGGACCCCGAGACGGGGAAGGCTGCCTTCGTCAAGACCGAGACTGTACAACTTTCCGGGGTAAAGAACTGTTGGCATCCCGTGAAGCTCAACGAGCTGGAATTCACGCAGCAAGAGCGAGTGAGGCAACGAGTCCACGTCTCAACGCATCCCGAAGTTAATGGCGGCAAACCCGTGCTCATCAAACTCGCGGTCTGGCCCTGGGAAATCCCCTCCATTGAGGTCGAGACGGCCGCCTATCAATGGATCAGTGACAGCGGAGTCGGTCCTAATTTTCTGGGCCATCTCACCGAGGGTAAAGATGGGCGCGTGGTTGGCTTCGTCGCTGAGTGGGTGGAAGGCGCGAGAGCCGCCGGGCCAGCGGACATCGACGACTGCAAGAAGGCTTTGGGCGGGTTGCATAAGCTCGGTATCAAGCTTGGCGATATTAACAAACATAACTTTCTTGTGCGGGATGGGCATGACGTGGTTCTGGTAGACTTTGAGACGGCGAAGCGAGACTGTTCGCCTGTGGAACTCGAGGACGAGATGAGCGCCCTCAAGAGCAGCCTTGAAGACACGAGTTTCCGGGGCGGCGTGGAACCCGCTTATGAATGACAGAACTAGGACATCGCTTGGTCCGACAAGTCTCTTCCAACGTTTACCAGCCTTCGAATCACCCCGTGGCCTTGAGAAAGAAGTTAACCGTCTGGTTGTAATAATTGAGCCACGATTTATACAGGTTATTAAATTTGACTTTAAACTTCTCGCTTCGTAATTAAGGTGCCCTTGTTTTTAATTGCACCCCGTGCCATTCTTTCATCAAGTCGGCCAGCACTTTGTTAACCATCCGCTGCTGCTTTAGTATCCCAGCACCGCGAAATTTATCCGAGCTAATCTCGATGCCGTACATAGAGCCGCAGCCCCCCGAGATATCTTGAACGACTAGCTCCACCGGCTTGAACTCGGCCACAAGTCTGTCCCAAATCTCGGTCTCCAACTCGTTCAGATAGTCTGGTTTCTCGGGCGTGCTGGTCGGTTGTTGTGCAAAGGGCGGTGTCGCGTCGGCCTGTGGATGTGACGAGTAGGGTGCTACCCTTTGTAGCTGAGGATAGTATGGTATTCTCATTCGACGGAGAGCTTGTTTGGCATTCGTCGATTGGGAGAATGTTCGACAGGGCTCGCGTGCGACACTGCTTGAACATGGTGTGGCGCGATTGCTAAATCGCAGCGCCCGAGCAGCGCGCAGTATCCGTAGGGCCATTCTGCTATAACAGTCGAGGTTTGTCAACGTTGGAAAGACTGAAGGCAAGTAAGTAATAAGGTAGGTAGCTAGTCTGGTTGTCGAGGTTTCGTTTTACAGCAGGAACAGGAGGTGGCAAGTCGCTGCTTCCACAGTTGGCGCATTTTTCCAAACCAAAGCTCTTATCGCATTGAAGCTCGACGTGTCGATAAGCAAGTGGGGCTACGCAAGCTCCAGCCAAGTGAGGCTTGGATATCGACGCTGTCCAATTGGCTGGGAAACTTTCCTCTTCAAAGACCAGACACCAGCCGCGTCATGGACAGACGGCTTTCTCAAAACGACTGATGCATCATCCTACTGCAGCGTCAGTGCAATGTCGAGGTCGACCACAATTGGAGTTAGCGAGTGACGATTAACCAACGCATACTACCGGTCATTTGATACTGCTTTTCTTGTCGGCGACTAGCCAACATTTACTAAGCGTGGGTGGGGAGGTACAAGTCTTTGCAATCAAGTCGCCCAGACCGCTTGCTGCCGGGGTTTAAAGGAAATGGCCACTGCACAATATTCGCGTTTATAACCCGAATCTTTACACGAACACGCATTTTTATGCAAGTTATTTGTTAATTGGCTAATCTGGACTTTGTTACTCGATCCAGCAGTTGAACGCAGCCATTTGAGTGTAATTTATTTACAGTTTAATTATCCTCCCTCCTTAGCCAAGGGGGTTCACAGGCGCACGACTCATCGCTGTTTTAAATTTTGATTGCGGGGAACCAGGACGGCATTCACCTTCCGGTTTTATGTGACTAGTGGCATTACTCGCCCATCGCGTCTTCGCGACGCAGGTTTGCATAACCTTTACGGCATTTGTTAAGTTTAATTGGCATCCATAAAATAAGTAAAGGGGCATCTACATCAGGGGATCGGTCGCTCCAGCTCCAATTGAGGATAGCCCTGTTATTAACAATCCACTCTTACAAAGTCAAGGCCGGGGACTTTCACCAATAGGGCAGCTTCTTTTTAGGGCCTCTTGGCAGCCCGGAGCCGCGTTGCTTATTCGATACCCTCCTGAGAGTTTATAAATGTGGCGATTTGTTATCACCGTGCAGTCGCGTACAGTAGTACTTGGCGGTTAAATGCATCTTCGCTGGGAACCTGCAGCTACTCCCCTTTGATCCATATTACTGCCCCTGATTTTCTGCTATCCCGGTCCTTGACATGTCGTCCGAACTCGGGGTGGCATGTCAACGTTGCCATCCATACCCCGGTCTGTGGCCCTATATTGCAATCAGCGCTCGGCCTGTCTGTTAGTCGTCAAGTCAATGGGTTCCTTCGAGGTATATAGAGTGGCATCGGGCCGCTCACTGTCTCCGGTCATGTCTTGCTTTTCCCTTAGGGCTTTTTGTGCTTCAATCGCTCAGCACTACACCCAAAACTTGAAGCCTCGAAGGGTTTTTCTGTCCCTATTTTCAGCTTGGCTCTAGTACGCCCGGCTCCTTCACCGCAGTCATGGCTGGCAAGGCGATATTACTGTCGCTTCTTGCGGCGACTTGCCTGGCTTCGGAAGCCATAAAGCCCACCGAGACCGCACCAATCATCCCCGGGTCTTACATCGTCGAGTATGAAGATGGGCAGGATGTAAGCCGCAATGACTCCCAGATTGGATGACCGGCCAAGAGAGCCCAAGCTCCAATCTCTTGCACCACCTACCTACCGAAATAACAAGCTAACGTTTCTGCACGAACCTAGGACACGGCCGCATTTCGCAATCTGATTGCGTCTGACGCGCACGTCAAGATGGATCTCAAGTTTGAGCTCTTCAAGGGCGCGTCAATCCAGTTCCACGAGAGCGAACGCGTGGAGGAGACTGCCGCCAAGGTGGCAGAAATGCCGTCGGTCAAGCGTATGTGGCCACAGCGCCGGTACAAGATTCCTGACTATCAAGTCAGTTGGGCCGGCAACATGCCTGATGCTCAGGCAGAGGCCGTGATGCGGCGGCAAACAGACGCCAACGATACCTTCACACCACATGTTATGACTCAGGTCAATCAATTGAGAGCGAAGGGCATCGTCGGCACGGGTGTCAAGGTCGCGGTAGTTGATACGGGAGTAAGTGCAACTGACCAAGTATTTCTTCTGCAAGTGGTGCATCTCTGGCTAACTTATATCTCTTCTAGGTTGATTATAAGCATCCGGCTCTGGGCGGCTGCTTTGGCCCTGGCTGTCTCGTATCATTTGGAACCGACCTTGTTGGTGATGCTTACAATGGCAGCAACACACCGATCCCTGGCAGCGACCCCATGGATTGTGGCGGACATGGTACACATGTCAGCGGTATTATTGCTGCACAAACCAACAACCCTTTCGGCATCATCGGGGCTGCGACCGGGGTGACCTTGGGCCACTATCGTGTATTTGGATGCAGTGGTGAAACTAGTGACGATGTTCTTATTCAAGCCTACAACACTGCCTATCAAGATGGTGCTGACCTGATCACTGCTTCGATCGGCGGCGCTTCTGGATGGCCAGAACAAGCTTGGGCTGCGGCCGTCACTAGGATTGTTGAAAAGGGGATCCCTTGTGTCATCTCTGCAGGTAATGATGGAGCGACAGGAATGTTCTTCACCAGCTCGGCAGCCGATGCCAGGGGTGCAACGGCCATAGCCTCCTTTGACAACTCCATCACGCCCTTGTTGCTTAACAATGCTACATATCGAGTCGATGCTGGTCAGGAACTGTCGTTCTCCTACTCGGCTGGCACGCCTGCACGTTGGTCAAACGTCACATTGCCGCTGAGGGCTGTCAACTTTGACACCAACGACACTCAGAACGCCTGTAACCCGCTTCCAGACAACACTCCGGATCTCAGCAACTCGATTGTCCTGATCCGTCGTGGTACCTGCGCCTTCACCCAAAAGGCCACCAACGTCCGTGCCAAGGGAGCTCGATACGTTATATTCTACAACAATGTCCCCGGGACATTGACCGTAAGTCTTGCTGCAGTGGACGGCATCGTTGGTGTTGCCGCTGTCGACGCAGAGACCGGAAAATCTTGGATCGCCCAACTGGCTGCTGGGCGAAATGTAACCCTGTCTATGACGGATCCGCTCATCGCACCCAAGTTCCTGATTAACTCGCCGAACCCACTCACGGGTAGCTCTCCCAGTACCTACACCAGCTGGGGTCCAACTTATGAGGCTCAGGTGAAGCCCCAGGTGGGTGCTCCGGGCGGAAACATCCTCTCCACATATCCTCGTGCGCTCGGCAGCTATGCTGTCTTGTCGGGTACTTCTATGGCTTGCCCGCTTACGGCCGGTGTCTATGCGCTCATCATGAACGTTCGCGGGATCAAGGACCCCAAGACGCTCGAGAACCTGGTCTCAGCAACCGCCAAGCCGACTCTGTTCAACAGTGGCTCTGGAGATGCCGACTATCTGGCCCCGGTCCCGCAGCAGGGTGCAGGCTTGATCCAGGCTTACGATGCCGCCTACACTACGACACTCTTGAGCGTTAGCAGCCTTGCATTCAACGACACGGACCACTTTTCCCCCGTTCAGAACTTCACCATCAGCAACAATGGCTCCAGTTCTGTCACCTACACGCTTTCCCACCGCGGTGCCGCCACAGCCTTCACCTTCACGACTGACCCCTCTGTCATCATCCCTAAGGCCTTCCCCAACGAATTGGTGGCCAACTATGCGAGCATCAGCTTCAGTGACGAGAAGGTTGAGATCGCCCCCGGGGGCAGCGGGCAAATCGCCGTGACTGTGACTCCTCCCGCCGGTCTAGAGGCAAGGCGCCTCCCCGTCTACTCCGGCTACGTGGTCATCAACGGAACCGATGGTTCCTCCTTCTCGCTCCCGTATATGGGTATCATAGGCAGCATGCACGCTCAACGCACTCTCGACCCGCAAGCCACTTTCCTATCGAGCAACCAGATCCCGCGCAACTTTACGGCTAACAACCCACCACGCACCCCGGCCGGGCACCAGTTTGATCTGCCGCCGCCGGGCGAGGCCAACAACACGCAGTACGTGCTCGTGTCTGAGATGCCGCGTCTGAGCATCAACCTGGCCTGGGGCACGCCGCTGCTGCGGGCTGATGTGGTTGCCATTCGGGACAACTCGACCGAGTCCCAGCAGCCGATTGACGAGACCGAGGTGCTTGGGCTCAAGACAGTGGGTAGCCTACGATTCTTCCCCCAGCGATATCAGTCGCGAACACGCACCTTTGTCAGGTGGGACGGCGTCTTGGAATCGGGCAAGTACGCACCCAGTGGCCAGTACAAGATTGTGTTGAGAGCATTGAGGGTGTTTGGCGACAGCCAGAAGAAGGAGGAGTATGATGTTGTCGAGACGGTGCCGTTCAAGATACGGTATATTAACAAATGAGCCTGAAGATCAACCTGTAGTCTTCAGTCGGTTGGCTCCTTGTTGTCTTACATAATCACAACCGCTGTGCTAGGCTTATACAGATAATTGTATAATGTATCTAGAGGGTATATACTAGATTTGCAAACCTTCAACTCTTAACTGTGTGCTTCTTCTCTGACGTCGGTGGAACTGGATGCTGGCTGTGTGGCAGAGAATACAAACAGTGGCTCTTCCCTGGCTTACCGAGTTTGTCTGGTAACTACCCTGGCGAAAAGCAAGACGGGGGTGTGATCCGAGGCACTACAACCCTGATGTCCCAACTTTGGCCTATAGCCAAGATTCGGGGTAAGCTGGGTTTTTATGGGACGGTGGCAAAGGCTGGATCAGATTAAAAGACTAAACAAAATCCCGTTCGAGAATAAACGCAGTCCGGGGTAAGGTTTGGATTTGGGACGGCGACCACTTTTATTTCGGCTGAGAAAGCCCAGCAGGAATGTCTCTTCACTCCAACTTATTCAACTCGGTGTTGGATATACCACAATTATTTCCAGCAAAAACAACAAGCAAGTAAAGTGTCCCGAGTAATTATATCTTCTAAAAAGAGCGAATTCTCTTGTTACAAATTCCAGAGCACGGCAGAGGAAAGCGAGAGAGAGGAAAAAAAAAAAAGAAAAAAGAGAAAAAAAGAAAAAAAAAAAAGCCGGATGGACATCCCGAGGGTGGTACAATTGGTCAATTGTTGCATATAACAGATGGGGCGGGGTCCAGACCCCGGACATATCCCGGGATTTGAAAGGTTTTGGCCTATATATAGTGTAAGCTGGAGATAATATTGGTTAATATTGCAAATACAAAGTTGAGAAGATCCGTCAAACAAAGAGGGGAAAGGCGCAGCCAAGAACGCTGTTGCGTGGCAGGTTGTTTACCCAAAGGTTCCCCTCTCCATCCCCAAATCATTATCGCGGAGAAGAGAATATCGGCACTTTGGTCGGTTTGTTTGTTCGAGATCGCTAAGAACTTATCTCGTCAAGCAAATTTTACTCGATCTTTATAAGTTGCCTCCATTACAACTTCCATATATCTACCACTTTTGGTTTCTTGACTCGATTTACTTTGCAAATACGGATCTTTTAATTAACTCCGGCCAGGATGGTCTACTTTATAGTGGGAACAAACTGTCCGACACTGGAGGTTGGACAAGAAATATTTACCCTGCCCACTGTCGGGTCGATTGATTCCTGCCCCCAAATAGCTGTTACAAATCGTTTAGTAGTATGCAAGTCGGACTTTTGCTCGTCATCGTGCATAATAATATGGGGAAAGATTAAACAAAGGTGCGGGGACAATAACGCAGGGCCGTCGCATCTCGGCTAGACAGCAACGGGGACGAACACGGGGAGTACGAAACAGCCTGCAGCTATGTACCCACTCAACATACGGCATCTTCACTTAGACTAGACATGCCTTATTTCCCATGCGCGTAACTCCTTTGTGGGCATTACAAACTGTTGCCCTAGCACGCCTCTGGACCTGTAAAGTATCCAAAGAATAAAACAACCAATCCATAGAAGCGAGGACTAATATAAACTCGCCAAGTTCAAGCAGTAAAGGACTGCTGAGCAGATGCGCGAAGTAAGTGGAGGCGTGCAGGTGCGGAGTATATAATGGGAGAAACTCAATGCTCAAATTTCATGATGAACTCGGATCGGGAGATCTGCAAGCCGTTTGCATGGCGGCGACCGTTTATTAGCTAATCAATTTGATTTTTATATAGGGAGTTGTAAACTTATTGGACAAAACCCCCCAAGCGGAGAATACTGATAAGCCCATAATGTCTCGATTCTAACAAAAACTGTCGTGCGGAAAGATATCCGCAATAAAACAAAACTACGTAATATTTACTTGATGCTGTCTTTACCGACCATCTCCGCATAGGTCACGTCTGCTGACCCTTTGCATCCGAAAAAGAAAACAAAAAACCCTACCAACACTCAAGCAATCCTGCATACGTTTCCCTGTCAACTATTCGTCCATAATCGAGACCATCCTTACCATACATTCGTCCCAAGAGCCACCACATCTGCGTTTCGGATGGCGGTTTCCCCATCAAGCTTCTCCCCTCACCTCGTGGCCGTTGTTTTCAACCCTTGTTGATCCCACTGCCGAGCCTCTTCCCCGCGCTGGGCAGCAGCATCTTGCAGGAGCTCTTTAACCTGCATTCACGAGAACCATGGTACATCGGCACTCATTGGCCATCCGATGGTCAGCCAACAATCCAATTGGCCCTTGGCATCTGCTTAAAGGCTTGCATATGTAGATGACCGGATGGAAAGGTGCCAGGTTCATCGTGGCGAGGGGTAATGCGTCAAAAGAGGAGAATGAAGAGGAGAGAGGACATGGCAGGTAAAGAGTAGGAGGTGAGGAGTAATTTGAGGGGAGAAGAGAGGGGATGACGGTATGAATCCGCCTTGGGGAGCTTGCAACAAGAAGGGTAAGAAGCTCCTCTTGTGATATATTACTTCCCCTTCCTCCGCACTCGTTTCATCCCTTCAACTCTTACGCTGAAGCAAAGCTGTCCAACACTCCCATTGGGTTTTCAACCACTCCATAGCCACCGCAGACCGACTACCGCAATCATGGGGAACACAGGACCGGAGCCTCGTGGCGACGAGAGAGGATATGCCAGTGGCATGATCCCCGAGGAGTTTGATATCATCGTGTGTGGTGGCGGGAGTACAGGATGCGTGGTGGCTGGCCGGTGAGCTTGATCCATTTCATCACGTCCTTCTCGATAATGACGATACACATGTTGCTCGACTGTTGTCCTAGCATCTAACGACCGAATCAAACAAACAGTTTGGCCAACCTGGATCACAACCTCAAAGTCCTCTTAATCGAAGGCGGCGAGAATAACCTCAACAACCCATGGGTCTTCCGTCCGGGCATCTTCCCACGCAACATGAAACTTGACTCCAAGACAGCGTCCTTCTACGAATCTCGAGCATCAGATGCCCTTGCCGGAAGGAAGGCTGTCGTGCCCTGCGCCCATGTCCTGGGTGGCGGCTCCTCCATCAACTTCATGGTAAGTCTAGTGGCAAAGTGGCAGACCAGATCAGAGGAAAAAAGCAAAACTAACCAAGCCCCAGATGTACACTCGTGCTTCGGCCTCGGACTACGATGACTTCCAGGCCAAGGGATGGACGACCAAGGAGTTGCTTCCGCTCATGAAGAAGCACGAGACGTACCAACGAGCCAGTCACAACCGTGATACGCACGGCTTTGAGGGGCCCATCAAGGTGTCCTTTGGAAACTAGTGAGTTTCTGCCCAGCAGTACCTCTTGTCAAGGTCAGACTGTCCGGGTTCACACAGAATGCTGACCAAGTGGCATGTAAAACAGTACCTACCCAATTGCATGGGACTTCTTGCGTGCCGCTGAGTCTCAAGGCATCCCCACTGTTGATGATCTGCAAGACCTCTCATGCGGGCATGGAGCAGAGCACTGGCTGAAGTGGATTAATCGTGATGTAGGTGTATTCCTTCTACATTGTCCACACAAGTCCATTTATATTCGATAGAGAGCCCCTCCTCAGAAGGCTTACTGACATATAAGCTAATACTTGTCTCTAGACTGGCCGCCGAAGCGACAGTGCTCACGCTTACATCCACTCTACCCGCTCGAAGCATTCCAACCTGTACCTTGTCTGCAACACCAAAGTAGATAAGGTCATCATTGAGAATGGAAAGGCGGTAGCTGTTCAAACAGTGGCCACCAAGCCTCTCTCCAAGGGCCAGCTCAAGCCACGCATTTTCCGCGCCCGCAAGCAGATTGTCGTCTCGTGCGGCACTCTCTCATCCCCACTTGTCCTGCAGCGCTCTGGCGTGGGTGACCCCAAAAAGCTCAAGGCTGCAGGTGTCGAGCCCATCGTGGATCTCCCAGGCGTAGGCCTCAACTTCCAAGACCACTATCTCACATTTTCCGCGTACCGTGCCAAACCCGGAACCGAGACATTTGACGATTTCGCCCGTGGGAAGCCAGAGGTCCAGAAGGCCGTGTTTGATCAGTGGGAGATCAAGGGGACGGGTCCGCTGGCCACCAACGGAATAGGTTAGTCAGTTCAGTGCAGCCCGAGTGGCAGCACGCTTGCCACATCAGAGCCGACACTAATCGATATTTCTGGTAGATGCCGGGGTGAAGATTCGGCCGACCCAGCAAGAGCTGGATGAGTTCAAGACTTGGCCTTGCAACTCTTTCCAGAAAGGCTGGGACAGCTACTTCAAAGACAAGCCCGATAAGCCTGTGATGCACTATTCTGTTATCGCTGGCTGGTTTGGCGACCATATGCTGATGCCTCCAGGGGTAAGTTATTCCTGCACGGTCCTGGCAAATCGTTCCATCTAGTCTACATTATAGATTGTGGATCGCTCGCTAATCTCAAAGTCAGAACTTCTTTGCCATGTTTCATTTCCTGGAGTACCCCTTCTCTCGAGGCTTCACTCACATCAAGTCGGCTGATCCCTATGCCGTCCCTGACTTTGACACAGGCTTCATGAGCGACCCGAGGGACATGGCGCCCATGGTGTGGGGCTACATCAAGTCCCGTGAGACGGCCAGGCGCATGGATGCCTACGCCGGAGAGGTCGAGAACATGCATCCATGCTTCAAATACGACTCGCCTGCTCGTGCTCATGACATGGATCTCGAGACCACAAAGGCCTACGCCCTCCCAGGCAACGTCACGGCCGGGTTGCAACACGGCAGCTGGAGCAAGTTCCTACCTCCGGCAGAGAAGCAACCCGAACTTAATGTGCTCAACACGCACAAAAAGGCGGTATTTGATGACCTCAAGTACTCTACTGAAGACATCAAGGCTATCGAGGAGTGGGTGAAGCGCCACGTTGAAAGTACCTGGCATTGTTTAGGAGTGAGTCCCCAGACTTGAGTGACCCCTGACACTTCCACAAATGGGTGGACCACCCGAGGGCTGACCTGCTGACTCACCACGACCAAAACAGACTTGCTCAATGGCTCCCAAGGAAGGCAATAGCATCGTCAAGCACGGTGTTCTTGATGAGCGCTTGAACGTCCACGGTGTATCCAACCTAAAGGTTGCAGACCTTAGTATCTGCCCTGACAATGTTGGATGTAACACGTAAGAGAAACCCCTGAGAGCCACTTGACTCCCCCTCAGGCATGAACCCTCCTTGTGCTGACTTGACATGTTTTCTTTGAAACAGATACTCCACGGCTCTGCTAATTGGCGAAAAGGCAGCAATGCTCGTTGCCGAGGATCTTGGCTATTCTGGCGAGGCTCTCGAAATGAAGGTACCCGAGTATCAGGCTCCTGGGGAGATGAAGCTGCTGAGCCGCCTTTGATCCTACTGACTTAGGGGGTTTTCCATTGTTGGTGAACAGTTAATTGTCCTTGCATTCTTTTTTTCCCCAACAGCTACTCTTTTGCTTGTCTGTTGTAGTCGCAAAGAGACGAGAAGTGGAACGATAATGACCTATTGGTTTGTGCGCTGCGTCAACTTGTGTGGAATAGGTACTTAGCTAGCTCGAGTTCATACGTGCGAGTCTTAACCTTTTTCACTCATCTCCTAGCCCCCGTGAACAGACAAAACATATTCAGGGAGACAACAAGAGCCGAAACCCAAGTCAAGTTTCCTTCGCAACTCGCATGTCTTCTTCCCACTCCTTCTGTACCTCGTCAGCAAAGACGTCATCACTCAAAATCCTCCATCCAACCATAGCCATGCCCCTCCCACACTCAATAGCCTTCTCATAAGACTTGGTGAGCCCTGCTGCCGCGGCAAATGCAGTGGTATGGTTCGACTGGCCCTTCTCTGTATCAATGCCAAATGCACCATGGAAACCTGGACACTCGTAACATACGTCACCCATGTCGGTGCTGCCTGCCAGAAAGTCGGCCGGCTCCGAGAAGGAGACGGTCTCGGGCGTCTGCACAGCCTGGTACTCACGGCACAGGGCCCGCGACGGCCTAACGTCGGCGTACGAGTTAATGGGCTCGTAGCGGACACCACAACCCGTCGCGATGGCGGCACCCTCAAAGCAAAGCTTGACTCGCTCCCATAGCTTCTGAGCTGCGGCGCGCGTGTCGCTCCTGACGTAGTACTCGACGCAAGTGGAGGCCGGGGTCACGTTGGGCCTGTCGCCGCCGTGACGCACGACTCCATGGATTCGCTCGTAAGGTCGGATGTGTTGCCTGAGCATCGAAATGGCATTGTAGGACAGGGTCGCGGCGTCAAGGGCGTTGATGCCATCCCAAGGCGCCATGGCGGCGTGGCTCTCGCGACCACTAAAGTAGATGCGCATTTTGACGTTGGCAAGCATGCGAACAAAGGCGACCTCTTGAACCGGTGGGCTAAGGAGGTACGACGGGCCAGGGTGTACCATCAAGCTGGCGGCGGCGTCTTTGTATGCTCCCGCGGCGATCAGCTTGAGCTTGCCGCCGCCGCCTTCCTCTGCAGGAGTGCCCAGGAGACGGACGCGACCTGCTTGATCTGGGTTTTTCTTGAGAACAGCAACAACACCCAGGAAGGCGGCCAGGGATGATGAAGCAATCAGGTTATGCCCGCAGGCGTGACCGATGCCTGGGAGGGCGTCATACTCGGCATTGTAGACTACCAGGCGGCCTCCCGAGCCATACTCTGCCGAGAAGGCCGTTTCGACGCCGTACGCATGCGGGATCACCTCGAACCCAAGTTTTTCAAGGAGCGAGACGAAGCAGTCGTGAGCTTTGAACTCCTCGTATGCCAGTTCTGGGTTGGCGTGGATCTACGAGTGCGTGGGATTAGAGCGGGGGAAGGAGGGGTAAGCAGACAAAGATCGAGAGATGAATATGTAAAGAAACAAAAGAGACACTGGGGATCAACACGGAGCGATGCGTTAAAGTTGAGAGTAAATTTCCTAGAGCGGGAAATAAGCTTAGGTAACTGAATTCCTTTTGCCGCCTTTGATACCCGAAAGGAAATATTTGCTGCCAAACTCAAAGTGATCAAGATAAACTGATCGAGACAGAAAGTTTCCATACCTGGTCGTTGATACTCCTAATGTCGCCATCTTTCTCTTGCAGCTCTTGCCGGATAACGCCTAGGGCGATGGATTCTGCAGATTGGCGCATTTTTATGTCGGTAGCTAGAGGGTCCCGAAACATCCAGAGAAGAAAAAATTGAGAATGCGACCAAGGAAGGTTTGGAAACGAGATCTGCGGAGTAGAAACGAGGGCACGGGCTTGATGGACCCCGCAGTGCTGGGTAAAGTTACACTACACGCCTTGATCGGGAGTTAAATATATTAATCGTTGCCGCAAATCTCGATAGCGTTCGGCCAGGTATAAAGGTAAACTTTGCCAGGATTTAAGCGAACCTCTACATGTTCGCGATAATAATTAAACCCCGATAAATATAACATATTGTAAGCTGCCTTGGGTCTAGTCTAGTTTGATTCGGTCTACTATATGGAAATAAAACCCTGTATTATTAACTCGGTCCGCCTATATTTAGACCAACCCAAGAGACAGACAGAGTTTTGGTAAGAACCAACCTGGGACACCCTTCTTACTTAAATATAATATAAAACGCTCTGATTGATTGACAGAGACGGTAATACTATTGCGATTATGCATCGCGCCCGAATGCTTTCCCAAAACAGCGGGCCTCACAGGTCTCACAGGCCCCACAGGAGATAAATACAGTGTACGCAGTACGCAGCACGACCTGTGTTTTGACGCAAACTGCCGCCCCACTCAGTCACCTGGGCGCCCTGGACATCTCGCTTCCTCGGGCTGAACGCGAGCTTGGGATGCCAGTTAACATGGATGTCCCGTAGTGACCTACTCGTGCATGACTTTTGTTGGTTTACTGCCTTGCTCCTTTATATATAAGTCACCCGTCTTGTTTGCATTCCAAAGTTGAATAGAAATGCCAAGTTACTTAAAATACAAAGAAAAAGTTAAAAACCTATTAATTTGCCCAGGTTTACCTCATCTCCGCGAGAAGAAGTGTTCAAGCCCCCGGAGGGTAAGAAAATATCGACCTCGCATACGGAGAAGCAGGATATTCTCTTTTATTTCCCCCCGTAATTTTGGAGAGAAGATGGCCGACTTTGTGAATCACGCACTCGATAAAGAGTCTCGAGCGGGAGAAATATACGCCTCGGTGATAACATGTTTAACGGCGGTTACGATAGTTGTTCTTGCAAGGGTAAACGCAACAATCCTCCATCCTCGCTTCTCAACCTCGACAGACCTAACACAACCCCACGATGATTTCCATTCAGATATACACTCGCCTTTTTATCGTCAAGACGTTTGGCCTCGATGACTGGGCGGCGTCACTCTCTCTCCTATTTACGCTTGCTTGTGGTATTATAGTTGGCGTTAGTAAGTAGCCGCGCAAACCTCCCACTTATAAGCACCAGACAAACTTACAAACCTATTACCTTGCAGATGCCAGATATGGCTGTGGAAAACATATCTGGACAGTCGCTCCTGGCGATCTGAAGCAGTTCTTTATAGTGAGTGGAACAACGAGTTTGAGACTAATCGATACATATTAACAGAGGCCTTTGTATCTACCAGAATTTCTACTTCAGCATCGTTATTTATAATGGGGCCATCCTTTTCACCAAGGCCTCGTTCCTTCTACAATATTATCGCGTGCTAGCGATTAACAAGTTTATGAAGCGAATGTACCTGGGCTTTCTAATTGTTATCGTCGCTACGTGCATTGCCTTCATCTTTGTGGCAATCTTTGCGTGTACCCCGGTAAGCAGACACTATCAGGAGAGGTGTACTATTGCATCCGCTAACCCAAGTATGCTGTTACAGATCTCGGATTTCTGGTCCTTTTCCCCCAACAGGAACTGTCTCCCGGTAAGTGATCGACGTTGCCTGTGCCCTTTTCTTTGGCCCATGAGCATTTGTTTTGCTCTCTAAATAATTCTAACTATGCCCTGTATCATAGAATTTTGCTATTTATTACGCTCAAGCCGGTGCCAACATTGGCACTGATGTTATCATCTTCATCCTGCCTCTACCGGCCCTTTGGAGACTCCGCATCAACGGGCCCCAAAAACTAGTTCTTCTGGGCATCTTTTCCTTAGGCTTCTTTACCACTGTTATTTCGGTCCTTCGCCTAAGTTTCCTAACAGATAGCCAGGATGTGACGTGGGACAATGCCACTTCTTCTTCTTGGTCGACGGCCGAGATCTCGATCGGACTAATATGTGCTTCACTACCTTCATTGCGACCCCTTGTTGGCCGCATTCTACCTCGCCTCGCGTCATCGTTTGGAAAAAGCACGACGGCACTCAGCCGTCCTCCTGGTGGTGACAGCCGGGTCCGGACGTTAACCACTACATCGTCGAAAAAGACGCGCTCTTTATATCCAGACCTCGAGGGGAGCGTCGAGCGGCTACACAGCAACAGTCACAGTAAAACCGCTTCTCCCAACACCGAGACCTTCCTCGACGATAGCAGCGACATCAAGGACTTTGTTATGACCGAGTTCGGCACATCGACCAAGGTTACGGCTGGTCATAGAGCAGGCCGCAGAGTTTCGTCGCCATAGGACTTTGGAGCTTTATACCCCTGCTTTGGGGCAGATTCATATTTCGAATGTATACAACAGTCTGTATAAGAACTGCCACTTTTTCTCTTTCTAATTTTTTGGAAACGATTTTACGTTTTCTTGCTTCCTTTTTTGGTATGTTTTATTTTTCTTTCACCTTGTTTATGTTCCTGAATAATTTCTTATTCTACTTGCTAGTTCAGCGAAGAGGCTTTAATGCGCCAAACTCGGAACCTTTATCCCACAGTCCTGAGCGAGTCATTTACGGTCCCACTGCCCGTATCCAGGTATCCACGTGGGCTTCAGCTGCAAATGGAGTAAGTAGGATGATCTGTATGTAGATCGTGCATGGCTAAAACAGCGGGTAGATATAGATGATGCTAACCCTGGAATAATTGGGGGCAAAGTTGCATGGGACCGCAAAATCGAACATACCACACCAAACCAGGGAAAAACAAACTTCAGCCACCAATGTCAACAACTATATAATTTCACCATTTAAAAAGAAAAAAGGCTGTTGCATAACATAACATATATTCTGGCGATACAAAATTATTTGAGTTCATTGTTTGCAACTACGGTTTTCTGGTTTGGGTGTGTTTTTGCAAAAGATTGCGCCGCCGTCTATTTAATTCCGCCCCCACTTGCCCGGCTGCCATGATGAGCAAGTTTGACGGCTCCAACAGATGGTGTCGTACAATACCAAGGCACCTACCAACTACCGAGTCGGACTGCCCATTGTAGTCTGGGGAACCTGCTTGCTTGGTGGGGTCAAAGTCTGCATTTGGCCATATGTTACGTGGCCCTTATCAATGAGCTCTGGGTCTAGGTAGGAAGGCCGTGGCCATGATGGTCCATTTATTGTCGAACGGCTGACCAGAGAGTGACTCGCGCGGGTGAGGCGGAAAATCAAAATCCCCAAAGCCAAGATACACGTGCGTCCACGCAACCATTTCAACTTGCGGCAATGCCCATTTGAGCATAGAAGTCACGCTAAGTGCCCACAAAGTCACGGAACGCGCAGACCCATGATGCGAAACTTGACTCGGTATTGGGTAGTAGAATCGAAAATTGGAGGTCGTGCAATTAATTACGGCAAATACTAAAATAATCTAGCCGGTGTCAAGCATGCCGAGACTACATAATTGCGAGGAGCAGAGACTGAATACGGAAATGAGTTTGCCCATCTGGATACAAATAAGAAAACGAGAAGCACGCATGTTCCGATTGAACATGTCACGTGTCACAAACTTTGCTTCAAAGCCATCCGCCATGCAGCCGTCATCGGAGCCAGTTGCAGCCACTCACTCACAGTAATAATTCCACGGACGGGACAACAGGTCTCTAGACCAGGGCTACCATTCCTGATCTTCAACAGGTGACTATAGGCAATAGGGACTAGCGCACCCTTAGATCGACTTCCTCCCCTGTCTCGCATCTTCGCTAACAAGCTATGGTACCGACCCTTCTTTTGTACAACAATCGCAGCCTCATCTGTGGGGGATATTTTGCTTGCGCTGAGATGGATGGGCCAAAACTGTTCTATGCATAACTACTTAGTTTGCTTAGTCAAGAATTAGACTCGAATCATCGAATGAAGGTTCCAGCAGAAGCTGCTCCTGCCGTCCAATATCTGATCTCCCCTGAGTATTATAGCTGTCAGATCTTCCATCCATCAGTGGCATCCCCGCTATATTTCCGCATCGCCAAGACCTTTACCATCTTTTGGTGCGTCGCATGGCATATGCAGCACTTGGTCCCAATCGCGCCGTTCTTCCGAGGTGGAGCTCCCATACCCAACCCGTAGGGTCTTGGCACCGCGCCCTACATGTCAAATGCTCCATTTAAAGGGCGCTGACATTTGTTATATGGCTATTTGGGGCGATAATTAGCTGCTCTCCTATAATTTATGTTGCAGTAAAGTGCGCTTGTTTTCCAGCTGGTTTTATCTATCTACTTAGGTAAGTAGGGACCAAATGATAGTATTGCACTTATTCCAGGCCGCATTCGCAGTTTGACAAATCCTAACAGTGTCATCCCTCGACGTCTTACAGAATGAAGGAGGTACAACCACAGTCTTTCCCACGAGATTGCTCGGATGACCATGATGTTGAAGACCTCAGTCCCGTCGCACAATCAACGACTAGGACAAGCCAGAGGACGTTGCCACCCCCTGATGGAGGTACAAGAGCCTGGCTTACATGTCAGTAACCTTTTTTTTCGCACATGAAATCCTGGTCATTACCTCTTTAACACCAGTTAACCGGAGTCGTGTCTATTTGGATGCACACACAGGTTTTGCTGCCCACATCATGACGGCGAACACTTGGGGCGTCATCAATTCGTTCGGCATATTCCAGGCATACTACTCGGACGGCCTAGGGCTTCCCCCTTCACAAATATCATGGATCGGATCGCTGCAGTTTCTACTTACCACATCCCTCGGTGTCTTTTCTGGACGTCTGGCAGACGCTGGGTATTTCCAATTGATCCTCGCTTGTGGAACATCACTTGTGTTCTTGGGCCTATTGGGCACTTCATTCGGCAGCGAGTACTGGCATCTGATGCTATCCCAGGGTGTCATCATCGGCTTCGGGACAGGTTTATTGTGAGTATGCACCCTCCCATAGCATCCAAGGTGGTGTTTCCGGCCTGGATATCACTTGATCACCAACTGCTAACAGTCGCCGCACTGCAGAGTTTGTCCACTCATGTCTGTCACGTCGACATACTTTACAAGTCGCAAGGCGATGGCCATAGGTCTGATCGGTCTGGGAAACGTTACCGGTGGGCTCGTATATCCTGCCATGGCTCGTCAACTTATACCAAGCATCGGCTTCGCCTGGGCTTTGCGGGCCATGGCTTTCGTGCAGCTGGCATCTTCCATCCCCGTCAACGTCATCATGAGAGCCAGGCTAAAGACCAAGATGGAGGGCCCTTTCATCGACATATCTGCTTTGAAGGATGTCGACTTTACCCTCTTTGCAGTTGGAATGATGTTGGTGAGTTGACGGCCCCAAGACATAGTCCGGAGCTAAAGCCAAGCGCAGTTCCTCCTCTGCAAGCACGGACTTTCTGACAACTTGAGCAACAAAAACAAAAACGAAATTCACAGGCCCAAGCAGGAAACTACGTAGGCATCTACTATATTGCGCAGTTTAGCCGCACGCAAATCACCCCGCCGCTCTCGTATCCGGATTCGTTGAACCTGCTACTCATCTTCGCAGGGGTGTCTTTTGTTGGGCGCAGTATCCCATGCCTGCTGGGGGACCGACTAGGGCCGCTGAACATGATCATCCCTTTGATCTTTTGCACGGGCTTGATGATACTGGGCTGGATGGGGGTCACGACACCGGCGGGCGTTTACGGCTGGACGACAATGTTCGGTGTGATCAGTGGGTCGATCCTGAGCCTGCATCCAGCGGCGGCAATGAGTCTGTGCCGCGACCCTCGCAAGTCGGGTGCCCGAATGGGTCTTGTCTTTACCATCAACAGCATCTGCGCCATGATCGGCCCTCCCGTCGCGGGTGCCATCATCGCCAGCATGGGTGGGAGGTACCAGGGGGCCCAAAGGTACGCAGGTTGCTTGCTGATTATGGGTGGTGTGTTGGTATCGGGTGCCAAGCTCGCGAGAAGACGCATCAACGGTGAAAAGTGGTCGGAGAAGATCTAGGGTCGATGGTGTGCCCCCCTCTAAGCTGTGCATTTACAGTAGGGGCTATCTATTTCCTGGGACTACTAGTTTCGGGCTCGGCAGATGGGAGAAGCAAGGGAAGAGGAATCCAAAACTAGTTGGCAGATAAGATGAACAATACAAAAGGAATAGAAAAAAGTCTACTATACGAATAACGTTGGCCAAACAAAAGTTCGAGTTTGGGGCGAATTCGACTGCCTTGCTGCTTTGTCGCTCATTTTGTGGGAAATCAAGGGAACGGCCAAATTGCAGGTCCAACATGGGTCGCACCCGCATTTGATGCGGAGGGGATGAGACGATTAATTGCCTACCTCTAGGTAGTGTAGTCAGGTATGTCGTTTGTATTTAACTTGCATACCAATCTAGAGCTGTGACCGTCACTGTCTCGGTGAACCGAAAATAAAAAAGATTCAGTGTACAGTAGGAAGCCGCGACAAGCACCAGTTGGGAACAGGCGTGAAAAACAAATACCAAACCCTGATGGTTGTGAAACAGTCAGCCAATTCGACCAGTCAAAAGACGGCTCGCTACGCGTATGCGGGCAAGGGTTTAAATTCTTGAGGTGCTGTAACCCACCATGGACCCACTTTGAGCCACTTGTAGTGGTTCAAATATGATGGGTGGACTGCCCAGCGCAAGCCACATCTCACGCTAGTTGCCAGGCATCAGTGTTTTGGAGACTGCCCCACCCTCAGGCATGCAAGGATCGCCAGCTAGCACCAGGCAGCAACATTTCAATCACCACCATTCGAAGGCCACAAGCTGCAGATGGCCGCTCGCGACAAATGTCCGTCTGCAACACCCGAACAGCAGAAATTAGTCGCATTCTTGGCCCAGGGTCCTGGTCCTATTTTCGGGCTCCAGGCAGCCAGGAACAGACAGCCTCCTTGTCTTCCACCAGAGGAGAGACAAGGGCGAGTCAGGTGCTAAAGTTGCGAAAGGCTGCCTACATTGGTACCCTAGGCGATCAGCCGCTCGAAACTCACAACCTATCTACAACGTGAAGTATTGATCTCTCGGGAATTTGGAGCGGATTATCGGATCGTTGACTGGTATTCTTTTTGTCTTTACAAAGAGCGAAGAACAAACAATCCACAAGTCCCATTCTGATCGTCGCATCGTTGCGACCCTGGTTTTCTCTACCCCTACTTTCTCTCATCTGCAAGTCGCAACATTGTTGCTGCATGGAGTCTGACGCTTCTCGGACCCGCTTACTCGCCTGTCAACTGGCATAGGCCCGAACTCTTTTATTCACCCATTGCAACCGGAAGGATATCAGTCTGCTGGGGCATGTATTCGTTCTTCTGTTGAACCTGTTCGCCGGGCAAGTGGCCTTCATGATCTCCAGCCGCCGTCGAACTGTGTATATCATATCGATTTCTCTCCGCTACGGTCTCGTAGCTCTCCTTGGATAATTCATCACTCGGCCAAACCAAAGAGCCCAACATGGAGGGCTATCTTCCCACCAGCGTGCCGGTTCAGCGCCGACTGAGCCGGCTTTACAATGACACCAAAAAGTCTTCGGATTTCGTCAAAGAGCCAGTATCCAACGGCGATGACCCCGAGATTAGAGCTTTGCACCGCAAGCTACGCATTCAAAAGGATCGTCTCGTCAGCTGGGGTTTGGAATGGTCCGACAACAGCCAGTCGCAGTCGGCCGAGGTCTTGATCGACAAGTCTCTGTCCAAGGCTGGCCTCAGCGAGGTCGTGGGCAGTATCATGTCCACCATCAAGGACATCCTCGCTGAGGCAGAACCTTTGTGGCAGAGCTCAAGGCGATTAATCGGCGAACGTGAATCCGAAAAGAAGGGCTCAGCTAGCGGCGACCAGAAAAACATGCCGATGGTGCCTTGGGATAAGGGACGCTTTGAGGACCTGGTACGAGACTTGACGACCTCAATAGACACTCTTTTCGATCTCTCGAGGACAAGATCGACAACGGCGGCATCGCAGTCCTACAAGCAAAGCGGATCCTCGGACGAGATGAGAGCCTTCGAGTCAACGCGAGTGCAGACGCCCAAGCAGATCGATCCCAGTACTTTGACGAATCTCCGAGCGATGCAAGCGGAACCCATGTCAGAGGGTGCGGAGGAGGAGGCTAGACCGCGTGAAATCGTCTTCATGCAGAGACAGGCCTACTCCGAGATTGTACCACAGGGGGGCTCAGGGTCAGGGCGGCAACCGAATGCACCACTGTTGCTCGAGTACGCTGCTTTCGACCCAATATACTCGACGACTGGCATCATGCCATCAATGACCCGGTTCGAGAAGCTCTCGGCTGGTCTCCAATCCGACACTCAACGCCCTGGCACCTGGATCGGTCTGCCACGGCTACTAGGATACTTTGAGGACTATGAGCACTCACGGCTTGGCTTGGTCTACCAGTTCCCGCCGACATTCAACCCCATCTCGTACGAGAATCTGACGCAGAACCCACTGTACAGTCTCAACTCGCTGTCGGATCTGCTCAAGAGGCCTGATTTCGAACCCAAGCTAGAGGCCAAGTTCCGCCTGGCCTCAAACCTAGCCAACACTGTGTTTGATATGCATGCCCGTGGAATCTCACACGGAAACCTCATTGACACCAATATATCTTTTTGCAATGCCGTTGGCAACGATCCATCGATGAACACGGCTGACGTCGACATTCGTCGGCCATTGGTGTCCTCGTTTGACTTGTTCCCCGACTCGCCGTTCCCTGAAACCTCATCAACGTCCTTCTCCCTGTATAGGCACCCGCTCGATCCTAGAGTTACATCGGCATCCACTGTCAGCGGGACTGCCAGCGCCAATGCTGACCCGCGCGTATTTGATCTCTATTCGCTTTCCATGATCCTTCTTTCCGTCGGACTATGGACGAACCTGGAGCTGCTTACTCCCAATACTGCCACCACCGAGATCCCTTCTAGCGTGTTGGAACAGCTTGCGATTCGATGCGGTACTCTGTACATGAAGGCAGTGCAGGCTTGCTGGACCGCGGCTGATAAGGAGTTATCAGGACAGGCGCAGGGGGCGAGCGAGCAGCTCGTATCCAAGGTTCAGGTCAAGGCCAGTCGATACCTCGAGGCCTGCTGCATTCTCGATGGAGTAAGTGCTTTGGAGGATAGACTTACCGATGACTTGGGCGAGCCAAAGGCTACTCCGGTACCTGCTACATCGGCTGGGCCATCGAAGGAGGCCATGGAGAGGAAGTCAGCCAAGAGTGCAGAGCTATACCCGATCTCTGAGCAGCAGCCCTCTCTGGGGCCACCCATGTCAGGCTTCATCCAGACCACCCCTGTTGTCATTGAAGGTTAGTGAACTTGTCGCCATGGCTGCTTTGTTGCAGCCTCCCTGCACTTGGAAGCTTCTTGTATCTCACACTGACCCGTTTCTCAACATTTTCAGATCACCCGCTCCCGGTGGAGACTCAGGTGCGGCCCCGCAAGTCGCACAGGACTCGTCTCTACCCGCATGTGCCACTGCCGGCAGAACTGGTGGAGGAGTGGAACTTGAACCTCATGCCCGAGATCAACCAAGCCCTACAGCATTTTTACAAGAAGCATCCAGAGTCGGTAGAGATATCCCTCGAATCGATCGGCGAGTCTGCCAAGGAGACGAGGCCGACCGTTTTGGTTGTCTGCACATCCGTATCCAAGGTGCGTGGCATCCTGAAGAAGCGGCTCGGGTACCTCTTCGACGGCACGACAGGCTTCGCGCTCAAGGTCTGCAAGGGCCAGATGCTGCGCTCGCGGAAGACACTGGCCGACAGCAGCCTACAACATGGCCCGCCGATTGATGCAGCAAACGGCGAATTCCAGGAGAGACCGGGAAATGGAGCCAGTATCGGCGCCTGGATCGGCGATCAACATTTACCGCCTGCTAGCCTCGGTGGCATAGTTATTGTGGACGACAAGTCGTACGGAATGACGGTGCACCACATGCTTGACGACCCGGACTCGGGGCTTGGCGAGTCCACGGCGACACAGGCCCAAATTGCTCAGGTCCAGGACATACTGCGAAGCAGCGCTGCTGCAGTGCAACAGAAGAAACAGCATCAAGAGATTTCCGACCTCAATGCATCACTGTCCCAATGGTACGCAGACCTGCAAGCTGAGGCGGCTGAGGCAGGGAGCTCATCTACAGAGTCGGAGTACGCCTGTGAGTTTTCCGACACAGGATCCGAGGCCTCTGGCTTGACTAGTGATTATTCGGAGAGCGACTGGGGTGGGGGCGCAGGCGACGATTCGGACGAGGAAAAAGAAAAGGAGGACGAGTATGGAGAGCCTGGAGATATCCCAGGAGTCGAGCTTGGTTGCGGCGAGGGCTACATCATCACGCAGCCGGCACTGGACGACGTCGGTGAAGGCTTTTACCCCAATTCAGAGACGGCCGATGAGGATCATTTGGATACGTGCGCTCTGGGAGAGGTGCACGCGTCGAGCGGGATCAGGCGACGGACAGATGAAAAGGGCCTAATACATGAGATAGACTGGGCGTTGATCGAATTCGACGACCACCGAGCGCACAAAAACAATCTGATCCCCTCTTCCAGTGGCGAAAGTGCTGGAGTTATCCGCCCGACCACCGTTGTGGCTGCCTCATCCCTGCCCGGCCTGGATGTGCAATGTATTGCACGGACAAGCGGCCTGCAGAGTGGCCGTATCCTGCCTACCATCGTCTCGGTCAAGATCTACGGCCGCCAGACCGCAAGCCACTCTTACCAGATCAGCAGCACGCCGTCCTTGCAGCAGCAGTCGCGCACTTCAATGCACCGACCGATGGGTATCCCAGGCGACAGTGGAGCCTGGATTGTCGAGAGAGGCGGGAGCGGCAGGCTGTGTGGGCATGTTCTGGCTTGGAGCGACCGCAAACGTGTCGCATACTTATGTCCGATGGACATGCTCCTTCTCGATATGGCAGAGACACTCGAGGCGGCAGAGGTGCGTCTACCAGGAGGAGAAGTCATCGTCAAGGCCATGAGTGCCGAGGAGCGCAAGAGGCGCAAGCTCGAGGGGACAGTCGGTCCGTCCAAGGGCTTTGCTCTCATGATCGAGCAGCCTCAGTCGCCGCTCGTGGCAAGGCAGGTCAGTCACAGGCAACAAGAGTATCAGCACCAGAGGTGGAGCCAGGTGATGGATATGAAGCAGCAGCAGCAACAAGAGGTTCAGTCGCGGAAGCCGATGGTCAGGACCAATACGGGTTTCACGGTGGATGATGACGAGGTCAGCAGCGTAAGCACTGCAGGTGGTCACCCAAACCCGATGTATCGGGCTTTTGAGGAGCCAGTCAATCTGCCACCGTTGACGCCACTTGAGATACGTAGCGCCAGGCACTTCCGGGATTCCGGGGTGCACGACACTTCAGCTTCGCCTGACAAGACGGAGATGATAGACTCAGGTATAAGGCGAGATAGGAGCGTCAGGAGCAGCGGCACACAGGGTTCACAGGGCGTCGACCCGTACATGACTGGCAGGTTTGCGGAGTTGCATGTCGGTCGGGATGGCGAGGAAGATACAAGGATATATGCGAGGTGATTAGTGTGGAAAGGAGAGACAAGGAAAGAAAAATAATACGGGAGAAAAAATTGAAAGGCTTATTGTGAAGGTCAATGAGGTATCGCAGACTATCTAGTTTTGCTGTACGCGGCCATATCCATTCCATCCTGGTTGACAAAATCGAGTTCTTGGCAAGCCTAATTGAGGCAATGGCCCGCATCTTTATCACGACTGGTAGCTCGGCGGTTGCTTTCGCACCGTCTTTTCGCTTAATAAATATCGTGGTTCATGTCTATCGAAAGACTTTCATCGATGGGATCTCTGTCGTCGCCAAAAATATCCGTGTCAGGCACGGCTTTGCCAACAATGTCCCCAAATTCGTCAATACTGAAAATTCCATCGTCGAAATTGACATTTTCGCTCGCAGCTGAGTCGGGTGCCGCTTCCGTTGGTGCTGGAACAGGGTTGGAAGTCCCGCCACTGCTATCGGTCGCATTCGAAATGGCCGCAGGGGGCAAAGAAGACGGCTTGCTACCTGGGAGCACAAAGGTAATGGTTCCCGAGGGAATAAAGGTGACGGTTGGCCGTGATCTCGTGCCGGTAGGGATTGGAAATGGGAAAGTGATTGGCCCTGACGGAAGTTCGGTTACCGTTGTGATTTCAACTTGGCACGCTACGTAGTGGCATGCCGAGATAAGAAATATCAAGAAATAATGCAGTGATTTCATGATTTAGAGACTGTCTTCCAGGACGTAATTCTCTGGCTCTTCTTGTCGTTACTTCTCCCGTTTACTGTAGCCTTTTCTCATCTTCTAACTAAACGTAAAAGGATAAATTTTAAAATGGGAAAGGGTGCGGCTATCGGGTTAGAGTTTAAAACCTGGTTCTGTTTGATCTGCCGAACTTTGGCATGTGCGTGCGGTCTTTGTCGTGACATAGCAGACATAAATTCGATATACCGTTGGCTAAGTCATGTTAAGCATTTCTAGTACTTAGGCTTCGTGAAATAAGGTACTCTGTCAATCTTGGTTACTTTGGGCTCAAGTTTGTAGAGAGTTAAAAGTCTAGGATGTGGCTACTCTAATCCGGCAAGGAAAATATTATATTGGTACCTAAGAAGGTAGCTACATCGTCATCGATCAAAGCATTATACTGTATTACTTCTACAGCTACGAGGACGACGACGCTTCAAATAACACCTGTCGGTGGGAGAGCCAACAGGCATGGCTGATGGATGCAGTCAACCATGGCAACACCCGCCGACTTGACTACCCGCACAAGGAGCGAAGAAGATATGTTTAAATTGGATTATCCTAAGAACAGAGATGGGTATATATGAGGTCTGAATACCAAAAACATAAAGGCAGCATAACATTGCAAAAGAGTTCAAAAACAGTACTCCTCCACATGCAGATGGATTCCTTGAGCTCCTGTCCCCTTGTGCACCGCTCTTTCGTCAGACAAACGCGCTACAAAGTTTCGTGTCGTGGCGACCAGCGATTTGCCGCCACAAACAACCACAGACGTCTCGCCACCTGTTGCCTCGACTGGACCGCGAATGAAGGCTGCGATATCCGGTCTGTTCGTTGTTCTGTATATTCGACAGTCATCACTGTTGCTGCTGCTGGCTGCTGATAATCTGTGACGCGGCTGACTGTCTGCTGCGCACTCAAGATCAACAGCGGCTGCTTTTTCGTTTTGGGGTCTTTGGTCGTTTGACGCTGTAAGTGAACTGTCCTCGCCATCGTCGTTCCGCAGAGGATCTTCTGCCATTGGCTCTCCTTTGGTCACTGCAATTTGCACCCTCAATTCAACCCCAGCATCCTTGGCTCGGGCAGAGAACTCTTGGAGCAACTGGACATAATACTCAATCTCATCTTGGCATCTAGCCGCGAGCAAGAAGTCGATCCTCTTGGTACATATAGTCTTCTTTGTACCGAGCACACTCTCCAGGATTGGGAGAGTGAATGAGGCTCCAGTCGACGCTGATATCAGCACCAAGGTCTCGTAGACATCCCACCTTGGCGGCAGGCCGAAAGGCCCGGATACGAACACTGTGCATGTGGTGCTTCTGCCCTGGGACTGTGACCTCGTCGCGTGCTGATGGAGTCTCTTGGAAAAGCCTTTGTGCTTGCGCACCACCAGTTGGATGCTGTTGCATATGCACGTGTCCGGCAACTGGTGCGCTGATGCGATCGTGTATGGGTGTGCCTCGATTGGCCCGATTCGAGGCATCCAAAGATACAAGTGCTGTCCAGCAGCCCATTTGAAGTGTACGTCCTTGATGGTAACGACCGTGATGGAGTCTCCGACGGCGCGCAACTGCGCCTGGTGTCCAACGCGCTGACCGCCCTTGCACTTGGACGAGTTGGGCCTAAACTTGATGTTCTGCCATACAAGCAGGACGCCGCGAGCAAACCGGTCAGAACAGATGGCCGCCACAGCGAACCACAGGTACCACTGTGCCACGGCAGGCACATGGTAGAACAGCACAACCAGGAAGGCGATGGCGGCGAGGATATGCTGAGCCACAAACAGCTCGTACCAGGCATGGCGCAGTGGTGAGAAAGATGTCACGACAGACCAGGCAAGAATGGCCCAGGCACCGAATCCAAACTTGACCATGGGCATCATATCAAATTCATCCTGCACAAAGTCGGCTAAAACCCATTGGTCATAAAAGTGGAAGCCATGCACGGCACCCGTGACCAGCATTGTGCGTGCCACCCAGCGATGCAACCAATTCAGTCGCTCGTGGCTGGATCCGATGATCGCTCCGAGGAGACTGGCCTTTGTGGCGAGGAGGTATAGCAGTGGTACCTGCATGACTGTCACCCATGCGTTGCGGAAGCCGATGCGCTCCCAGAAATAGGCGTCCTTTACGATGGCGTCTGATACCGACATGTAGATGATGACGGCCCAATAAACGGCGAGGACGATAACACGGCCAAGCGGCGGCGGTGTCGCCCACGCGAAGAAGCGGCCGGGGATGTAAAGTTGCGGATAGCTCATCTCGCGGCCTAGAGCCGTGGCAGTTGCCCAGGCTTGGGATACTCGATTGCTGGGCCTTGTTGGGAATTCACGCGAATTTTTCAAGCGCGCGCGCAACCTAAAGTACTCGACCATTCCGCGCAGTCAGCATCTTGCCTTGTCAAGTCTATCGGCTCGTGATCTTGTTGGCATACCTGGTTTTAAGGTCGAAATGATTTGCAACCCTGATCACGACCATCGCCCCGACGAACCCGGCGATTAAGCTCCAGTATGCCTCTGCCAGACCCTTGTTGACCCTCTGGAAACCTCCAGTCGTCCCTCCCATGCTCATGCCTCCATGGTTGTGGTTCATTTTGATGGATGGCTTCGTAGGCCCAAGCCTTGAGATCTGAGTTTATGCGCTTCAGAAAGCCGACGAAAATGTTCGAATGTACGGCGGCCTTGTAGATGGAATAACTCTGTGCATATACAGGATTTAGTACTCGTTGCGCTTGAGAGAGGTGATGATGTCGCGACGCTGAACATGATCACTACACCCCAGCGAAAATTAGGAGAAAAAGACAAATCAGCCGAAAATGCAGATGCACATGTAAGTTGGTAGAGTTCGATATATGGATCTGTAGCCTCTCGAGGGCGACTGACGCAAGCAGTGGTGCAGGGCTTAGCCCGAACCTTGAGCGAGATAAATTGAGCAAGTAACAAGAAGGATCGGATTGCACTTTAATTGCGGGGAGAAGCATGAACGGGACGGGACATGCCCATGAGAGTCGCAGCAGGCAGGTAAGTAGCCCAAGGAAGGAGAACCCGACTTCTCAGGACAGAACACAGCGCTGGCTTATCTGCGGGGCCAAGTTAGTGCCTGTTGCCAAAGTAAGGTAGATAGGTAGGTACCAGGATATCACTTCGCGAGGGATTGGTGGCCAAATTGGTTTGGCTGTTCACGATTTGGTTTAGACGTTTGCAATGAACAGACGGACAGTGGCTGGATGTGCCCAGTTCGTTCCCGACAGGCGGGCGGCCAGACAGCCAGGATTCGGGTAGAGGATGAATTCCCTCGGGCTCCTTGCTCAAGAACCAGTGGCTGACCGGATGCCGAGAGGACAGGCGGAGGATTGAGTAAAATTTCCCGCATGGTGTGACATTTTCACAGTAATATCCGAAACAAGAGAGCAATTTAGAGAAGTTTGTCTTCTTGTACGTGGATACACTAAATCCATACGAGGAAAACGTCAGCTTCGTCACCCTGATACAAGTCCAACTCAAGCTGCTGGACTCAAAGATCTACCTTAAGGTCAGGTAGGTACCTACCTAGTTAGGTAAGGTAGAAGAGAAAGGTGAGTGAAGTGCGAGCAGAACCTTGCAGGAAAATGCTCGGCCGCCACAACTTGCTCAAAACCTCTCACCCACCATCCTTTAGACTGTCGGCCTAGACCTTTTTGGGCGAGTCTGCGAGCAAATTGGTGGGGTTAGTAGGGTCTTGTTACCAATGGGTGGTACCAAATCTTGCCCAGGATACCCATGTCTAGTGTGAATGGCTGGCGATTTCCCCACCACCTACCTTGTTTGGAGTGCCCCAGCAACCATGAAGTGAACAGCAAGAGATATATGATTGATAAATGCGTACCTTCCAACTGAACGAACTTGGTATCAATCCGCCAACACAGACGAAATCAATATTCTGCTTTAAGATAATCTGCTCAACTTGGCCACGCTGTCGAAAAAAAAGACTCTGGGAAACGATTAGTTTTTGCTTGGCTAGGAACCCTAGCGCGTTGCTACCATCTAAGCTTGCGCAAGTTTTCCTCCAATACTCCGTAGTATTGAAAAAAGCTTGTTACCTTAGTCTCTCCACCACATCAGTTGCTCAACTGGGGTACTCACCTAGGTACCTTAGGTCGTATGCATTCTTAATCATAAAAGTGGCGATGAGGCAGGATACCATTGCATTTTGCGTTGGTTCCTGAAACAACCTCAATTTTTGAAGACGCGTCGCCCCGATGACATTCAGAAATACCTAGGAGAGGTAAAAAATGTATCGTAGCACCACTGGGTTGTGGGGATTCTTGCCGTCCAATTGTTGCCGATTCCGTCCGAGTTTAACACTTTCCCGCAGAGACGGGTAGGACGTTGACGTTTGCTTCCTTCTACTCCCCTGCCAGCCCCAATCCTTGCTACAGCACTTTTGGTTCAAAATGTAAAGCCTCCGCTCCTGCCTACCAACTAACGCACCTTTCGGTCAGCGCCTAAGATTCTTTTGGTCTCGTGGATAGCCTACATAGCTACTAAGCTCGCCTGTTTTCCTGTCGCTTATTGTGGTTTTCGTTTACCATCGTCACTTCTCGACAACCAGTGCAAAATATATCTGCGCAACTGCGGCACAAAGCAACACAAGCATCGACACTCGGGAGTAGCACGACGAATCACAATGGCACCACTCAGAAGCCTTTTTGGAGCAGCGCTCCTCTTCGCATCATCGGCGAGCGCACACTACTCGCTCCTTACCCCAACGCCACTGGGCACCGATGACGAGAAGCAAGCTTCGGGCCCTTGCGGCGGCTACACACCCGACTTCTCAAAGAACAAAGTTTCGGACTTCCACGTCGGCGGCAGCAACGTAGGCATGCGCCTCGGCCATCCGCAGGCCACCTGGCTTTTCCGAGGCACACTGGACCAGACGGGCCAGAGCAACTGGACCCAGCTGTTCCCCCATGTGACACAGAGCGGGCTGGGTAACTTCTGCGAGCGCGAAATCAAGGCTCCAGAGAGCTGGGTTGGCAAGAATGGCCTCATTGGTGTTGTTGGAAAGGCGGAGGATGGGTTGCTGTTCACTGTAAGTTGCGCAAAGTTTCTGTCTGTCGGGTCGGGCTTCATTGTCACAGAAAGCATACATCAGCTCGCATCTGCATGGCAGAACGATCGACAGGCATTTTCGAAAGTCTTGATCGCTGTACTAACATTGTGATTCCAAATACCTAGTGCGCCACTGTCAAGTTCGTCTCGGGCGTTGCCACCCTCGACGGCGGCAGCTGCAAGAATGGGACTGCCGAGGCCCAGCTGAACGGCCAGGATTCAGACCTTGCCAAGCTCGCCACTTTACCGTCCACTACAGGCAACAACACAGGTTCTGGTACCGGCTCCGGCTCCGGATCTGGCACAAACAACGGTGGTGGCGCCACTACGACCGATCAGCCAAAGGGCGCGGCTGGTATGCTGTCGCCCAGCTTGTTGGCAGTAGCTACAGTGGCCGGTTTCGGGTTGGCGCACCTACTGTGATGAGATCGCATCTTTCCCAGGCTTTGCAAAAGGGAAGACTACGATGGCGAAGGGAGCTGGTAACCTTTGTGTACATGTACCTGTACTGTAGTCCGTCGTCCACTGGCAATTGCCTTGTGCGGCACCTTTAAAAATGCAACTGTGTCATCGATTGAAACGGCATACGAGAGTAGTGCGGCCGTCTCCGGTGATAATTTTGAATTGAATGTATGAGTAGGTTCACAACTTAGGTCAACCGTGTGCTGGAACGTGGTGTACCGTTGTTGATGTTTCGGTAATATTACTAGTAGCGATAACCCGCATTGGCTGACAAGCACGCCACACAAACGTCGCGCCACAACACAATCGATAATACTACTCCAGCCACAGACAACGTCCGTTGCTGGGAGCGTGTTGGCAAAAAGAGGTACCCCGCAAAAATTTTGCAATGCTGTACCCGCCGCCCCCGAGGGCACGCAGTCCCAATCAAACAGAGGGGTTGACCATTAAGCCAGAGCGCGTGGAGGGGGAGGCTCTACTGTAGCTTCTTTATTTTGTGACCCAGACCCAATGACACTCCTTTCACCACATTCCTGCGCCCGCGTGACATCTTCACTTCGACAACTGCGAGTCCAGTTTCGCCTTGGTTCTCTTCCAGTACCAGCCGTCGCTTCAACCCACCACATCAAGAACTCGATCTCTTCGTCATTTGCGCGCAATTACTTGCGCGCCGCTGCTCTCAGTTACCAGCAGGCTCGTACCGTCATCACCACCCTCCCCCGCGTCATGCCCTCCCACGCCAGCATCGACCAGCTGGCCAAGCTGGCTGGCGACCTGTCACTGTCAGAAGGCAGTGATAGGTTCCAAAACTTCTACCCCGAGTCCAACCCGCTCGACGTCTACCGTGCCCACCTCACAAACATTCTTCAACCAATTACCGGCGTCGACCCCAAGATTATTTACCCCGCTGTGCAATGGACTTCTGCCCTGGACAAGGGAGACTTGGTCGTTGCCGTGCCGGCTCTGAGGGTCAAGGGCAAGAAGCCTGACGAGCTGGTCAAGGAATGGAGTGAGAAGGTGAGTGGACCGATCTCTGCGATATGTCGTGCTGTGGAGGCTGCAACCATTTGCCCGTCGACACAATGCTGACTTTCCGTGTTTAACCCCTTCAGTTTCCCACAAACGATCCACTCTTCGATAAGCCGGTGGTGACTGGCTACTTCCTGCAATTTTGGTTCAAGCCGGATCCCCTGACCACGAACCTCATTCCCCTGATTCGCGAATTCGGAAACGACTACGGCAACAACAAGAGGCTTGGGCTCAAGGATCCCCAAGACCCATCAAAGGGTAACAAGAAGATTATCGTCGAGTTTTCGAGCCCCAACATTGCCAAACCGTTCCACGCCGGACATCTCAGGAGTACAATCATCGGTGGATTCCTTGCCAACCTGTACAAGGGTGCCGGGTGGGATGTGCAGAGGATAAACTACCTCGGAGACTGGGGCAAGCAGTATGGCCTGCTGGCTCTTGCATTCGAGAGGTACGGCGACGAGGAAGCGCTCAACAAGGACCCTATCAACCACCTGTATGAGCTCTACGTCAGAATCAACCGCGAAATGTCCGAGGAGAAGGAACAAATCGAAGCAAAGAAGAAGTCAGGGGAGGATGTGGCGCAGCTGGAGCAAAACAGCTTGGACGACCAGGCCCGGGCATACTTCAAGAAGATGGTGGATGGTGACCAAGCTGCTGTGGCGCAATGGCGCAGGTTCCGCGACCTGTCCATCGAGAGGTATAAGAAGACATACGCACGTCTGAACATCTGGTTCGATGAGTACAGCGGGGAGTCGCAGGTCACAGAAGAGTCCATGGCCGGCTCGGCAAAGATCATTGCCGACAAGGGCATCTCAAAGGAAGATCAGGGTGCTGTCATAATAGACTTTTCGGAGCATGTGCCCGGAAAGGAGGGCAAACGGTTGGAAAAGCCCATCATCAGGAAGCGCGACGGTACTGCGCTCTACTTGACGCGAGATATCAGCGAGTTGCTGGGCCGACATGAGAAGTACGGGTTCGACAAGATGATCTACGTGATTGCCAGCCAGCAAGATCTTCATCTGAAGCAACTCTTCAAGATTGTCGAGCTTATGGGATACAAAGAGATTGCCGACAAGTGTCAGCACATCAACTTCGGGATGGTTTTGGGAATGAGCACTCGGAAGGGCACCGTGAAGTTTCTGGATGACATACTTCGGGACGTGGGCGACAAGATGCACGAAGTCATGCGCAAGAACGATGACAAGTACTCCCAGGTCGAGAACCCGGAGGCTGTGGCAGACACTCTTGGCATCAGCAGTGTGATGGTCCAGGATATGACAGGCAAGAGGTGAGTGATTGCGGACGGGCCTTGTCTCGCTGCTCTCGGCACGCAGACACGAAGAAATAATACCAAGGGCGAGAAGCTGACGAGAATATGGCAGGATTAACAACTACACTTTCGACATGGACGCAATGACCTCATTCGAAGGCGATACTGGTCCATACCTCCAATACGCGCACGCCCGCGTTTGTTCGATTGCCCGGAAAGCAGGCCTCACTTCAGAGGAGCTGGCAACCGCCGACCTGTCTCTCCTCCAAGAGTCGCACGCACGCCAGCTAGTCCGCATGCTCTCGCAGTGGCCGGATGTCGTGCAGAACACGTACAAGACTCTTGAGCCGACGACGGTGTTGACATATCTGTTCAGGATGTCACATGCGCTGAGCCAGAGCTACGACCACCTGAGGATCGTTGGAAGCGAGAGGGAGCTCATGAAAGCAAGGATGGCATTGTACGACGCCACTAGGATCGTTCTGAGGAATGGCATGACTCTCCTGGGGTTGAGCCCTGTCGAGAGAATGTAGAGAACCTTTTGTGTCTGGGTATCGCCCTCGATAGTCTGAGGCTCGCTTGGCAAAAGTACCAAGAGATGCGAAAATAATGCATACTCCCCTCATCGTTGCAGACATTGGGGCCTAGTTACAGGGGCTGCCATCTTGGCGGTCTACTGCGTAAGGCTACTCATCGTGTCTAGACACCTCTGAATCTATAACTCACCAAGACACCTTCAACGGCTTACCAAATTGTCGGTCTTTCCCCGCTCGGGCCACTAGCAAGGCCTTGAGTGGTTGCAGTAGTACCGGGCTAAGAGATGGGGAAGATCGAGTTATGACCATTCCTCCAGGAGAAGGATGGCTGACAGACATGACTGTGTATGTAAGAGATGCATAGGTCGATTAATGCCATCTGACATCGTTGGGTCAATCATCAATCTGCTCGCATAAAATTACCCGTACAGATTGCAAAAGAAGACAAGCTGATGGCTGACGGAAATTTGACTAATTCCTCAGCCCCAGGTCGGTGTGCAGGTCGAATGACTGTGGTTTCGCAGCTCGCGCCACATGGGATCAAGATTGGCGAACCGGTTTGTTTGATGATGACAGTTGCACTTTGTTACTTCTTGATTCTTTTGTGATCTCAACCTTGCTCAGTACAACCCACACGGAATCGTGGCAACCTCCAAGAGAAGCCACGGCTCGCCGCCTTGCAGCACTCGGGATTCCCCAATGTAACACCCGGTGGACGGCACACACGAACGAGGCGACCGCCGAGTCACCCTGATTTGTCGATTTTGTTCGATTAGGCCTTGAGGCATATATGGATTCATATAACATCTGCAGATCCTGTTGATTGGCCACACAAATGGCCTATCACGGGGTAATTTTCGCATACCATGCACTCTTGGGATGCTGATATCTCTGCTAGCGCACATACGGATACAGTCATGGCCAGCTGGCGCGCAAGGCGCTGTATAGTGCATGGCACCATCGATCCTTTTCCTGGGGGGAGGGGGGAGGACATTGGCATGCGGCCGCTACACCATGCCAGCTACTCCCTGCAATTCGGGGCGTTGGGTTTGGCGGCGGTGGGCACAAGAACTGCGTTCAATATTTGCGAATGTCGTCACCGTCTCGCACTCCTCTGGAAGAATCGAGAACAATTGGTAATTCGGCCAACGCCACAGTCGAGATACTGATCTTCTGCGCAGCGGGGAGGGCTAGAGCGCGTCGGGACCGAGAGGCTTGGGGGTCTTTTGCGCTCCCTTGGCATCACCAGTCCAGTTGTCATTGCGCCTTTACATTCACAGTCGGTCTTCAGAACATCCAAAATATACGGGATTACTCAAGCGGCGGTCAGTGGGTGCGGGGGTCATCACTCGTATTTGACCGTCATCACATCAATACATGGCACTCGACTCTCGCGTAGTAATGAACGCTAGTGATGTTTAGTGACGTTAGTGGATTTTTCAGGGAGCAATACGCCAAGTCGCTTGTTGGTCCTAGGCATGCCGCCCAGAAGCTGACGCTGAAGGCTTTCCTCATACTCCGTACGTAAGCGGTTGGACGAAGGGGTGGAAATTTTGACGCGGTTAAAAAGAAAGAAATAACAGGAAAGTAACGGTAGAAAAGAAGTAATTTCGCCGACGAAAGAGCGGTGGCATTAGAAATAATAGCATTAGCCTTGATATGAAAAGTTAGCAAGATTAAGATTGCCGGCGTAGGTAATGGAGACTATGAGGGACGTGATTGAAATACGGGCAGGCGCATAGAGAGCTCAAAGTTCTAAGCTAGAGGATCGTTCTCGTGCAATATATTGAAGTCATTGTAGATCAAGAGCAGCGTTAATCATGTTTCAATGCGCAGATCGTGATGGCATAGAGACGAAACAGAATTAAGATTGACTCTCCGTTGACGGTTTGCTTCCCAAAACAATTAAACTATGGGAATTGAGCCGCGGGCTGCTCTGCCGGTTAGCTGAAAATGGAGCTAGACCTGATTGGAAAAGCACAGGGGCAGCACTGAGGCCCGTGGGTCTTTTCACCCCTTGTACCTGGAGCTAGGACGCTTATCCCGGGCCGGTTACACGCTGGACTTTGTTTGCTAGCCAGGATGGGCCAGCTCTAAACAAAGGGAAACCCTTCGTTGGTGCCTGTGTTCGGACCCGTCCATGTTTTTCTTGCTTATTTTGACAGACCGGGATTTACAATGCAATGAAGATGCAATTGCAGCTTGCAGAATCGTTTTTTTTTTTTTTTTTTTCTTAATGAAAAATACCAAGCATGCTGTTTTATGCTCATTCAACGGTTGCATGGTAATGTTTTATATTCAGGGCAGGCCGGGCCCTTCAAGCATCGAGGTTACTGAAAAAGTAGCATCTCGATGGAGTCGGCTCCAATCCAATGGTTCGGGATGGTACCTGTTAAGTGGGGTTGTTGGCCAAAATAGCATCAGATTGGATGTGAGGCTCTTTCTTGACCTAAGTGGGTCCGCATCCACTGCCCAACCAGCCCTGGAGGGCAACGACGTTTCCTGCTCCTGTCCAGAAAATCCATACATACAGTAGTGCAGCGCTAGTCAAGGAGCGCTAAAGTGAGGGCAGGAACAAATCCTCCACCTCAGTTCCGTCAATACTTTCTCGGTATGGCCGATTGAATTTGATCTTCTGTCAAGGACTTCATTCATTCCCTGCTGCCTACCACCTGCGTACCTAGGTCATTGGTAAAATTCCAAACGCCCGAGCTCCTCTACCTCGCCAACGGCAAACAATTATCAATATATCGCCGCACCACATTTCGGCTTGCGTCCCGGAGAATTTAACGACATGGGGGGGTCCAGGCATATGGAACTTAGATCCTGGGACGTCCAGAATGCTTGGGATGAAGGCGATTGATTGACCTGCCGCCTGTTAGATGGGTACGCAGCTTAACCCACATTCCTTTAGCTTATTCTCGTTTTTCTTTTACGGAAGGGATAGAGGGGCGTGCTGGCTTCCCTGATGTGGACTAAATCGGCGTGTCTTGCAGCCAAGCAGCCCGCGTTCCAGATGACCCTTAATTCTGGCCAAGAACGGCAAAACATGTGAGTGAGTGATTGATCTCGGGTACTTGGCTAAGGCAACGTTGGGCCGCTCTCACTGTACCTCACCGATTAAAATGCCTGTGGGACTTTGTTTCTTACTTCGTACGATAGCTATTAGCTCATTCCCAATATCTCGTGTTTCCTTCTGTCGTACCACGTTGCGTTTTACGAGTTAACTCTGCAATCACCACTTCAACCCCAAGCTCCCACGGATATAGCAATAGCAATACGGTGATAGGAGAGGCCATGTCTACAAGGCCAGTGTCTAGTCTGGTGCAGGTCAAAGTCTACCACACCTTGTTGCCCCGCCGCCAGATTCCGAACATTGAGTTGTCAATGACGAAGCTTGGCGGCTAATACCAGGTGGTTGATCCCGAATTTTACCATGGCCCGACTTAATCGTTTTGCTTCTTGTCATTTTTTCTCGTTTGAACCGACGGCCCAATCTGGTCCAAGTTCAATTCATCCCAAAAAAAGCTGTTGGTGGGCTCTGTTCTCCTGGTCCCTACCCTTGAAGGTCGCATAGAGGAGCACAGGAAGAAAAAAAGAAACCACAAAAGAAAGCAAAAGACAGGTGATGGCAGGTGTTCCAACAACAGGTTGTTGGACTAAATTCGCGCCGGAAAGCAAAGCCATAGTGGCGCTACTTTCACCCCACATGCTCGCGACTCCGTCCACAGACATACACACGCCCCGTTTCTCTATTAGCTTCACATGCAGCAGGAGGAAGATGCATATACGTCCAAGTAAGAAGCACCAAGCAACGATGGCAAACCAACAGCTCGACTGTGTGTCCCTGCACTAGGTGCAGATTCCTCCTCAGCTGTCTTGGGTATGTATGTAGGTTAGATGCGAATATTTTGCTTTGTACAGAGCTGTCTCTGCAAGCCCCAAGCAGCCACTCAGCTCGGCTAGTCTCGTCTCAGGGCACTGGTTCTCAGACTCAGCGACAGGAATCGATATGCAAATGTCTGCCAGTGCAGACTGTGTTGCTCGGTCGCATCCCACCCCATCCAGACTAAACCCAAACCTCACCCTGGGCCGAAAGGCCGGATCCACCTTGTGCACTGGTGTCTGTCTGTCTGTCCATCCATCTCTCGCTACACGCCCCCCCTTCACCTCAAGAAGAAATGAGCATGCAGCCCGCGGCATCACAGTCAAACTCTGCTTTCAGTCAATATGCACCTAGCTCTGCTAGATTCTACACATATGAATCAAGGCGATCTCCTCCTCTCCTTCGTCTCACTTTATTGAAATCCCCACGATCAGGAGCCTGTATCAGTTTTAGCTACAGAGATATAGCTACCCAAGGTGCTGCTGCTGCTGCTTCTGCCGCTAGTACACCCGGAGCTCTCTTGACTGGCCCCTTATCCTCACTGCTTGTTTCCTCTGTTCATTTGCGTCGCCTTCATTATCGATTTCCATTTGTTGCATGAGGTCATTCCTTTGTTTCTTTTTGTGCTGCAACAAGCTTCTCATTAGTCGGTTTTGCTCAGTCAATTCATCTCCCCTACTCTAACCCATCTTCCCATCTCGGAAGGGCAAGCTTAAGGAGAAGGAGAGGCCAACAAAGGAACTTTTTAGGCCCTGGGTGCCATTGTTTCCTCTCGACTCATCATCATGGCGTCAACGCCTTTTTCTCTGTTCATAGCGGCTTGGTGTTTGCTCATAGTCAAGTTGTATCTTGACCACCAGAAGAAGCAGAGGCTTCCAGATGGATCAAGGCCTCTTCCGGGCCCCAAGAGTAAGATGACTGTCTTCTCCTTGACTTTGCTGGCTGACCCAGTGAAAACGTGATGGGGTTATTAACACGCCATGTCTCAGGTATACCATTCATCGGCCGTGTCCATGATCTTCCCCCTGAGATGACTTGGATGAAGTTCTACGAATGGAGCAAGATCTACGGCCCTATTTACCAGATGGAGATATTCGGCTCGGTACACATCTGGATGTCATCCGAGGAGATCGTGCAGGACATACTCGCTCGGAGGGCCAATATCAACTCTGACCGCCCTACCATAGTCAACCTGCCTGACAATCGCACCAGCGGTGACTACCTTGCTCTTTCGGGAAACAACGAGACGTGGAAGCGTCAGCGCAAGATGTGCAACCAGCTCATGGCCGCCAGCAACAAGCAAAGTCTGCACTCTTACCCCACACGCGAGCGCGATCGATTCCTTTCCCTCATGGCCAATGACCCTAGCAACTACATTGAGTGGATCGAGCAGTTCACCGCACGTACCGTCTCCCGAGTCTGCTGGGGCACACCCCATCGCCAGGGTCTGCTACGCAAGACTACCTTTGGACTTCTGGAGACCATCTCGCCCGCCGGTGCCCTTCCCAACGTCGTCGCCTGGTTGGGATACCTTCCTGACAGGTTCAGTCCCTGGCGCAAGAAGGAACACATTCGTCATGCGCTGGAGGCCGATCTGTTCACAAGCAACTTGGCTGGAGTCAAATCCGCTATGAATCATGGCCAAGCACTGCCTAGCGCCGCCCGAACCTTCCTCGAGGATATGGAGCAAAAGCCGCGCGAATCCAAGGCCGAGGCAGATTTCCATTCCGCTGAAGGTAGCAAGGTTGTCGGCATGATGGCCATCGCTGGTGCCCTAACGATTGGCAGCCCCATTCAGAGTTTCATGTTGGCAATGTGCCACTACCCCGACTGGCTGGAGCGTATGCAAGCGGAAATAGATATCAACCTCGAAGGTCGCTGCCCTCAGTGGGAGGACCGTGAGAAGCTCCCGCTGCTGCGTGCCGTGGTCAAGGAGGTGATGCGCTGGAGGCCCCCCGTCCCTACTGGTATCCCCCACGCCAGCGACAGGGATGATGTATACAACGGCTACTTTATTCCCAAGGGTGCCACGTTGCATGCTCTGGAATGGTGAGTTGGGTTTTTTTGATCCTCATTAGAAACGACGTGTGAATACACTACCCCCAACGGAATTGCCTTTTACTGACAGCATCTCAATCCAAATCCAGGGGTCTTACACGCGACGAGAGCGTCTATCCAGATGCCGAAACCTTCAACCCCGACCGATGGCTGAACCCATCTTTCCCGACTTACAAGGAGCCCCTAACCCAGTATCCCAACCTGAACGGATACAGCCAGTTCGGCTACGGGCGTCGTACCTGTCAGGGAATTCCCATCGTTGATCAGGATCTCTTCCTGTCGATGGGTGGTCTGGCCTGGGCCTTTGACATCCGCAAGAAGCTCGACCCGAAAGGTAAAGAGATTCCTGTGCACTGGAACACATATTCTTCGCTTTTGATTGCCAAGCCCGTCAAGTTCGAGTTCGATTGCGTCCCTCGCGAGGGCAAAAGCCGTGTCATCGATCTCATGGCCGCCAGCGCTCGCGAGATGGAGGAGGAAGAGAACAGAGTTCTGGGCTATGGCAGCAGTACAGGGACAAGCCACCTGCACCCCAGCATCACAGCATTGCCCGATAAGGAGATCGAGACCCTATCAGAGGTTGGATCATCGAGTGCTTCAGACAGCGACGAGAGCAGTATGCGCGACTCTCTACTCAATTCTTCCGAGTCAGATGGCAGCAGCAGGTCTAGCAGCGCTTACTCGAGTGATTCTGAGGAGGTCGCGAGAAAGAAAGACAAGATGCCGCCCCTGAAAAGGGCTGCAAGTGTCATTTTCCGCGCTGTACCTGGAGGTTGGGTATAGTTGAGCCTGGGTGCGGAGGATGTTGTCAACGTGTTTCCTTTTGTTCTTTTGTTTCCTTCTTTTCTTTGATATCAAGGGTTGGCTTTCTGTTCAGTCAGGGAGGAGACAAAGAAGCTTTTATCGACCAAAGCTCCCAAATTTTCACTTTTTTCTCTCTCTTTTGTTATCAGGTGTTGGAACATTTGGTAAACCTTGTGGATGGCTTGTCAAATTTGTTATGGCTAAACTATACTAGATCTGGATTGAACGAAATATTATTAGATAGCTGAGCCTGGCAGGAGGATGCAGGGCGGCTCGATACCAGATACAAGCATACAGATGTATAGTGGCGGCTTGGGACATGACTAGGAAGGTAGAACCCGCCCTTAACCAGTAATCAAAATCCAAACAAACTTAGATGAATATACAGTCCTGAAACTGCTTACAATGTTTGTGCATGTTGATATCGACGCTTACCAATGCCTTTGGAATGGTGGTGTACTAATTACCTAGGTTTCCTGCTGCAACAATGCTGTAGTTAACTTGAAATGTGGGGAGTTTTCCTTCTTTCCACAAGATAAAAAACTTTCACGTGAAAAAGTCTCTGGTATCTAACCTTACCCATGTCTTTGTCTACACGCTGGACGAACAAACGGGACTCGGAAAAAACCCACAGTTAGACTAACTGGTGTCGACTCGTCATCCCGACGAAGCCAGGGCGAGGGGTTAACTTCTCGGCCCATCTTGGCACGTAATGATGCCGTATACACATTGGGATGTCTTGTGTAATTTATGTGATTTTTACATAGGTAAGGCCAATCATATACGGTGGCGCACTTCTCTCCCCGCAAGAGGATGAATGCCCCCAGGCCGTAGGCCGAGAAAGGTCTTGAAAACTAATGGAGAGAATCTTACAAGGCACAAAGCTTTCCCGAGGTAGAAAATTTGAACAGTATAGAAAGTGCCCAGCCCTCAAAGCACATGCCAATGGGTTTAACCCGAGACCATGTCGGCTCCCAGTCTGTCATCTGAATTTCGGCCAAAGGAACCGAAACAAGCAATAGGGATCAGATGGAGACAGTCACGGCCGAGATGCAGGGCCATGAACCCGTCGCCCCATACCTGTGAGATTTTCATCCCCGACGCGGAAGATCCATGACGACCATCCTATAATACGTATAGCATGTACATGTTTGAACCCTGCCAACCCCCCACCCCCTCAGCAGGCTTGTAAACTTCTATCCGGAATTTTCCGTACCTTTATACGGTTTGTTTTAGCGGTGTAGCATAGACGTTGATAATTTTTGAGCCTTTTTCGGTCCCCATTTTGATCTCAGGATCCTTGAGATTTCCCCCCCCCCCCTTGGCTCTCTGAAACTGGGCTATTAATGGCAATATATGTTTGCCTTGACGTGACAGTGCAACCGAACACAGTACCGCGCCGATGGGGTGTGTGCTGAGCTTCCTTGCTTGTCCGTTATAGCAAGGTCGTCTTAAACTGTGTTATCCCGATGCTACTGCACAGACGTTGCCAGATCTTCGCTCCTATGAAAAGTCGCTGCAATCGCCTAGCCAAACCGGACCTCAGCCCGTTTGTTCCGGTTGCCTCTTTGGGGCCCTTTCTGTTGTATGAAACACTGACTAACTGCTTGTTACAACACTTAATATCCCGGACCAGGCAAAGCGCCCGTAGTCAACAGGCACATGGTACCAAGTTCAATTACCGCTACTATCACAATACTGCTACTACACCGTGACAAAGAAGCTGCAGGAAAATCTCAATTTCAAGGTGGTATTATATGCTGAAATTATACAAAACAACACAATACAAAGTCAAAGATATGATAGCCAAAAATATAACACGACAATTTGGAAGAATAATGAAATCAAGGAAAGGATATCTTAACACGTGCTCAATTTGTATGCATGCCTTTGGTGCATAACCCTTTATTCTCGCCCTTCCAATAGACCCAACCTTTTATTTCGTTATCATTGACAAACCTGTCGAACCCCACTTTCACCTCAAATCTCCGTAGGTCATTATTGAGCTAGATAGTATCACAGCTCATCCTTAACCTGCTCCACCTTTTGCTTCCCAGCCTCGGCAGCGCTCTTGACAGCATCGGTCGCCTCTCCAGCAACACTTGCAGCCGTGGCACTGGCAAGGTTGTAAGCCGCGCCCAACCGCGAAAAGACGCTCTCGGAGAAGCTCGGCTCACGGCCCACAACGAGCTCAGAGATGATGCTACTCACAACGGCGTACTGATCAGCCGCCTGATCCGTCGCTCTGGCTGCAGCATTCTTCTTTGTTTCCGTCCCCACTAGATTTACGGCTTCCGTAGCAGCAGCGACGTACTCTCCGGCTGCGTTGTATAGACCCTCGTACCAAGGGGTCGGGACTGGCACACCGTACACCCTCGAGCTGAGGTCACTGACAACGGCCTCCCAATTGTCCGACACAGCAGAACCTGCAGCCTCAGCGACGCTGCCCGCAGCATCGTACACTGAAGAGGCGTTCTCGCCAACAATCGATGCAACTGAGGAAGCGTTCTCGCCGATGACTGATGCAACCGATGCGGCGGACTCACCAGCGACTGAAGCCACAGATGACACGGTGCCTTGGATATCTGTTGGGGTAGGTGTTGCAGTCATGGAGCTGAAGGCCGCCGACGCTGCCGAAAGGAACTCGGTATAGCGGGCTTGAGCGACGCCAAGACCGGCGTAATAGTTGTATTGGGCGTTCTGCATCAGCTTCTCGACTGGGGACGTAGGAGTCGGGGTCGCGACACCGATCGCCACCTTGGCACTAGAATACTGCTCCTCGGCCCAGCTGCGACCTTGGCTCAGACGATCTGCAGCAATCGACTCCACGGCAGCCCAGTCGAGGTAGGGAGTAGGCGTAGGCGTCGGTACAACCTTGTTCGATGCTGCGCCATATAAACTCTCGGCTGACTTGATGGCCTCATCAAGATGACCACTGGCAGAGGCAACAGCCTTGCCATAGGCTTCAGAAACAGAGGATAAAAGCGAAACATGCATCGGCTGGGCTGTGCCCCTGGGCATGCTGTCTGAGATGATTTTGACGGCCGACTCGTACTGCACCGATGCACGGGAGAGGGCAACCGAGTAGGCCGAGGATGCCACGGATGACAGGGTGGCAGGGATGTCGCCACCTTGCTTTTTCAGCGATTCGACTGTGTCATCATCCAGGATCGGCTTGCGGCTGGGCACAGCTTGGGCGGCTGCACCAAACATTGCGGGCCTGACAGCCTCTATCTTTTGAATCGGCGGCGGCGACGAAGCCTCCTCGTCAGCCTTCTTGTCCGCAGCTTCGACAAAGATGTTTCCAGTGGCTTCAGCTTCATCCTTTCCGGTTGCATCCTTCACCTTCTCCACCTTCACAGGAGCAGAGTTGTCGCCCTGAGACTCTACATTGAGGTCGAGTTGACTCTCCGAAAGTTGAGCTGAAACGGGCTCCTCTGGGTCTCCAGCCTCAGGCATCGTGGTTTCGCTAATGTTGGCAACTATTTCAGGAAGTGCTGGGATAGCCTCGACAGAGACAAGTGGTTCCGGCTCAGGATCGGCAACAGGCGTCTTCTCACGGTGGGCGGAGAACCCGGCACTGGAGGGCAATGACGCGGTGTTGGCTTCTTCGACAGCGCTTGCTATGCTCTCCGACGCAGTGGAGAAAGCCGAGCTGAGGGAAGACACTGCCTCTGCGACCGTGGACGACTTGATCGACACCTCAGCCGCAGCGGCGTCTTGGACGTCAGTCTCGGTAGCTGGTGTGATGCTAGTGGAGGATGATGCCTCATTCTCAAGCACCTTCTCAGGGTTTTCCGCGACATCAGTGTCGATAGCGGCCTCATCTGGGCTGATCTCCTGTCGTTGTTCTTCCGAGACGGCACCTTCTGCCTTGGCCCTTTGTTTGGCATCAAATGTGGCCTGCGTGCTCTCGCTGTCAAAATCATCGCTGTCGTCCAGAGCAGCGAGCTTCCACATTGCGACCTGCTTCAACCGAGTCAGCTCTTTGGCGGCCGAGGTGGCCAGCTCCATAGCGCGATCCTCAATTGACTGTCCCTGGTTCTGACACTCGATGAGACCCGGGTGCGAGACCACAAGCTTCTCCATATCCTGCTCCCACTCCTGGAAGCGGCTTCTGAGGAGGTGATACTTGGCCCAGTCCTTGTAAGTAATGCCATCCGTCCAAGCCCACTTCATGCCAATCTTTTGCAGCGCAAGATCCTTGATGGAGCCGAGAATCTCAAAGTGGCTGTCTGCAGCGGCAGTCACCTGAGTGCGCACATCCATGTCAAAAGCCTCATGCCACGATCGCACATCCTTGGCCTTCTTCTTGATCTCAAGGCCGGCGGCGCGGATGATGCTAAGCATCTGTTGCTCGCCCTCCTCAGGAGTAGCCTGGTTGTTCTGAACCGAATCAACGACACCGTGGATTTTGCCGCGAAGCCCCACAAGTTCAGAGACGATTGTGTCCTGCAGGCTTTGCAACAGACCTGCGCCACGGATGCGAATCTCACGTGAAACCATCTGGTTAGCGATCTCATCGACGCGCTCCTGAATCTCGGCGGCACCCTCATCGGCTGCCTTGGTGTACTTCTCCTGCCAGGCCTTAAGATCTTCTGCAACGGTCTCACGGGCAACCCTGCGCTTCTCCTCCTCATCGTCATCGGGTTCGGGAGCTTCAACCTGTTCGGCGGTCTCGCTAAATTTGTGGTAGGGGGTAGCTGAAGGCTTGAAGGCTGACGAGATTGAATCGCTGACGACAGAAGCGGCTGAGCTGACAAACGAGCTTGCTGAACTGATGATAGGAGGGGCAGAGTAGGTGGAAGATGACGATATTGTCGGTTTGGTGAAGGAGGAAGTAGCCTTGTTTGCAATTGTCCTGATAAAAAGTGATTAGTAGGCATGCCGGCCTCATACGTCCCACAACAAAGGACTAATCTTACTTGGAGAGTGTCTCTGACGCCTTCTGTGCTGCGCCCGTGCCGTTATACCTACCCAGTCGCCTCCCTATCTTGACCAACTGCGGCTCGACAGCCTCCGTATAAAGGATGCGGAGCTGTGGCCACACCGTGCCATCGAGGAACGCGTATGTTTTGTTCCATGCCCATACAGTTGTGGGGACCGCGTGGCGCGTCGTGAATGCTGAGGCGGCTGCATAGCCTTGAAGGGCATAAGGTTGAACATACTGATATGTGGGCAGGAAAACGTCATGGTATGTCTGTAGTGCATTGGTACGCGCAATCTCATAGTATGGACCCAAGGCGTGACGGGCCTGGTTTACATGTTGTGCTAGGGTGTCGTCATACTTCGTTTGGGCCAACTTCTGGTAGTGGACCAGATGCGGCTGTACGTTCTTCTCCCACTGGGCTTTCCCGACAACCTGTGCTTTCTCAACAGCAGGGGTACCATACTTCTGAGCATAGCCCCATGCAGGAGTCAGAACAGTACGATCGGCTGCTTCGTAGTAGGGCCTGATGGTTTGTACATAGGGGGCAGCGTATGTGTTGTAATAGGGCTCGACATGAGGAACAACAATTTGTTTCAGCTGGAAATAGCCGACGCAAACGGTGGGCGTCGTCTCGGTGCAGTGGTCGAGGGTCGGCGGACATCGGAAGAGTACGGTCAGGATGGCGTACCAGGCGAACAATCTGCGTTAATATAATGAGTAAGTACTGTGATTGCGTAGCTTTTATGTAGATAGCCAAGCGCAAGTGCAAAGAGAGTGCCGAGTTTGGTGATTGATGACAAAATATAGCTAGAAAATAAGACATACCTTGTAGACAACCCCAACAGCCGAGACAGGAACCCACCTGATTGTGACGCCGACGTCCTCCTCGACGGCTTCAAGATGGGGTTATTGACTGTTGGCGGTGGCTTCATGTTGCTAAGGGTCTTAGAGGACCTGGGCGACCGCGTCTTCTTAGCAGAGCCGTTCTTGGTGGCATCTGCCGCCATGTTTGCGGCGAGGTCGGGATCAGCTCCAGGCCGAAGACAGGTAAATCGCGGGAGCCAATCCTGCGAGTCAGCTCGATAATTGATGGTCGCGACAGCTTTCCTGGAGATCGACGTGTGATGTGATCAGTCAAAGTCAAGTCTAATCGCTTGAGCCAACGTCAATTTGAACACGAGTGGTATCGCGGATTTCCGGTATCGATGGGAGAGAAGGCAAGAATTCGTGGCCGTTTCGTCTTCAAGAGTCGTCGCATGTGGGCAGTCCCAGAATGGCTGGCTGGCTAGCAATTCTCTTTTGGCAAGCACATGGAAGTGGGTCTAGTGGAGGTTGGGGGAAGGAGCTTGGATCACAAGGGGGTCATGCTGCAAATGTGGGCATGGAGGGCGAGAAGTGTTGACTGACCTCATTTTTGGAGCTAACAGCGCTAACTGTCGGTCAACGCAAACTAAAATACAAACGGCGAGCAACGATGAAGGAAAGCCTGGTGAGATACTGTAGGCGTTCAAAACACTACCTGGGGTTGTTTGCTGTCTTTATATTATCGCATGCACCAAGTTAAGTATTGGAAACTCTGCAGGTCTTCAGCTACAAGACTTCGCGTACGATGTGGTGCAACAATGCTAGCCACAGTGAAGGGATAGCGTCTCTTCAATGACGTCTTCAAGCGTACAAGCGAGAAAAGAAAGCTCGCGCTTCAGTAATGATTGCCACCACATTCTTTCCTGAGCCAACCAGATCGGCTTCTCATATGCGAGCAAGCATTGCTGCCAAGGCACGCAACGCCAACCTCCTGCACTTGTCTACTGCAGAGGTATCCAAACTATCGGTACAATAGGAAAAGGAAAAAAAAAGCCAAGACATATGATGACCTGGTTTGCACTGCCCAAGATCAATCACAAAATCGTAATCGTTAAGCCCGTTGATACCGGTCGAGAAGGCGTGGTGGGATCTGTAACCGTAAACGAATCCTTTGCCCCCCTATCTCTGCTACAAAGCCGCGCCTTATTTATCGGTTCACGCTTATCTCAGATACATTGATTGAATTTTGCTTACCACCTTACCTCGCCAAGCCACCTACATTCGTAGTAATGCCTACAGAGCTGGACCCATCGCAGTGACCTTACCACGTCACTTGAAGCCCTCTATGGCGGCATTGCTATATAATTGCTTGTCCGATTAGGGATTTAAAACAGCATGGCTGGCATTTGTTGACAGAAGTACCACAGTGACACAGGGACAGCACACAGTCACAGTCTCATTTAACATTTTAGATTTGCTATCGAGATGCCAAAATGCAAAAGGAGATACCATCTTACAATTGTTTACAAAAGTGAAATCTTTTATACGCGTAAATCGGGGATTTGCGGAATATAAAATAATTTAACATGTACTGTGTTGGCAATTGGCACCACCCAGTGATCCTCTTTGCTGTTTCCTAAGGGTTGAATGTGGCGTCCAAGCATGTGGGGCGCCCGCGGAGTATACCCACCATCATACTTGCCTTACCTAAGCATAACTGGACCCTTGCACATTACGCCATCAAATCTGTCGACTTCGACACATTTCTGACACCGGAGAGGCAGAAGCGCGTCCAAATAGGCGGCGACGACCTTTTCTAGCTTATAACAACCGACCAAGCAGCATATGTAAATCTGCTCAAACATCGTGCGCGGTATCATCAATCACATTCTTGTCTGCGCCTTCTGGGCTGCGATACCCCGGCAATATTGCGAAGAATCCGAGCGTCAAGCGCAGAGCGATTCCACAAATCCACCTTTCAGAATGGTGAGAGGTGACATTGTCAATCTCCATCCCACCACCTCAATCTCAGTCTGTCTTGTATGGTAGATCTCGCCTATTTTTTGGCCACTTTTCTGCTTCTTCGACAACAATAACTACTATTGCGACACCGACCTCTCCTCCCTTCCGCTTTCCGTCCTCCGACCCCATCATCCAAACAAGCGCAACACAATTAGACTAGGCCGCCCTCTTAGCGACCCGGAAAAGCCGGGCGGCCCATGTCATCTTGACAGCCACATTCACCTACTGCTTTCCTGGATGGCTTGTCAGTAAAACCAGTCGCGGAAATCTCACAGCACCCCAGCATCGACATGGCTCAACCACTGGTCGATGCGGTTTTGGTCGCCGACCCAGAACCGGTGGCGCACGCGCGCCGCCGATTCTCTGGGGCCAGTCAACAAAACAAGTCGCCGTTTGGGGCTGGCGTTGCCAATACAGCAGATCCTACTTCCACAGTCGATCCCGATACATGTCGAATATGCAGAGGAGAAGCTACGACCGATGAACCTCTCTTTTACCCATGCAAGTGCAGCGGCAGCATAAAATATGTCCACCAGGATTGTCTGATGGAGTGGTTATCGCACTCTCAGAAAAAGCATTGCGAGCTTTGCAAAACCCCCTTTCGCTTCACGAAGCTTTACGATCGGAAGATGCCCAAGAAACTGCCTTTTGTCATCTTCATCACACACATAGCCAAGTATATGATCAACAACGTACTGGTGTGGCTTCGTGCTGGGCTCGTTGTCAGCATCTGGCTTGTCTGGCTGCCGTATCTTATGAGGTCAATATGGTCACTGATGTTCTGGATCAGCGATGAGGGCTTTGGCAGTAGCCACAGCCAGGATATTTCCCCCTCGGCCGCCCTGTCGGACAGAGTCTGCCCCGCATCATCTATTTTGAGTGTGGGGATGTGTCCGGCCAGTCCTTTAACCTCATCACTGATGCCAGAGGGCGGAGGTGATTACTCCGTATCCTCGGCTGGCGCGGCAAACATTACCACTGTCAATCCTGTCTACTCGGCCTTTTTCCACCTTGTCTTCATGACGGTCGGACTCTCGGAGAAGATGATCATTAGCACTCTGTCGGATCTCTCTTCCGTCGACACAAACAAATCCGGATTACCTCATGGCCCTCAGTCACTACTCAGCAATGTCAAATGGCTAGCAAACTTAACCTCTCGTCCATTCATCAACAAAAATGTCATACACGTCCTGGAGGGCCAGGTTATTACGGTATTGGTTATACTCAGTTTCATCCTGATAATTCTTGTCCGAGATTACGTTGTGCTGCAACAACCTGAGATCAACATGCGAGCCGCATTTGCCGCCGCCGAGAATCAACAACCCCCTGCCGGGGTTGTGCAAGTCAGAGCGCCGCCCGAGCCAGTCTTGCCTCGAGAGCGCCTTGCAGACCCGGCCGATGGCATTCGAGCAGAAGACATCAATCAACTTGCCGGTCCGGAGGCTGATGATATTTACAACCCACCAACCGAGCCACAGATGGGCACACCAGTGGACTCTGGCGAGACTGACGCACGGCCTGTCGTTGAGGCTTCAAATAGCACAACAAATCAATTTTCACTAGGTGGCCCTGTTCGACCCTCCACTCCCCCGCCTCACCGCATTGACCCCAGTCTACTCGAAGGAGACGCCGAAATAGCCTCATCTGTAGTAGCCGCGTTTGGCTCTGAGGGATCGCGAACTCCGCTCACTCCCGAAGAGCGAGCAAACCTCGCGGTTGGCGCATCATCGGACTCTGACCCTGATGTTGTGGAGCCTTTGTCAGTCAGAGAATATACGAAAGTTTTCCATGAGGCCCAAGGAGATATTGAGCGCATGAGGAAAATTTTCCGCGATCGAGGACTGGAGGAGAGGGCCGAATCATGGTTGAGGCTTGGTCAGATTCGTCTCTCAGACCAGCGAACAGTTCCCGGCTCATCATCAAACGACAAGACTCCTGAGGGGACTCGGAGTCGAGGCGAAACTGCAGAGAGTGCCCGGGATGCGTCGCCGGTAGATTCAATCATGTCGGACTGGACGATGCCCACCACGTCGCAAGATGGAGCCTCAGCCTCGGCGGAGAAAGGCAAACAGAAAGCCGTAGACGATGCAATACATGTCTCGGTGAAGCAACCTGTACCAGTGGAGTCTAACTACGAATCGTCAAAAGAGACTGACACGGCTTGGGATGATGGCTCTTTTCTCAATAATCACCCGATGAGACCACGAGCTAACACGGATGGCCAATATCGATCTGAAGGTGTCAACCCGCTCGCCAACAACAGCTGGACATTCCCGCAGACTTCCCCAGACCCGCCACAGGTATTCGAAGAGCCACATTCGGGAATCGCGGGCTCGATTGCTGGCCCATCAGCGGCAGATGATATGGCGACACCCAACGCTGAAGCCCAGGGGTCACCTGGGTGGGAGCCACAACATCGACAAGAGGAGCCGTTTGCGCAAGGTCGTGAATGGAACGATCTGCATGACTTTAATGACATGCCGGCAACACGTGCGACCGAAATTGTTCCACCCCAACAGCCGGCCGGGCTTGTGGGCAGCATCGCGAATTTCATGTGGTATGGAGTGGAAGTAAACGACCTTGCTGAACCTGACCTGCGTCATGTACACGATGGCAATGGCCACGCGCACCCGCCGGAACTCGATCAACCGGAAGACGACGATAGCGACCTTGACCTGGAAGATGAAGAGGGTAGCGATAGTGAAGATGAGGATGATGAGGACATTGGTGAAGCTATGGGGCAGAATCCAGCCTTTGCCATGGCTCAACAACAAGCAGAAGCAGCAGCCGAGGCCGCAGCAATTGATCCCGAAGCGATCGATGATGCCGAAGACTTCGAGGGGGTCATGGAACTTCTGGGCATGCGCGGGCCTATTGGTGGCCTCTTTCAAAACGCTGTCTTCTGTGCCTTTTTGGTGTCGGTATCCGTTTTTGTGGGCATTTTTTTGCCATACAATTTGGGCCGCATTTGCGTCTGGATTTTGGCAAACCCGATGCGCCCTCTCAACATACTTTTGAGCACTGTGAAGTTTGTGCAAGACTTTGCCATGGCGGTCGCCGGGCTCTTGAGCTGGGCAGGCTTGCGTATCACATACACAATTCTCTCGGGTCTCGAGATGCTCTTGCCGGCAATAAAGGGGATGGGTTTGTCGCGAGAATACGTTATGCCTGTCGTACGCACAACATATTACTTGGCGAGAGATTCGGCTCGGAGGGTCTCATCGAGTTTCGCAGTCGATACATCTTTGATCACCACTAGCGAAATTCGCAATTTCTCGGCCATCAGTCACGAAGCTTTGATTGCATTGAAGGCCAAGATGACTTGGTCAGCAATGTCAATTGTGAAGGTCGCAATTTTTGTTTTTGGCGGTGACTATACGACCAAAACAGCCACGACTGTCTCTTTTGTGGGCAATACAACTGGCGCCGCTGTCGAGATTCTCAAAGGCGTTCCAGCTGTGCTAACAAATCCGAGTTCTTGGGTCATCAACATAAACCTTACAGGACCATCCCAAACCATTAGCCCTGCCCTGGCCCACTGGAGCGGAACCGACAGATTTTGGGCTACTTTGGTCGGTTATCTGGTCATCTGTCTTGCTGTAGCAATATATTTGCATCACGGTCGACCTCTAAGCTCCAGCCAAGCAGGACAAGAACGCGAGGCTTCCATTATGGATGCCTTGAATCAAGGGAGTGGTGTTATGAAAGTGATTCTGATTATTGGAATCGAAATGCTTATCTTTCCACTCTATTGCGGCCTGCTACTTGACGTGGCACTACTGCCACTTTTCGAAAACACCACTCTCAAGTCAAGACTTCTCTTCACCTACAACTTCCCGCTCACTTCCCTATTTGTGCATTGGTTCGTTGGCACGGGGTACATGTTTCACTTTGCCCTATTTGTTTCCATGTGCCGCAAAATCATGCGCAAAGGTGTATTGTGTATGTGATTTGCAAACCTGATTTGCAGCTACCCTCCCTCAGTCATCTTACCTAATCAGATTATCGTGGCGACTAACCTGACTGTTCTTCATAGATTTTATCCGGGATCCGGATGATGCCGAATTTCACCCAGTTCGAGACGTACTCGAGCGGAACGTCACGACTCAACTCCGCAAAATTCTTTTCTCCGCCTTCGTGTATGGTGCTCTGGTCATAGTGTGCCTTGGAGGTGTTGTCTGGGGACTATGGGCCTTCTTGCCCAACGTGCTTCCGATTCATTACTCGTCGAACGAGCCGGTGCTCGAGTTCCCGATCGACCTACTCTTTTATAACTTCCTCATGCCCCTCGCACTTAACTTCTTCAAGCCGAGTGACGGTCTGCATGAAATGTATACGTGGTGGTTTCGAAAGTGCGCAAGAGGGTTGCGCATCACGTGGTTCCTTTTTGGAGAGCGCAAAATCGACGAGGAAGGTATCTTGGCGTTTGCACCCGAATCGGAGCATCGCCAACTTCCTCTTTGGCGCAGGCTTTTTTTGGAGGTAGATGAGACAGGGCAGGTCGCACCTAAGAGCTGGAAAGGGGTTTTCGACGGGGGAAAAAGCAAGCCCAGCCCAGAAATCACAAAGGAAGAGATGAGGTCCTTTAGCAAACAAAGGGCAGCACTCATCGAGTCAAAGCAGCTCATCGCAGACGGGCGGTTCGTGCTCACTCCGGCATCTGATCAGGTAAAAATTCCCAAAGGCAAACAGGTCTTTTGGGAAGTGTCAGAAAATGAAGTTTGGACCGAAACATCATCAGACGAGAATGCGACCGGCCCTGCGAATATGTACACGTCCAAGCAGTATCAACTGGTGTACATTCCGCCACATTTCCGGGCACGCGTCTTTTTGTTCATTCTGTCGATTTGGGTGTTTGCAGCCGTCACAGGAGTCAGCTTTACCATAATTCCGCTCATATTCGGTCGACTTGTGTTCAAGACACTCATACCGACGTACATTCGCACAAACGACATTTACGCTTTCAGCATTGGCGTTTACATCCTCGGGACTTTGGCCTATGGGATTTTGCACTTCGAAAGTCTATGTGCCAAGGTGAAAAAACGGACCAGGGCCTTGGCTGCTGCCGCCGCCGAAAGCTCGGTGACCAAAAAGGCGATGGGCCTCATTGCGCACGGTCTTCGACTGATGTATACGTACACAGTTGTGCTGATCGTCTTTCCCCTTATCGTTGCTTCGCTCATGGAGCTTTACTGCCTCATTCCCTTGGACACGTACATGTATCTGGCTGTCTATTCAGGCGCCGTCACCGGCGAGCAGTCGGTCAATAAAGCCGTCCAAGACGCGGTCACTGTGGGCTCGTCGGACGACAGGCACATGGTCCGCGTAGTTCAGGCGTGGACCATTGGCTTATTATATCTTAAACTGGCAGCACGAGTGATCAGGGTGTGGCGGCCTGACTCGCGCCCTGCCCTGGCTGTGCGAGCGGTCTTTCGCAGAGGCTGGCTCCATCCGAACGTTGGAGTCCTTACGCGAGCTTTCTTGATACCTGGCCTGTTATTTTCAGGCATGGCAATATTGGGGCCACTTGCGGCTGCGAATGCATTCATGGCATACAGTGGTGTTGGCCTTGAAGATGCACGCATGGCAATCGTGATCAACCGGTTGAGTTTCCCTACCGCTGCGCTTATGGCCTTGATGGCAAGCGTGGCGTGGGCTACGATGGATGTTTTTATGTCCTGGAGGGTGAGGATTCGGGACGAGGCGTACTTGATTGGCGAAAGGCTGCACAACTTTGGGTCTGGCGCGCCGCAGCACAACCATCATTCGGCTGCGCAAAGTGGTGTTGGGGGTGGAGCAGGAAGAGTTGCCTGGCATGAAGGGCGGTAGGCGACGACGTGGAAAGTTGCAATGTGACTTGGCGAGGAATGTAACTTGTCTAAAGTCTCGAGCATTCCTTGTCTATTATCGCCTCTTTTGATGGTTTAGGCGGTGCTGGGGCGTTTGGGATGCACACATAGTTCTTTTTTTTTTCTTGTCCTCTTTCATTCCAGCTTTACTTTGGACACGTCATCTTCTGTCTTGAAACCCAGCATATACGGAGCAAACATCGATTGGACGGCGGCGTTTTGGCAGGAATGAATAGTCAGTGTTTTGACCTGTCGGAGTTTTGTATTATTGTTTTTTCTTGATATAGATATAGGAGGGATTCCAGGAGCAACTGCAAATGGTTCGCACGGACAAACTTGGTTGTTGTCAATCAGTCCCGTAAACAGTGGTAGAAAATATATTAACAGCATTGCTCGGCATGCTTATCGAGGTGGAGTACCTCTGCGACACCAAAGGTGCATGTTCGATGCCAAGGCATGTCAGCACTCAGGGCAGCATGTCTTGGCATGTGTTTGCAAGTTTTGTTTTGAGGTGGGACTACCAAAAAGGCACTTCCCATGGTTGGCCTTTTCTCTTTTTTCCTTGCTTCCCGCCCCTATCGCATTTCTAAGTTCAGGCAGCAACAAGGCCTCTTTTCTGTCCTTTTCGTGCATGAAGAAGCATGGCAATCCTACTGAATATCCACCGATCAGACCCAATGTAACTTTCTTTGGAGGGTCATCAGCGGGTCTTACAGGGCCGTTTACCAGCAGTTGAGATTCTGGGCACGTTGGACATTAATTACACGAGTGGGACATATGGCTTGGTAGGGAATGGATGCGCATTGCTCCAGGCATCAAGACGAAAAATAATCGGATTATGGATTTTCTGGGGAGGCTTTGTCTTCTTTTTTTCCCCGATGTACGGAACGTGGAAATAAAAGGCCCGATATGGTAGGGAAGGAAGACGCGGATCCGCACAATAGCGAGTGTCAACGGCGTTCTCCGGTGTCGTAGCGCCAGCAGGGGTTTTCCCTTGGCACGGGGCTTCGAGGGGAATGAGGGAACGATCAGAGATTGCGGTCGATAACATGAATGATACTGGCAGGTAGACGCGGGCGCATCCCAGGAGGGTTTGTTGAGATGGGCGAGCAGTCGGCAGTATCTCGTGGTCAAAAATAGGAATTGGGGGGCAACTACCAAAATGGGAATTAAAGTAGACAAACTTTTTTTTTAATGCGTGCAGAAATTTCCCAAGTAGTTTAGATGCACGGCACGGGCTGGTCAGGTTGTTTTGGTATCGAGAAAAAATGAGATGGAAAGAAGGGCCAAATCCATGGCAAATTCTAGGGGGGGGCTTTGATCGAGACGACACAAGTCACGGCTTTGGGCTGATAACATGAGATAAGTGTTTCTTAATTTTTCTTTTTTTTTTTTCTTTTCTTTGTTTTTCCCCTTCTCTTCAGTTTAAACACAGAGCAGCCCAATGTTTACAGTGGATATTTGGTTGGTTTATAAATAAATATCCATTTGAGAGACTTTAAGCTACGAACAAGTACTGTAGTTTGCATGTAGCCAAGACTAGGGAACCAGGGCGAAATTTCCAAGGCGCTGACAGAGGCTTGTCACTTTGACGTCTGGATTGGCTTTTTCTTGTGTTACCGGGCTGGCTGGCTGCCGAATACGGAGCTGAAGGCAGGGTTGGGGGCACTTGGGAAACGAACGAGTCGTGGGTCCTCTCTTTGTGTCCGCCTTACTTTGGTCTTGGCAAAACGACCCGAAGCCACACCGAAACGACGGGAAACAAGCTTCCAACAAGCATCTCCCCTTCTGGAATCCATTGAACGATCTTCAGGATCTGCTGCCGGTTCAACCGGTGGGGCTTTTACGGGACTTACCCGTTTGATAGTAATGGTGGACTTTGGTCGAGTCGGGCTGAGTTGTGTCGAGAATGGATTTACCAGCTGGGGTTTTCCATTTGACTGAATGAACGCAGGACAGCTTGGAAGAATAAATTTAGAAAATCGCTTTCTTTACTGTTTTGGTGAAAAGGGTCAATAAATAACCCCTATACATATACATGCCATCGAGCGTCGATTTATTTGCTTCCTGGTCTTATTGTTGTCGTCCCGGATCAGGATGGAGGACTTGATCCTGATTTCCTTGGCCCTATCCTTCTGGAACTAAAGACGAACAAGCTCAACCACCGACGTAGATCCATCAAGACCAGGGGGGTAGTGTTTCTAGGCATGCATATCAGTTCACGGCCCGGACAAGAGGCTGTACTACGTACCACGGTGATTGCTGCAGGTTGCCCCTCCCATCCGATATGCAGTTGCAAGAGGCAAAAAGGAACCAACTGCTTGCGCTGCTTCAAGTTTGCTTTCCTGAGTCATCAAACATGTAGCACTATACCACAATATGCTAGCCATAAGCACAGTAGCTCGGACAATCTTCCCAAGTCCTCAAATTTGTGGGGGCATCTTGACCTCACCACTGCCCCTATCCCATAAAAAAGTGGAAACCTGCCGGCAAACGTAAACGCAAGCTTCGAGATTGTCTTGGCACGCTTGCGGCCGGACGTCAGGGCAAGATTGGACGGGAGTCATCACTCATCAAGTCGTGGCTGGACTCAGTGCGGGTACAGTGGGGAACTGTCTTTGTCGACAAGGGGACGAAGTCTGCCCAAGGAGCAAGTGGAGGTCCGCCCCGAGAGGTTATCAGTCTTGAGGAGAAGAGATCAAACTGCCTGGTCATGGATATTTATCAATACTTCAAGTCCTCTTCCTGCTCCTCTAGCTTTGGCTTCCCGAGATTGTGACAGATGCAGGCATCTGGCAGCTTTTGCTTGACTGCTTTCTTCTATTCTTCCTCTCCTTGATTGAATCCTCATACATGCCTGGTGCTTTTTCCTCTTCGTTTCGGCCGGCCGAGTGATTTACTAGTTTCTATCGACCGGATCGTTTACAGCAGAAAAAAGAAAAGAAAAGAAAAGAAAACACAAAAATCACAAACAACCAACATGTCTTCCCAGAACTATCCCGATCCGGCTCGACCGCCACCACCTGTTCCGCAGCTAAGGTCTATCGAGGACAAGCAAGAAGTTAGACCTCTACCAGGAGCCCAACAGTTCTCATGGTCGCCATCTTGGGAAAGCCTCCAGGGCCGGACGTATCCCAATTCCAGCTCATCTTCCATACGAGGCGATAACCAGGGTAACAGTGACATGACGAGGCACAGGGATACAGATATCGAGAAACTGGTGGACAAGACGGACTACAACCACGGCACAACTACACGCGGGGATCAGGACCATGGCCACGACAACTCGGATGCACCACGACCAAAACTTGGCTGGAAACAACGCATGCATCACTTTACATGGGCATGGTTCACCTTCCCCATGAGCACTGGCGGCTTGTCACTGCTTATCCACGCTCAACCTCATCAGTTCAACGGCCTCAGGTCGATCGGGCTGGCTATCTACATCATCAACCTCATCTTATTCACCAGTGTTTGCACTTGCATGATTATACGCTTCTTTCTTCATCCAGGGGATTTTAGTTCCTCGTTGAAGCACCGTCGCGAGGGGTTCTTCTTCCCCACATTCTTCCTGAGCATCGCCACCATCATTACCAGCACCCACAGGTACGCAATTCCAGACAATGATCTGACCCTAAACTGGCTTATACAAGCCATGTTCTGGGGCTATCTGGTCGCCACTCTCCTGCTGGCCATCGGTCAGTATAGTTACGTTTTCGGCGCGCAGACGCACGGCTTGCAAACCATGATGCCGACCTGGATTCTGCCCATTTTCCCAATCATGCTGTCTGGAACCATTGCCTCGGTCATTGCAGGCACACAGCCTTCCATCTCAGCCCTGCCTATAGTCATAGCTGGTCTCATCTGCCAGGGACTGGGCATGCTGGTCAGCATGATGATGTACGCGCACATGGTCGGGAGACTGATGGCTGGTACGCTGCCGGACCGTGAGCATCGTCCGGGCCTGTTCATGTGCGTTGGTCCCCCGGCCTTCACTGCCTTGGCCCTGGTCGGCATGGCCAACAACATACCTGCCGATTTCGACATCCGGCTGAGCGGTAGCATCACTCCTGACATGCCGGGCATGGGCGAAAAGGCCGTAGTGCAGATACTGGCCTACTTGATGGGTACTTCTCTGTGGGGGCTTAGCTTGTGGTGGTTCGGTATTGCAGTTATTGCCGTGGTCCGGTCGCCTCCCAAGGACTTTCACTTGGGTTGGTGGGCCATGGTCTTCCCCAACACGGGCTTCATCCTTGCCACCATCTCACTCGGCAGGGCATTCGGGAGTGAGGCCGTCGCTTGGGTGGCAACCGGTATGTCAATCTGCCTGCTGTGCATGTACCTCTTTGTTTTGTTCCATCACATCAAGGCGGTTATCAAGCAGGACATCATGTACCCCGGCCGAGATGAGGATGTAGCGGATCACTAAGATCCGTCAGGGTGAAAGGCTTTTGCCTATCCGGCGGGAGTCTCTGCAGGGACGGATTTTGACTAGGCGGTTCGACATTCAAAAAGAGGTCTGTTCTTGCTCGTTTGATTTTGATTTTTTTTCTTCTTTGTCTTTAGCGTGCATCAATCTGGTTTGGAATCCAGAACAGCCAGACAAACGTTTCTACCTATCTAGGTACCTACATCTTAGAAATAAATCAGTCCTTGTATGAGTTCATGCGGCTGCTGGAAATAGAAGTGCTATAGGCTCCCGAAACTACGGAGAAGAATATTCTTGAATCGCGGCGTATCTGTTTGATCAACATTCAATGCAACGGGTTATATTTCCGTTGCTTTTGGAAGGGGATTCTTGCTTAGCTCTCGATGAAATGCGCTGATTGTTAACGACAGATTATATATGAGATCGTAAGCCAGAAGACTGGAAATTCTCTACATTTCTATAATCTTACGATCCATACACAACAGCCACACCCGCCAAGAACGGCCAGATGACAGCTATCCTAGTCGAGACTGTTTTTTGTTCCCCTTAGTTGACCACTCTGGCAAAAGTGCCAATAGGCGCAGTGAAATCAACCATGTGGTTGTCACATACATTACCCTACCAAATTGTCACATCTACTTTCTGGGGAACGGGTCATCCCAGGCTATCTGTACACATGTGAAAAGTCTTGGGTGTTGCGTTTGCAAAGCAATACCGCCAGCATCGCCGTAGGTGGGCTAATCAAGGGGACTGTTAGAAAACGCCATTCCGATGCTACAAAGCTAAACAAATACGGGTTGTTGTGGAAGTGAACAATGAAAATGACGCTTCATACAGTAACCATTGAACGTTAAGCAACAGTGGAAGCTGATGGTTTTGCAAGTATTGCAAGCTGTTTGGAGAACAACACAATAAAGTATACTAGACGGGTGTTGATGCACTCAACATCATCTAAAACTCGGTTGCACGAGTCGAATATGTCCTCTCCTCTGTTGCAGATGGGCCAGCAAATAATTTGGTAAGAGCGGTTACATCAGAAGTACTCTCAGCCCGGATCTCCCTTGATTTGAATTCTCATCTAACGCTGCTTGAGCTTCCCAATGCTTACAGCATGACAAGCACTTTATGAACCATGCTAGTCCCATTAGGCTTAGATAGCAATACTTCTACTAACCGGTCTTGGTCTCTATTTGCAAATTTGGCGAGTTGTCAAGGTATCACTCAGCGTACAACAGATGTAATGTACGTTTATTAAATTCTAAACCATGAGAAAAAGAAGCTGTCAAGCTGTCCCAGATACGAGAACCTTGGTCCTGTATTCTCGAATTGTTGCTAACAGGGTCTGCTCTAGAGCAGCCGCGCGATAAGCTTAGTTTTTCAACCTCGCAATCCTCCCCGCCTGCTCCCCTCCAATTACGCCTTAGGCGGGAGGCTCGCGACAATACCAAAGTTGAACAAAGCCGCAGCAGTAGAGCATACCCCAATAAAGTAATAAGCCGGATTGTTAAAGACCTCAGGCCAAGCGGTAACCCACTGCGAATAGGGTGAAAATGTGTTGATGGTACCGGCAACAATGAGGGCAGCCAGGCCGAGCCTGGTGCCCCTTTTTTCACCACGCTCCAGCCACAAGGAGCCGGGCCCGACGGCCATAACCACGTTGGTGAGCATCGACCAATGCGGCCATTGCTGTGGGCCGATCATGAAGTTGAAGGTCAGAATGAGGCCGTAAAAACATAGAAGGAGAAGGAAGTTTTGGATCAAGGCTTTTGTTCTTTTCTTGCCGCTGTGGCCTTTGTTGTTGCTGGCTCCTCGTTTGCCGCTGCCGGTGCTGATGCTTTTCTCGTCGGCAAATAAACCCTCCTTCTCGTACATGATGCATCGATAAATGCAATATATTTCCATTGCACTCCAAAAGGCAAGCCCCCTGGACATGGTAAAAAAGTAGCTGTGGTTTCCGTAGTTGGGTATTTCATGGTGTAGAATATACGCAAAAACAGAGTCGTGCGCTAAATAAAAAAGGTGCATCCATAACGGGAATGGGGTTCTGTTGTCGACGTGTGTTAAATAAATGCAGTAAAAATACTGGAAAATTCCAATGGCTGACGTTAGGTTAACCACGAAAGCCAAGGTGCCGTCGTCAGCTGCCATTGCGGCTAGCAGCCTTTCATAATAATTGTAAGACATGGTTTGAAGACTTCTTTTGTCAAGTTTTATTTTTAGGTTTCATGGTAGGATTGGGTCGACATTGCTGTGTTGACGATGTATTTTGCCCTTTCATAAGCACGGCTAAAATTGTACCACCGTAAGAAACCGAAAGGTCGGATTTGCAAGCAGTCCGACATCCAAGCAAGTTGACAAGATCGTCAGCCCGGAGCTGCCGAATGCTACGCTTTTGAGTTGGTTGGGAATAGCCGAATCTTCCGAAAATGCAACCAAACAAGGGAAGATGCTGCGATAACTATAAAAGTCAAAGTTAATTTAGGGTAAAAGTGGCGGTATAAAGTGCTTGGGACCCTGGCCACTGTCCACAGCATGAGAAATGGCCGCGTGAACCGCCCTGTTTTATTGGATGGGGATTATCTTTTAAAGTTTGCCACGTGCCAGGTAGGTGAAAACAGAATATAAGATAGTCAGCCTGCTCTGGAGGACCGCCTAATTCATATCTTTTTGAGTCATAGTTACTTGACAATCCTTTGTTTACTAACTACTAAACCACCGCTAGGCTAGGCTTTGGACTCTCTCGCGCCACAACCTAAGCGAGCATTTTCCAACCAAGCTCACCCTTAAATCGGTGTCACTGGGTGAACCTCGAGGAAGCTCCGAACGCAGGATCCGTGGAACCAGGTACAATAAATCGCCATATGATCAGCCAATTTAACATCCTTGTTGCATGGACCCGCTAGGAATCCATCTGCCCTATTTCGCTGGGCGCCCGTCCACCGAGGTCTGTAACCAAGACTCACTACAGAACAAGGACGACTGGTGCACCACAACACCATAAAAATTGGCGGCAAGCCTGCTGGCTTTACCATCTTTGTCATCCAGGGTTAATGCAATGACCGTGGTGCCATTGGTATGGAAGATGTGCAACATTCGGTATACTAAACGCTGTCAAGACTGGTCATCTATCACATCAGCTGTCTTCATGTTTCCTTTTCCATACCATTAACCAATTGTAGTCTACCCCGGTCCAAACCCGAAAAACATCCTGAAATCCCACCGTCAAGTACATGTCCCGCCCGACATCGCTGGCCATAATGTACGCGTCAGTCTGACTCTTTCCCGCCCTCTCCAAACCCCACCACATGAGCATGGACCCGACACCCTTTCGACGATGCTTGGGGTCGACGACAACAACCTCCGCAGCTGTTGTGTTGGAGATGAATATCAGCGAGGAAAAAAAAAAAGGACAAAACCATCATTAAGGCGTCGACTCACACCACATCCGGCGCATCCCGTCCTCCCCAAAAGCCTTTTTGTAAGCGCCCGTCAGAGCCACTTCGCGTTCCTTGATGGCATCGCCATTGATGATGGGCGGGAAAGAAGCAGCAGTCTTGGCCTCGCCGCAGCCGGCATCAGGGTCGACTTCTGTTCGCGGCTGCTGCCATAGCGCCCAACCGGCGATCTCCTCGTCGTGAGCCTTGTCAGACGCGGTAGGGCGTTGAACGACGACCAGGTAATGCTGTCCTGGCTTTTCAAAGTTTACCCTGTAATGGTCCTCTCGCCATCGTCTGCCCTCGGTGAGGCGCTCTTCCTCGGTCGCGTTGGAGAAAAGGGCTTGGCTGTAGGGGTTGTGGCCAAAGGAGTCAAGGGCAATGTCAACGAGCTTGGGTAGCTCGTCGACGGTGGCCATGCGTACATATAGATCGGGTCTTGTTGGTGACATTGTTGGGGTTTGGCGTCGCTGTTGTTCAGTTATTTTGAAGGGTGGATGATCAATATAAGCACGTGCCGGGAATTTAAAAAGGCAGGCATTGCATCGATTCATAACAAAGCATGACATGCGGTGTTGCGGGTTCCAGACCCCGTTCCAGACCCCTGATATCGACCAGATGAGGGCTGGCTCCAGCTGACATTCTACCCCACATGTGCGGCTTCGGCTTTGGAACCCACCAAAATTCAACCCGATGCCCGATCTCCGATATGCTCAGATTCAAGGGCTAAGTGCAACAGGAGCCACCGTTTCAATGAAGGCTTCTTCGCAAGTGACGGGGGTTTGCCAAGAACGCCATAACTACGGCAAAGCCTGCAAACGCGGTAGACGCCGCAAATGCATTGTGTATGCCCTCGTAGTACACCATGCGCGCTTGGGTTTGGATACTGTCGGGGAGTGAGTTAAGTACAGTGATGGAGTGCCGGATAGCATTAATTATCTAGAGTAGTAGTAAGATTTTTGTGGTGAGCTATTTATCCTAAATATTGACAACTGCAGCATTGTTGGAACTGCAAGACTTACTTCGTCCTTGTTTTCAATGTCTCCCAAAACATCGGGGAGCCGGGTGCTCAGCGTCGTCTGCAGAATTGCCGATGTGAGTGCGACACCCCAAACTGCCCCCAAGGAGCGAATCAGGTATGTTACTGATGCAGACACGGCGTGATCTATATAAAGTCAGTTAGTGTCAGTGGACTGCTTTCCGAGAAGCTCTATAGCTGACCGCGGTAGACGATGCAGACATACCGGAATGCTCAAATGTCGCCAACCCAGTGAAAAGCATGGCGGGCATGACCATGCCCTGGCCGAGGTTCGCTGGAAATATGTACACAAAATACTTCCAGTTCTCATCAACAAACTGAAGAGACGTGGTCAAGGCGTTTCCTATCAACATTATGGCCGCTCCTGCTCTCGCTAGTCCGATAAGGCTTCCCCAGCGAGACATTGCAAGCCCAGTAATGAGTCCGCCAAGGGGAACCGCCAGTGATGGGATGACGAGACGTGCGCCGGCCTTGGCTGCTGAGTCACCCAGCACGACCTGGAAGAAGATGGGGAGCATAAACAGGTACTGTGTTTGTTGGGATGCTGTCAGCCTCGGTGTTATTTGTTCTTGGATTGAACCCCCCCCCCCCCCCCCCCCCCCCCCCCATAGTGATGAGTCAAACAACTTACCGCGTACGCTGCTAGCCCAAGACTAACGTTGGCCAGCTGGGTAACTGTTGGGAGAAAGCCGCGGACAATGCGCAGAGGAATGACGGGTATGGCAGTGGTGCGACGTTGGATGGTGATGAACAAGGCGAAAAGGAGCGAGCTCCCAATGAGAGACCCAACAACCAATGGACTGCCCCAGGGCAATTCGTTGCCGCCAAGACTGAGAGCAATCAGTTGCACAGAGATGGCTACGACCAGAACCAAAGCGCCCGAGATGTCGACCTTGGCCCATATGGCACGGACGGAGCTAGTGCCACGACCAGAAGAAACACTCGACCTTGGGTTCTGTACCACAAACCAGCCGAGTACGAGGGCGACGACGGAGATGGGCACCTGCGACAGAAAACACCATCGCCAGCCTATCATGTCGGCAATGGCGCCGCCCAAGGACGCCCCAGCTACGGCACCGAAGCCGCCAAATCCGTTTTGCAGTGCTTGGTACATGCCTCTTCGTCGGAAGGGTATCATGTCCGAGTTGATGATTGTTGCTTGTAGGGGTCAGTTGAGGCTTTTACAGGTCAGTAGGTCTGGACTAGCGTCTCGTCACTTACCCAAAGTCACCAGGCCACCACCACCAAACCCAGTCAAGGCACGCATGGCATTCAGGAAAAAGATATCGGTGGCTAGCCCGCATCCCAGACAGCCGAGCGCGAAGGTCGCAGTGCTAACAAAGAAACACGGCCGCCTCCCAAAGATATCCGAGAAGCGACCGTAAAGGGGCTGGAACGCGGTGCTGGTGACCAGGTACGAGGTGGTCAGCCAAGAGGCGGTATTGGCGGCGTCGAACTCGGAGCTGATGACGCCGTAGGTCGAGGCCATGATGGTGCCGTCGAGGCCATAGAGGAACACGTTTGCCATGATGGCGGCCTCGATCCAAAGGAAGCCTGGTGGCGGAGTCCATGATTCCTGGTCGTCAGGAGATGGTGGGTCGGTGACGGGTGGGAGCAAGGGTTGGTTCTCGTTGTGATCATGGTCGTGTACAAAGTAGTCGCTGCCGTCCCCCAGTCCCATGGGAGTTGGGAATACTATCTCCCCCCGACTAGCCTCCTCGTCTGCTGATTGAGATGGCTGCGACGAGTTCTGGTCTTTACGTGGCATTGTCCCGGCTGACATGCTGGTTATGAAATTGAACTTGTGCCAATTTCTTGCAACAAAATACCCAGGTAAACAGTCCGTTCGATATACTATTTTTTTTTTCATCCCCTCATCCCAAGTGCTTCAACCAGTCGGGTGATCCTGTCAATGATGTCAAATGAAACTCTGCCATCCACGGGGTCTTTCTGGGCATCTCAATCTGAGGGTGGGGGAAAACAGCAGACCTGATAAGGAATGTCCGACTTGGGCAGGCAACATTCTTCGTGAACAGATGCGGGGGTAGTCAATTTATTTCTGCAGCCCCTCCGAACTCGGAATTTGCAGCCGAGGTGCGTACGACAACAAACAATTTTTACACGCATGAGTTGCCCTATTGAATTTCCCTTATGGTCCATCATCTTGATTCATTGTTGCAAAAACTAAGCTACGGGTAAACATTACCTGAGCCGATATTGACAAGACCCGAGTAATGGAAGGGATAAGCGCTGCTTGAATCTGTGGCGCATAAAGTGGTTAGCTTCTCGGGAGTGGTAGGTGGATTATTCTACCCATTGATAAGTAGCCAACCCAGAAACCCCACCTGCTCTATAATGGCACCAAGCCCATATATTGAAGCAAACCCATTGAATTGATTACAGTTTAATGCACGGTTATTTCTACTCTGTTTGTGCATTTGCTGGTAAATCCATGTCAACGGGTTGGGTGCTTATGGCTTTGCACATGCTCTCTACTTGAACAAGGCGGGTATTCGGCATGGTGACGGCGCAGCGCCTTGACGCTTATTAAAGTCCCTGGACCTGGACGCAGTATGGGCGGGCTGTTGTCTTTTTTTAGGAAGATTGCCGGCCGAAACAATGGAAGCCTGGTCAGGGTACCCATCTTTGACCGGGCCGCCAATGCACTTTACTACTTCAGGTTAGCTTCTTTGCAGGGTACTTACCTATCTACCTATCTTACGTTGTAGCGCTAAAACTACCCGCCAGGCCTGTCGTTATTTACCCGCCTTACCTTTGTACGTTATTGTTTACTTACATGGTTGCCTTACAGAAGTAGTAATCTTTGTAGCAGACCTGTCGTCTACCCGGCTCCAGGCCTTATTTTCAGATGATTTTGGAAAGAGGAAAACAAGCTAATGGAGTCTCGGTTTGGCATTCAAGTTATGTATAAGATGACGGGCGAACAAGTCCAACCCAATGAGCTTTGTTGTTGTCCAAACATACAGAAAAATTTGGCATCTTCGTACTGGACATTTCACTGGACAATCTGCATACTCTATTAAGCGCATTTGCAGTTTTGCAACCTCGAGTTTCAATCGTCTTGACAACACTGCTTCGAGTGCGACAGTCTCGCATCTTCACAAAGCTGACCTTCCAAACCGCTACGTGTGTACAACTGCGAAAATGCCTTCCCCGTCTAGGATTCTCATAACCATGGCTCTCGTCACAGCAGCATGCGCAGCGCCCATCAAATTCCCTCAACCTCAGCCGATCCATGAACTTGACTGGGCGGAAGCTCACCCTTCTATCGTGTCAGAAGAGAGCCCAAGTCAAATCACCCAGTGGACAAGAACGGTTTGAGCGAGATGAGCCCAAAAAAGGTTCAGTTTCCCCAAGCTTAACAGCAAACCAAGTGCCGCCTGCTGCTGCTGCTGCTGCCGCCGCGGCGCCAGAGATACCGAAGTCTGGGGGCTCTCCCAACAGAGCCGCAGCAGCAATACCGGGGCCCGGAAACCCCTCTGCCCAAGCTGCTGGTGCTGTGGGCGGCAAAAGTGCCAAGCCTGCGAGGCCTTGGCTGTACGATTGGTGGTCTCGACTACCTGCACCTATTGGTATCAACGGGCTAGAGGAAACAGTTGCATTTCCAAAGACAGATATCGAGAGACTTGTTGAATACTTGAAAAAAGGCGATTATCGGGATCAATTCCGCCTTGATCGGCATTCAACATCAAACCAAAGCAAACATTGATGCACTGTCAGCTAAACTGGCTAAACCACCCAAACCAGCAGGGCCTGCCTTGACCGGCGAAGGAGCACCGCCGACACTTGCGAGCCCGGCCAAGCAAGCTTCACCAATCAAGGCTACCTCACAGAAATCGCCGCTAATGCCCGTCACATCCTAAAGCGGCTGCCAAGGCTTAGACTAGATGTCCTATGAACGTAGAGGGCTTCATTGGAATCAACCATAATCTCAAGTAGCTTAGGTATTACTTATTAAATGGGATAATATCATCCCAAAAAAAAATAACACATATTTCCAAGATACGTTGCATAACATTGATCATTTACGCCCTCGGACGCTGGTACATCATTCTTCCCCTTTCCGCATTCCTTTTTCTTCTAGGATTCGCAGGCTGCTTCCAGATGGGCTGGTCAGGATCATATCCCACCAAGCAGTTGACAGTCTCGGCTCCTTCTCCTGCATCGTTGATCTCACTCCCCACAGGACTTTTCCACTGCCCCGTCAGCTTGATGTACCCATCCAACGCAGCAGTCATAGAATTTCCAAGCTCGAGAGCCTTGGCCGCCCGGCTGTGCGAGTAGTAGGTGAGCAGCTGGCTCGCCGTCTTTCGATCGCCAGACTTGATCAGCAGCTCGGCGCTCTTCTGCACCCAGTTAATGTCACTCCTGCTCTGGTTCTCGAACCTAGTCAACATGCTGGTCACGACTGGATGGAACGTGTCGGGAGCGGAGCACATGTAGTACAGCACCCTCTTGAAGATCCTGCCCGCAAACTCACTGGCCTCCTGCAGCTCGAAATCGGGGTTCAGGAAGCTGCTTGACGCCCCCGTGGTCAAATAGCGATGCTCTCCAAACTCTGGCGGGATGCTATCGACGCCCAGCCACCACGGCACAAACGGCGCCGCCACGGATCCAGTAGGCGCTATCCAGATCCGCAGCATGTCTCTGTCCACGTCCGCCTTGAGGCTGACCACTTGCCCGTAGCCGGCCTCATCGTCCGAGATGCGAACGTCACGCACCCGCTCCATCAGCTTCTCCTCCGTGACCGGCACCATGGCCAGCGTGGCATTCTCCAGCGCCGCCTGCGACATGAACTTGAAGCCGCCGTCGCGCGCCGTTCTGTTGTCGCCCTTTTCGCCATAGGCGTCGAATATGTTGAAGGCCTTGCCGCTGTTGGGGGGGTCCCACCATCCTTGTTCAATGGCAAAGGAGACGATGTTGGCAGAACCCATGTAGTCCGAACTGTTGGCAAAGTCGACGGGGAAGTCCTCAATGTAGCCCGGATACAACACCCGCACGACGTCGCTCCTCAAACGTTCGGCGGCCCACAGCTTCTTGCCGCCGGCCATCTCCCAAACTACCCAGCCCTCGTCCTTGTCGGCCACCAGGTGCGTGTTGCCGCCGTAGGTCGCCTCGCCGTACTGATCCATCAGCCTCCCGATGATCTCGACACCTTCCCTGGCCGTCGTGGCCCTCTCGAGCACGATCCTAGCCAGGTCGCTGTACTGCACGCCGCGCTGCGGGGTCGGCGTCATGTTGACCAGCTCGTCACGGTTCTGCGCCCAGACATCCCGGACCGCGACGCCGTGCTCGTTCACGCCGCCGTTTGTCAGCGGCGCCGGGAAGCCCTCAAAGTCCGAGTACTCCATCGACAGGTAGCGAAAGGTGTGATTGACCTGGGGGATCTGGAAAAGCTCGCCGGGGATGCTGGCCTTGGAGGTGACCCCAACGGTGATGGTCGCGTTGACGGGGTGGTCGCGCGCCGGGAACAGCTGCAGCCAGTGCGACGACACCTCCTCGCCAGTGCCGCCCACCATGACGCTGCCGTCGGCCGTGAGGTCCCTACCGACGTAGAAGGCGTAGCTCGCCGCGGCGGGGCCGGCAAAGGCCGCCGCCGTCGTGAGCACGGCTGCCGTGCTGGAAATGATCATTTTCTGTCGGGCGAGAGAGAACGATTCGTCGGGTTCTCAAAAACGGGCCGAGAGGAGTTGGGCCCGTCGAGAGTAGGCTTTTATGATGTTGCCAAGACCCGGACGAGTCGCGGCAAGAAGCGCTAGGCAATCAGACCGAACGTTGCGCTATCTCGGCGTTACCCCGATGCGAAAACCCCACCAACTAATTTCCGGTATCGCGCATGACATCGTCAGAGGGAAGAAGGGGACTCAACCACTGCGATAATCGTTGCAGTTCCGGATCAATCCCAAGTAAGTCGAGGGATAATGAAGCTAGGAATATATTCAGACAGTATCTAGTGCTAAGCTTGGATAGCAAAGAGAGATTTATAACAAGGCGAATAGTATCCGAGCTAAAGATGGAAATCTGCATAGCATTGAGATTGCTTAAATCGACGGGTACATCACAATTATTTATAACAGAATGATCAAAATTTTATGAAGTCGGGACAAGGACACGTTCTTGAAGTGGAGATCACTGGTCTAGAGCGGTACTTCAGATATGTTAGACAAAACTGCGAACACAAACGAGAAAGCCAGTCTAAAGTTCAACTACCACTACCATGCCACTCCTTTCAAAGTGTCCGAGATCCTCCCGCAATTGTGCGCATGCACGTTTGTCTATATCTTTGTCCCTGCCCCATTCCGATTTGCCAATGATCCTTTGTCGAGCAGTGCTTTTGCCTAATGGCTGAGAGAGAGAGGAAAAAGCATGGTTGCTAATGTGGTTCGACTGCCATAAACAGCAATGCAATAAAAATTTATATTCAAAGTTTCAATACGCGGGAAGTTGACAAAACCTCGCGCCCACGGACTGATAGGGTAGCAGTCGGCTAACGGGAGCATTTATTCCGGTTTTCCCAGCGCGTTTGGCGGCTACTTCTGAGCCAGGCCCTGGTACAGTTTCCAAAACATCCACTGCTTATAACGTTTATACAGCGAGGCTATCAAGCCCCAACACGCTGGGGAGGCTCACAGTTGAAAGATAAAGACAAGACTAGCTTTTGTGTCATATTTACCATGCAGTAACAGGCAGCTTCAATACTCGATTGTTTGCTACGTCCTTCGATTTATATCTACTTTCTATCAGCCAGAACACGTGTCTAAGTCCTGTCCAGGGCTTAACACTTGGCGCCCACAATAATACGACATTATCAGATAGAGATGCGGTTTACTACCCTTACTGCCATAGTAAAAATAAAGCTCTAATAATTAGCTATATCCCAACCATCCATTACTAAACCCCAAGCTTTCTGTAGGGCAAAGTTCTCGAAACCAGAATTCCCATACGACCATTTGTAGTCGTAAACGTCCTTTGTCTTCCAAACCTTGTCCCAGCCGCTCATATCCCATTTGCCGTTGGCTTTTTCATTATGAATATCACTTTGGGCCCCGCGCTCCTTCATACCAAGGCCGTCGCGATAAACCCATTGCACGACAATGCGCTGTTGTACGCTATAAATGGTAAGCTCGCCGGCTTTGGCCATCTCGTCCATAACCAGATCCACGGGCATATCGAGGTTGAAATTTGTGCGAACTAAAAGTTTGGCCGCGCCACGCAAACTAATAATATAACCCGTCGTGCATACCATGCCTGTCGCTTTAAATACCACCCTTTGCCGTTCAAGCGGTTTATTCATACCGATATCATTGAATTTAAACCCATTTTTGGGCCCCCAGGGGTCGTCGTATACGCGGAATGACGTTGAGGTTTTGTCGCGCGAGTCGAAGCAGTGCCCTATCGTTAGGACATCCCAGAGCCCCGTGCGAGCCGCCCAAGGGTCCTCCGGGTCGATTTGTAATGGGTCGGCGTATTTATTTCCAAGGGAAGCCCGTTTGGCCTCGAAGTTATTGTTGTCGGCGGAGAAGTCTTTGGCGTGGCTTCGAATTCGATTATCTGCTGCTGCTGCTACAGCAGGCCTGTAGGTAGGTTGCTGAAAAACGTCCGGGTTGTCCTGCACCAAAAGTTCGCGGAAAGGCTTGTTCAAAATGCTCATTTGCTGGCGGATATTAACGTCCCAGGCGGCGTCGGATTCGAGGATAAGTAGGGCGGGAATGCGGTTTTCCACTTGATATTGCCAAACGTTTGCGTGGGTGCGCCAGCAGCCAATTTCGCTTTTTTTAAGCTCGCCGGGCCGACTGGTAGGGGGTAGGCCCTGATCCTTTACATCGCTGTCGACGACGCCGGGAAAACGGGTGATGTCGATATCGGAAAGCAAGGATTGGATGGCGGCGGCGTCGAAACGGTCGTGGCGATGCGGCAGATTGAGGAATTGGATTGAATGAAGACCCAGCGTTTGATTTAATGTCGCCAGCTGAAATATCTTTTCGGCATCTTTCTTTTTCCCCTGCAGCATCTTTTGCCTTTGGGGACGCGCCTGGACTTTGGTCCCAGATTTATCAAGCTTCCGGACGATGGTCGAAATGAGATTTTCCTGGTTGTGAACGTAGACAAAAACGTAAAAGAAAAAGGCGAATGCAACCCATACCGAAATAATAACAATTCCAGTCCACCGCCGGCTGCTAAAACGTTCGGCATTGTGTGTCTGTTATTTGTATTATTTTTCACGCTTTAAACTTGAATATTTGTAAAGTAGGATCCCGGTGAAATATGAATTGAAAAGAGAGCAATAAGTTCAAGTTATTCGTTTGTGTGTAAGGTAGGTATCTAATAAGGATACGGCTATGTCGTCTTAGCTTTTGTATTAAAGATGCCACCTAGCGTGTACGAAACGTCTAGCTAAACTGACGACTTGAGCGATTAAATAAAAAAAAGACTAAAATTTTCGGAAAGTGCTTACAATAGTGCCAATGTGCCGTGTCGTATTAGCATTGTTTGCGTGTCGCTCTGCATGATTTCAAGCTGAGGAATATGGCCCATATTCCCTTCCTTTGCCTCCACTTCCTCCACCCCTATTATTCCCATACCCCGTTTGATCCTGGATTGGGTGTGCAACAAAGGGCTAAAGATAGTTCTTCATACTTATCAGCTCCAATTTAATAAAAGGGATAAGGTTCACTTCGCTTGTGGCTGTCTCTCGTATGGGCAAAATTCCCCAGAAATATCTCGCTCGATCTTGTTATTCGTCGAGGGTCGACAATTCAAGTACCAGGTGGGGTATACCGTTTCATAAACAAAGTAATCCGTATAGCTGACGGACCAGCTACGGTGGAGATTTGTGGAAAAAAACTTGAACAAATTAACAATCTGCATTTTGTAAGGTGGGAAAAGAAAGGACGCCAACCCAGATTTCTAAAGACGTCTGCTGAATACGCAGATCCTCGAACGTGGCCAGATTGGTAGTGAGTTAACTCCCCCTGTACTCCGGCCAATTGAAGAAAAAACTGCAAATTACAGCTCTACCTACCCAATCCCTATTTGACATGTTAAATTAAGGAAAGTAGCGCCATCCGATAATCATTAGAAAGCGTTTTTCCCGGTAAATTAATTACCTGGACGTTTCCACCCTCGTCTCCTTTTGTGCGCCCTGTACCGCCGAATAATTACGAAGGTTTTGTTTGGATTGTGATAAACCTCCTTCCTTTTGGTTACATCTTGTCCGGAGCTTCCGAAGTAATATCCTTTGGCTAAAATTTATATTGTCAATTGTTTGCACCAACCGTAGTTGGTTCTCCATATCCCTCTCCCGTTTAGGAGTTTGCTATATTATTACCTGTGAACGGGCCAAATCTACATTTGACTAGATGTAGGCCGCTAACCCTATTCCCACTTCCAGGTAAAATGCTTTAGCTTTGGTGTTGTTTGGAACAGTTTGGTATAATTAGGAGCAGACCTTGATTAAATTAGTTGATTGTATCCATAATTGATGGGATATAGCACAGCTAAATCATGTTGGCGTCCCTTCTCTCCTATCCTGTCTCCTTTCTCCTTTCTCCCTTTCTTCACTCAGGAGTCTTAGATCCTCTTGTCCAACTAACTGCTGCCTAGTGCCTCTCTCTGCTTCGTAATCGTTATGCCCAGCGGAAAACTGTAAAAGCTTAACCACAACCCTGAAATCACCAAACACGACCCCTGACCAACGACCCATCAAGGCGATAATCTGGTTTGCGTCAGATTCAACTTCGCAACCGTGTTTGTTTTTTTCCTTTTCTTAAGTAAGATTCCCACTGATAATTATGAATAAGCTAACGTCCGTGGTTTATTTGTTTACCCTGGCCGTAATATAAAACCTTCGTCACACAGGACCGTTATTACTTTTTTTTTGGCACTTCCTCCGTGGACGCAAACAGCATTCGTAAATCTTTCCAGGACAACGACTCTTGTTACCTGCATCGTTAGGCCGGCTGCTGATCGACTGCGCGACCAGCTCATTCGCTAAGGCAGGTGCAAACCCTCTATTTACTCCATCTCGGCCAACGCCCGCACCAGGGGTAAAGATATAAGTGGGTGCTGAGCCAGACACAAACCATTGCGGTACGGTGGTCGTCAGGGCAAAGTCAGGGGGAACCCAGATTGCTGACGCAGGTAGCAGCACTCGGCAATGCGGCCCTGGTCCGGAGAGGATGGGTTAATATGAGGGCTAGCTCCTAAGGTCTGATGCCGATGGCGAACTGGCTTTAGCTACATCTATGTAACGCCTGCGCCCCATATAGCTGGCCCACACTCGTATTTCGACCAATCTTGTACCTTGGATACGTTACTATAATAAGGCGCTGATGACAAATAATTTTGATATTCGGTCGTACTACGTTTGGTCTGGGGGTCTAATCCTTACAATTTGGTTATAATATCCGAAGGTTTAGGCAACCACATTTCTTTGTATTTAAGTGGCTATTATATAATCTAGGCAGCAAGATTTGCTTCCCTTTTTCATATTCATTTAGGTTAGAAGGGGCGGTTCGAGTCTAATAACTAACCCTGGGTACCCCTGACCATTGTCGTTCGCTGTTTTTGCGGGGCCCGTCCTTTACAGAAACTTAAACCCGATATGATGGAAGTCGTGGGATGAACATTTACATTAACACCTCGCCGCAAGAAAAAGCCTACTAAAAGCACGTGTATTCCGTCATAAAACCATATATTTGCTACTTTGAAATGGAACCGCCGGAAATGACTGTTTTCAAATCTCTGTAACAGCCTGCTTGTGAATGGCGATTAATTTTCTTGCATCCCTTTGGTTGACAGCTCAGTAGCTTCCCTATTCTCGAGCAGATTGCTTATCGTACACAGAGCAGACTTGAAAAGGACGAGGATGATAATAGCTCAAACAGGCCAGGGTCCTCCTTTGGAACAAGCCTTTTCACAGTCTCCACCATAAAATGTCAGCCTAGTTTATAATTTACATCGCTGGTAGCGGCAGCTATGTCTCGGAATACCATCCTTTCGTTTACCCGATATATGTTTATAGTTCCTGTGCGGTGTTGCACAACGTTCAACTAATATGTTGAAGACGATGAGAGAAGAACGTTGAAAAACAAGGATTGGTGGAGAGTAACGGCAGATTTTATTTTATCGTCATTCTTTCATCTAATACCTACGATTTTCATCTGTGCCCAAATGTGAGCGCGTCCCACGAAGCAACAATGCTTCTGGAGGGTAAGTTGTAAAGATGGCTTTGGCCATCGTGATCCAGGGTTCATAATTTCCCATCCCCGACTACAGACTGTGTGCACTGTCCATGTACATACTGTGGCGACACAAACCGTTGCTACCCCAGCAACCTATCATCCTGTGGGACAAGAAACTGATCCCAGCAGCGACATGAGCGACTATTTAGACCCGAACAGGGTCAAGTCACACCTGGGTCAAAACCCTCTTTGCGCACATTGGTCTATATTCAAAGACTCCCGAACTTGAAGCACTATGCATTCGCACAAGTGAGACCCCTCAGCCCTTGAGAGAAAGCACCTGGTCACCTCTAGAGAAATACGCTTCTCTGTCGACAGTTTCAAACACCATCAGCTTTCAGCAAGCCCCCCAAAGCTGTCTGGCCACCCTGCAAGCCCAGCGACAAAAAGACTCGGGAACAGCATTCTTCGAGAGGCGTCCACGCGTGTTGGATGAACGCCCGAACCCAAGTAGCGTTGCGAGCCAATGGAGATGGTCCAGTCTGGCACTGGCACTAGATGTATATCCCCAACTGATCCGAGACGAGCGAGTGCTTCTATCCCACCACTTTGGCCGGGTCAAGTGTGAGCACCTCAGACCAGAGCAGCTTGTGGTGGACAAGGTGGGAAACTGGCCCTCTAGCGATCTCCTCCGTGATGTCGATGGCTTTGTAGTCGGTATGGTTCTGTGGCTGGCGAATTTCATATATCGAGGCATCCATATGGCAGCGTGGAACGATCACTTTCCGAGTGAGGCTGAGAAGTGGATTTGGCGTGGCTCATCCTCCTATATTGCTTTCTGCGGTGGTATTTGGGTGGGTCTCAACTTTTCCGTGTCCAAAATACCCAAGCTAAATGAGTTTTGGGAACACTGGATGGATGGGAAAAGATCTCTTAGTCAAAGCATAATCCTAGGCATCATTGTTTTCATTTGTGGCTTGAGTCTAGTTTTTGCAAGAGTCTTTATCGTTCTAGAGGCTTTTTTTGGGCATTAGGGAGATGCCAATGGCGGCCTATGACACGGTCGAATGGACCGACATCCTCCCACACTTCTAGAGTAAAATGCTATCTTAATTCACAGTACCTGTAACATTTTAACTCTCATACATCCCTTCATTACAAGTTGTACAAACTGCACTGCCATGTCTTGTTCTGTTTAACCCACCATCATCGGCAGCAGCTGTTCGTCAAACTCCCATAGATGTGTCTGGAACGGTGTGGCAAAGGCTGCGCCTGTCCAGTACGTGGACCTATGCCCCTGGATCGAGTAGAGCTTCTGGTAGTAGCCGTCCAAAATGTCCTCCCTAGACGTGCCCCAGCTCAAGGCGTCGTGGTGAGACCAGGCAACGAATTTGAGCTCTTCCGGTCCTCTGACCACACCTTTCTCCACCATGGAATCATACTCTCGCTGCACAAGGGCATGTGCCTCCTCGCTGGTCGTACCCACGTCGGTGATGACCATGACACGAAAGTACTTGTCCTGTCCCAAGTAGTCAAACCGGGCGGTGTATGGCGAGCCGGGCAGTTCCAAGTAGTCATCTGGTGAGGCTGACGCTGGGAGGTTGTAGAGAGTCACATTGACGGGAAGCTGCGAGCTTTCGATGATGCCACACCAGTTTGCGTTGCGGGTCAACCTGCTGATGGGATCGCGTTCATCCTCGTCCAAGTCCAGACTTTGGAGGTTCTGCTCGGTCGGGGCCACGGCGACAAGCAGCTTCTTGGCTATGATCTTGGTCACCACGCCAGTCTTGTGGTTCTTGACAACCAGATCAACCCGCGCGTCGGTGCGCTTCCCAGTGACGACGGTTGTCGACAACAACACATCGCTCCCGAGGTTCTCGGCAACGGCGTCGTAGAGATCCTGGTTTCGCCCCGAGGCAACCACCATCTGGTTCTGTTCGCCCAGGAGAGCGCGTGCCATGGGTGCACCGAACGCCCGCATGACGTGGAGGGTCAACTGGTCCGAGATATCGCCGCTGCCGACGCCCGTAACCCGCCAGATGGTCGGGACGGCGTCGTGTACCGCGTACTTGTCGACAAAGTCGCGAAAAGGAATCAGCAGGTCCCCGGGGATGTCCTCGGGCGATGGCCAGTCAAAGTAGCCTGGCACCATCAAGTGCTCGTACTTCTCTGCTACCTCCTTGTACCTCCTCATGGCAGCGCTACTGGCGTTGGATGACGGCGGCACGAACGGAATAATCTGTCCGGTGGTAAAGTCGACATACTTGGTGGTGATGTTGGCCAGGCGAGACGGGGGGCCGACGGTGACGCCGTGCCGGTCAAAGAAGGCACGCGCATTGGGGGTCTCGACAAAAGTCTGGACACCATAGTTGTAGCTTTGGCCGGTTTCAAGATCGGTATACGAGTCGACATGACCGCCCTGGAAAAGGCGGATCGCATGCACGAGGTGTCAGCAATTGAAGGCTATTGGCGCGAGTGGTTCAACCCCAGATTTGACCAGCATACCAGAATATCCTCCTTCTCCACCAGAACCACGGTTTTGTTGAGGTCATCCCGCAGGCGCACAGCTGCGTATGCGCCCGACGCTCCACCCCCTAGCACCACGACATCTTTGACAATTGTTTGCGGACATGAGCTCCCAAGGACAATAGGCAGAAATGCAAATATTCCATATGAGTGGGCTGCAAGCATGATTAGATGCATTGAGTTTTTCTGTTCGTATCCGGCTAATACGAAAATCAGTGGATGGGGGTGGGTGCGTCGTCGAAAAACTGGTGTTTACGAAAGAGGAATCAATTCTACACCAGTTGCAGAGACATGACCCTCTTTAAGGATTGGATTTTTCCCCCCATTCACACCTCTTCCTCAGTCCGGCAGATGAGCCGCTGGTACGTACATAAGCGAGTGGCGTGGTTTAATCTTGGGTGAAGGTGTTATTTGAACTCTTGTTGTTTGCAGGACGGCATACGCTGCCAAGGACTGGATAGCGTCAGGTAATTGGTCGCCTGGAAGTCCTTTGCATGCCATATCAGGTGGGCTAACTTGGCAGCGTGGAGGCATATTGTAACTGGAAGATACAACAGCCATGGCATCTTCAGCGAGTAAAAGTTCATATACGGAGTTGTGGGATAAGATTGAATATGAAAGACAGTATTAGTATTGGTTAACCTGAACCATCATTCATATGTGCATCATGTGCGTGCACCGGCAATATATTATGTTGAAAATAAGACGTGTGGTTCCGCAAAATATTTTCATTTAATGACATGTTTCTTGGGCTTGCCGATTTGCGCGATTATCAAGGCTTATTTGTCGTCGTGCATGGGTGCAGCTACAATGATAACCCCAGACAAAATCTCCTTGTTCGCTTCATTCAAGGCGTCGTCGTCGTGGGATTTTCTCCAGCCGAATGCAGAAGACATCGGTTACTGGCGCGCTTCTCGAAAAACACCGCATCCCAGAAATGTCACCCCTTCGAATCCAAGCTTTGTGCCATATGACGGAAGGACTTGGTCGAGAGCCGGGAAAGCGGCTCCCCCACATTAGACTACGACGTGGATGATCGCCAACCAGTCTTCCCCACAATCTGTCCAAAAGAGGAACACTCGGTTGCCTGCTATGATGCGATGGACGGCAATAACAATAACCCCTACCCTTCGTCCCCCACCCAATTACAAACCAAGCCTGCGCTGTCGACTTTCCAAAACAATATGATCGAAACAAAAACCCCGGTCAATTCAACAAGCATTTGCCGGCATGATTGGGTACGGAGAATGCCCTTCCACGCCGGCCTTTCTCTGGGGCTGATTCCCCGCACTCTGGAGAATTTCACGTCCGGCCAAATCAATCAGGGGTTGGTTGTTCAAAGGGGGACTTGCGAGTGGACGGAATAACTAGTCAGATCCAGAGTTGGACGAATGCTTTGTCCCTGCCCCTGAATCGTTGATCAGTGGATCGTCAATGACACGATAACAACAGCGTGGCGGGTATAAATATGAATATATATATATTTTTTTCTTTTTATTGTGTGCAGTGGGCAGTGTTGTATAAATCATGGGCCTCGACCACTCCAGATGATCATGTCACGAATCTTGTAGCCCAGCTCCATCCCAACGAGTCACACTTTCCCTGTCCCCATAAACAGTCAAGATGCGTTTCTTCGAGACCGGCATTGCCTTTTTGGCCTCGGCCGCCGCCGTTTCGGCGCAGTGTGCCCTCCCGTCCACCTACCGCTGGACATCGTCGGGAGCGCTCGCCCAGCCCAAGAACGGGTGGGTGTCGCTCAAGGACTTCAGCTATGTTAACTACAACGGTCGTCACCTCGTCTACGCCACGAACCACGACTCGGGTGAAAAGTGGGGCTCGTTCGCCTTTGGCCTCTTTGACGACTTCAACCAGATGGGAGGCGTGTCGCAGACCGCCATGAGCCAGGGCGCCGTTGCGCCGACCATCTTCTTCCACCGGCCCAAGAACGTTTGGGTGTTGGCCCACCAATGGGGACCGACTACGTTTTCCTACAAGACGTCCAACAACCCTACCAACGCGAACGGCTGGTCGGCCTCCCAGCCCCTCTTCACCGGAACCATCACCGGGTCCGGCACGGGCGCCATCGACCAGACCCTGATCGGCGACGGTACCAACATGTACCTCTTCTTTGCTGGTGACAATGGCAAGATCTACCGGGCCAGCATGCCCATCGGCAACTTCCCAGGCAACTTTGGAAGCAACTACCAGACCATCCTGACAGATTCCAGCAACAACTTGTTCGAGGCCGTGCAAGTCTACACCGTCCAGGGCGGCACCGGCAACGCCAAGTACCTCATGATCGTCGAGGCCATCGGAGCCCAAGGCCGATACTTCCGGTCATTCACCGCCGCCAGCCTCGGTGGCAACTGGACGCCCCAGGCCGCGACCGAGTCGAACCCCTTCGCTGGCAAGGCCAACAGCGGCGCCACCTGGACCAACGACATCAGCCACGGCGACCTCGTCCGCTCCAACCCGGACCAGACCATGACCATCGACCCTTGCAACCTGCAGCTGTTGTACCAGGGCCGCGCACCCAACTCTGGCGGCGACTACGGCAAGCTGCCGTATCGCCCTGGTCTGTTGACGCTCAAGAAGTGAGTTGATCTGGTGATGGATGTGATGGGAGGTTTTAGGGTCATGTTGTGGGTTTGAAGCTAGCTGGGATCCCTCGGGTAAACTGCCAGAGTTGACGGGCCTGCCATTTGGGGGGTGGGGGGCCATGATTGATCATGTATCTATTTCCCATTCTTGTATCTATTTCGCATGCCCATGTTTGAAAATGGGATGTATTAAATGTCCGACCTACCTGCCTAACTTGAGCTCGTCGTTTCGTACCACTGGGATCGCCGATTGACACTGATCCAACACTACCATTGTTCAATCAATCAGCCGCAATCGAATAACAAGCGTCAGGTCCTCCCGTATTTTTCCGAACTTTGGCTTTCTGCAACAGCAGAAAAAAAAAACAAAAAAAAAAAAAAAAACCGTCCGTGGGTTTAACAAACAACCGTCCAGGGGACTTTGACACTACCATACACCCCAGAAACCTACTGGAAGAATCCTAAAAATCCTTACCGGCTCGGTCTCTAGAACACCGTGCATCTTATCTTTTGTTGTTTGTATTTCAACCCGATGCAATCTTGACATGGGACGACAGGAGGACGGGGAAGTGGTGCCGGCAGGAGGTTTTGCTTCTCGAACTTGGCTCAGTTGGGCTACTACGTGACGTAAAGTGGTTGGGGTGAAAGGCTTTTGGGAAATTCATGTCAAATGACCTTTTTTGAAATTGTTCTTTTTACTCACCGATTTCAGGAACCTTTGACCTTTGGTACGGTTGCTGGGGAGGGAAAAGCACTAGGCGACCAGGATTCGCCTGGAAATAATGTGATTCTTTATGCATGTACAAGCGATGGGAGACAAGGCCCTGTGAATAAAACAATTCAGGCAAGTCAAGGTAGTACAATTGCAAATACACTAGAAAACAAAAAAAAAAAAAAAAAAAAAAAAAAAAAAAAAAAAAAAAAAAAAAACACTAGAAAAATAAAAGCCTGAGCAAGTTGTCTTGGAAGCTCTAAAGCAAAACCTCAGACCAACAGGATCGTCGCATGGGTACGGTTTAGCGCACCGTTAGCGTTGTGCTAGCGTGCAGCCCTAACACCGACGGGCCTGGGCGCTAAGATGAGATGTGCCTCTGCGCGGCGAATGCTGCATTAGAGGGTAGAGCCGATGATTTTTTTCGTCACCAGTAGCTGGTGGTTGGTGTGTTTAACATTGGAGGGGGACTGTGCAGCAGTAAAGAAAGAGCCCCAATAAAAAAAAAGAAAAAAAAGTACCTACCTAACGTAATCCATAATGACGAACGCGGCAATGCAGGCAAAGCTTCCCCTGTCAACTCCTCCCCCTCCAACAGAGACGCTTGCGTTTTGCGTTTGAAGAGGCCGAAGCTCTGCATGCATGTCTTGCCTGAAGGGCAATCATCTCTCAACGCTCGAGCGTCTCAAAAAGGAAAAGAAAGATGATCGACCCCGGCGATTTAGGACAAGATGAAGACCCGCTGTCCCCCAAACTTTCTCGGCTTTAAGGTTGCCACTTGACTTTGATCTTCTGCTGTTCCATGGGTATGGGTTCATGAATGCTTAGGGTTTTTGTTGCTTTTTTTTGTTGTTGTCGCCATCATACTGTATAGCTAGCTGAGACCAACCCCCTCAAACAAAAACAAAAGTGTTGCTTTGCTTTGCTTGCTGCCCCTCCTCTATTTTGGCAGCTTTCTTTTTTTTTTTTTTTGTTTCTTTTTCTGTACTTTTCCAAATTGTCCCCGAGATCTTATTATGCTTTTATGCTTTTGGATCGATCGCAGTTTTTGACCTTGTTTCCGATCTTTGTTCTGGTTATCTCCCCGTGGACAAGTCCTCGGTTGCCTTGGTTTCCCTTCTATTCCTGGAACCTAGACAAATCTGGACATCTGGAGAAAAACTGACTTGCCAAGTCTTTATCACGAACTCACTGGAAATGACAAAAATGCCCAGCTCGAAACGAAGCAAGTCTCTAGCGAGCCAACGACTTCGTCGCGTCTTTTTCTTGCCGGGAGGACGCGATAAACCGTCGTCCGGCCAGTCGGTCAAGTTCGTCGACCCGTCTCCGGAGCAGGCAAACGCCCAACTTCTAGCCCAGCGCCACCTCGCCGTTACTGAGTTTCTGGCCAGTGACCGAAGGGTGTCGGTGGTCAACCCTGTTGTCACCAATGCCGCACCGCAGGGAGGAATTAGCCGGAGCAACACCTGCCCGAACCTCAATGATCTCTCGGCAGATCGCAGCAACGAAGTTCCGTTGGCTGCCAGGAGGAAAAAGGCCTCGAGGCTCAGCAATGGACTGCAAATCAAGCTTCCAGCTAGGCCCATGTCGGTCGTCATCACGAGCGACAACGCCAAAGTCATAACAGCAACCAAGAAACCGACAACCGCCCCATCCACACCTGGGCTGAACCCAACGTCTGGTCCGAATATGGAGCTTCCAGATTCAGAGAAGCCTGAAAAGTCAGAGACGGCCGAGGCAAGACCGAAATCACGCGGCGGCAAGTCGCTGAACCAGATCCCAAGTTGGAACCTCTTCCGTGCCCAGTGGTCCTTTTACTCCAACAAGGCCTACTCCCCAGAAGAAAAAAAGGAGTCGCGGCTGTCTCGGAGCCTGATCCTCGAACCTACCGAGGGCAGGCCGTCCAGCATCTGTGAGAGCCCGGGGCTTTCTGCGCAGGGAGTAACTCCAACGCATGGTGTCTCCCCCATCGCCACCACCACCTCGGCGCCTAGGTCGAGACACCACAGTCGCAATGGCAGTTACGGGTCGTGGATCCACACGCCAGACTCGACGTCTCCCAACAGCGGCGGCATGGCCGGCAGTTTGTCTTCACTGACAGCGCAGACTTCACTGTCGAGCACCGCCAGCACCCGCCTGGACTCGGCCGACGTCAACCTCAACAGGAGATACGAGGCAGTCCCGCACCACAAGGTACCAGCTTGGTATATAAAAGATGTGGAAAATAGGAGCGGCAGCAACGACAGCAGCCCAAAGGAGGAAGGGAAGACGCAGCTGACCATGCTATGCGCCAATTGCAAGCGCGTAGACGTGGACTCGCTGCTCCGACAGGACTGGGTCGATACGATACCGCGCCCGAGGGATTTCATCGTCATGGGGACATTGTTTGGTTTAATGACGAGGAAGCATTGTGGATTATGTCAGCTCGCTGCTCGAGTAATTGCCAATGATGCAATGCAAGGGCTGGGGAGGAGACAGTCGCAGGTGGACGAGAGGGACGAGGAGGACACCCCGTTGGACCATGCATCCGCTGTAGTCGGCCTGCTCGAGGAAACGTACTATCTGTCGCCCTGCCGCCTACGAGCGCCTGGTCGCAGTCCGGATTTGTACTTTTTCTCCAGCAATGACATTAAACAAGGAACCTGGCCCAGGAGGACCATGGCCATCCGACCAATGGAGACATGGTCTGTGTCGGACAGTTGCGACACGGGAACTAACAATAACAGCAACGAGAGCAAAATTAACAACAACAACAACAACAACAACCACAGCAACAACAACAATAACCAACCAGCCGGTCTTAGGAATGGTCGTCTCCTGCGCGCACCAGGAGAGATGGACTTTGACTGGATCCGCGACAGGCTTCGAGACTGCGAAGACTGCGAGGGGCCCAGCAACAGCAGCAGCAGCAGCAGCAGCAGCAGCAGCAGCAGCAGCTCAACCATCCTCCCCAAACGACATGCCAACACGACGGTCCGGGCCGTCGATGTGCTGCAGATGTGCGTGGTGAACCTGAGCGACTACGACAGCTACGTGGCGCTGAGCTACGTGCCCGAGGAGCAAGCAGACATGCCGCTGGTCCTGCGCCGCGCCAACGAGGCCTCGCTCCGCCACCCAAAGGGCTTGCTCAACTGCTGGGACCGCGTGCCCAGGACGGTCCAGGACGCCGTCAAGCTGGTGCGCGAGATCGGCGAGAGGTACCTGTGGGTCGACGCCCTCTGCGTGCTGCATGACCACCAGGGCCAGGAGATGGAGAACGTGCGAGAGACGGGCCGCATCTTCCAGGATAGCGTGCTGACCATCTGCGCCTGCTGCGGTGCGGACGCCTCTCACGGGATCCCTGGCGTTGAGCCCGCGTCGCGGCTGAACACGAGACAGGTCGTCGAGATGGTCGGCGGCCACATGCTCGGCAGCGTCTTCCGGGGTGCAAACTGTGAGGACTACGGGGCTGGACAGAGTCAGTGGGGGAGCAGGGCTTGGACTCTGCAGGAGCAGGTGCTGTCGAGACGAAGGCTTTTGGTGACTGATGAGTGTGTGACGTGGTGCTGCAGTCATGGGCAGGTTGTCGAGGATGAAGCCGGGCGTTCGTGTTGCGACAACAATAAGAAGGTCGATGTAGCCACTAACATGCACCTCCTCGACCGACTTGCACTCGAACCTAAGAAGGAAGTCCACGAAACCCCCGTCGGCAACAGCAAGCAGTCCAGCAACATGGATGCCTACGCACGTATAGTTTCCGAGTATACCCGACGGGAAATGCCCGACGGACGCAGCGCAGAGCGGGCAGTGTCGGGGCTGCTGAACCACCTCGAGCCTACTTTCAGGGGCCATTTCCTGTTCGGGCTGCCCGACACCGAACTGGCCGCGGCGCTCATGTGGTCGCCACTGGGCCCAACCACAAGACGAATCGACCCCTCCACAGACCAACCCCTCTTTCCGAGCTGGAGCTGGCTCGGGTGGACGGGCCAGGCGGCGTACCCGTGGCTGGTGGAGCGCACAATGCCAATGTCCGAGGAGCCCGGGTCGCCACTGCTGTGGCAGAACGTGGCAGTGAGCATCAGGGACCCGCACGACGAGTGGTTCACGGGCGACGACTACCGGCTAAACGGCCTCCCGCACGCCAACCACGCCCAGCTGACCCAGGGGCTGCCGGCGCGGTGGTGCGAGCACGAGGACGACGGCTGGACGCACGTAGACGGGCACGACGAGGCCGTCGACGACGCCTGCCGAGGAGGGAGGTGGCTGCATCCCGTGCTGGAGGCGCCAGAGACCGGTCGGGTTCACCGCTTCCTGCGAGAGGGGGGGGAGCAGGGGGATGACGGGCGGCAGCAGCTGCTGCTGCGTTTCCACACGCTCTCGGCAAGATTCGCACTGGAGCGGAAAGTGCGGGTTCGAAAGGACCCCTTCGGCCAGGGAGCCGCGGTGGACCAGGCTGTTCACATGGTTCGGGTACTTAACAAGCGCGGCTTTGCGTGCGGGTACGTCTACTGGCCCGCCGACGAACCACTGCCAACACCGAACCGCAACAGCGTAAACAACAGCAACGGCGGCAGCGAAAAGGTCACGCATGAGTTCGTAGTCATATCGCGGGCCAGTGCGAGATCAGACCCGCGAATCGGACAGGAGCTGCTCCACGCCACGCCTCTTGGCGAGCTGAGCAAGGTTTATTCGATGGACTACCTCGTGGGCGGGGGGAGGCACCACCGTCTGCGGCCGACCATGGGCGACGGTGGGGAAGGGGTCAGGGAGGACGGGAGGGGAGGGCCAATCATTGACGAAATGGCACAGTTCGACACACGTCTGTATGATCCGAGCACGCCCTGGGGTCTCTTCAATGTCATGATGATCCGGTGGAGAACATGCGAGGAGGGCCGAGTTAAGTCCCAAGTCGCCGAGAGGGTGGCCGTCGGAAGGATACACGTTGCCGCCTTTATGGATGCTTGGCCCGTCGATAAGAATATTGTTTTGGGGTAAAAGGGGGCGAGCGAGGGGGAAACAAGGTTGGCGGTCAACAGTCTCATTGTAACAAATGCATGTATATGTATATTAGAAACAAATCACTTTGTGTGTTTTTGCATTTTGGTGTTTTGTCCGCACGGAGTTGGAAAAGGTAGCGGGACACAACGGGGGTGACAAAACAAAAACCAAGGCAACACAGTACTCAAGTCAAGATGAAAAATGTTTTAATGATTTCGTCGATCTTTACCGGTCAACTATCATTCCCATGACAGAAAATGCAAACGGATATAATACCCACAAGTCCCAAACCGCTCGCTTTCCCTCATGATAAAAGAAAAACAAAAAGTAGCCAAAATAACAAAACATTGCCCCCTTTTCGCCGATTGTGATCGTCATGTCAAGATGATTCCCTTTCTTTTTTTTTTTCTGTTTTTTTTTTTTTTTCTCTTTCCCCTTCCGTCTTATCTACCCAAACCCACTCTGATAAACCCCCTTACGCCACAGTGGGGCTTCAAGGGCTCCCAACGTCGCAGTACGTTGGTTTTGTACAGTAGTATCTGGGTAATGCCACGCCCAACATTCCTTCCACTTATTTCACATGCAGCAGCGCATGTGGGTATCATAAAAACAAACAACTCCACTTATTTCTCCCCTTGCCTCTGTTCCGCAGTCTCTTGCTGCTCAGAGTCGGTCTTCTTCCTTCCCAGCATTCCGATGAGATTGCGGATGTCGTCTCGGAATCGGGTCGGTTGGGTCGTAAATTGGGCCTCGTAGTTATCGATGATGGGCTTATCCCAGATAAGGTCGGCCTCGTGCGGCTTGACGAACTTGGTGCCCCGGAAGATCTTCCATGACGTAAACGTGAGGATACCCACAAATATCATGGTGTAGTACGAGAAAAAAGTGAGCACGTCCCAGCGGCCTGGCAGGAACGTCGTGTAACCGAATGACAGAACAACAAGGGCCATGAAGACGGCTCCAATGTAGGCCGAGTAGGGCTGGAAGTAGCCATAGTACGGCAGCGTCTTGCGGTCCAGGCCCTGTGCCACACAAGCCCGGTGGAAGCAGATATAGGTGATGCACATGATGGTGTAGTTCATGATCTGAGCGGCCTGTGTCAGCGACTGCAGCCAGGTCACGACCTGGGCCGTGTTGTTGGACACCTGGAGAAGCGACAGGAATGGGAAGATCATGACAAAGGCAAAGGCGTAGATGGGGATGCCGTTGCTCATGCACTTCTTGAAGATGGCCGGCGCCTGGCCGTCGAGCGCGAGCCCGTAAAGCGATCGCATGGCGCAGTAGGTGTAGGCGTTGCCGGCGCTGAAGATGGACGTGCACAGCAGCGCGTTGATGACGTGCGGCAGCACGCGGATGCCCATGACCTCCATGGCGATGACGTACGGGGAACCGTCAGCCGTGCCGGTGCCGGCGTTCTCGAGCTTCTTGTTGTCGTGGCGGAGCACGATGGAGCAGGCGAGGGCACCGCCGATGAAGAAGAAGGCGAAACGCCAGTAGACCGTCTTGAATGCCTGCTTGAGGTACAGGCGCGGGCGCATGGCCTCGCCTGCGATCATCGAGATGTATTCGGGTCCGACCACGGTGAATCCTGCCGAGTAGAGAGCGGCAAGGAAACCCTGGAACCGACCAGTGTCACCCGTTCCAATGTATTCTTTGAAAGCCGAGACGACCATCCAGTTGCGGAAGCCGTAGGCGTCGTTCTGGGGGTTGCCGCCGACCATGGTGACAAAGGTGAAGCAGAAGACCATGACGATAAGTAGCAGCTTGCCAGACGCGAGCCAGAACTCGGCTTCGCCAAAGAAGCGCACAGCGACGACATTAAGCATGCCGTAGAGAACAATGCAGACCAAACAGACTGCAACGGCCGGGACGTCGTTGCGCCAATAGGTGATGACAAGATTCAAAGCGGCAATCTCAAAGGGAATCAGGAAGGCTTCGTAGAGGAAGAAGTTCCAGCCGGCCATGAAGCCAAAAGCCTCGTCGACCCACTTGCCGGCCATTCGGATAAATGACCCTGTGACGGGCATGTAGACACACATCTCGGCCATGCCATTGTTGACAAGACCGAGCATGCATGAGTAGATTGTGTAGGCGAGGAAGAGTGAGGCAGGGCCTCCGCGTTGAAGACCTGTTCCGATAGACACAAAGAGACCAGTGCCGATGGAGCCACCGATGGCGATGAGCTGGAGGTGGCGGTTCGTCAGGCGGCGCTGGAGTTGATCGACATTGCCGGCCGGGGCGATTGGGACTCTGCTGTCCTGGCTGTTCATGGAGACGGACCCGGATGTTGACCCTGTTCGCTTCTCCTCCTGGATGGAGCTGTTGACGCGATGGGCTTGAATACCGTCAGCCATGGTGTAGGGATGGTGATGTTTTTATTGTTGTTGTTGTTCTTGTTGTTGTTGTTGTTGATCGGGTAGATGAATTTTTGTTCAAGGCGATTGCTGCCAGAGAAAGTAGTTGCCGGTTGTACTGCCGCCGTACTGAGAGCTGGATCGGGAACTCCGTTGAGACAACGGGATGGCGGAAAAGGTGAAGGCAGTCTGCGAACACATAAGAGGTAGGCCGATACTTGGAGAAGGGGGGGGGGGGGGGGGGGGTATATGAATAGAGTTGCCCGGTGCAGGGAGGAGGTAGCACCACGAGGAGGGCTATGCCGAAGCAGGAGAAGATGAAGGCAAAGGATTGGTCGATGATGAATAGGTGAGAAGAGGAGAAAGAGGGGAAAGAAGAAAAGATGCTGAGATACTAAGATATATAGGAAGGTAGAAATCAATAAAACCGAGTAGGTACAGTTGTACAAAACCACATGACCGGGGTGAAAAGGCAACGGGACCGACTTGGACTGCTGAAGGGGGTAGCAGGGGACTGTGCAAAGTTCCCAATTGCCAAGATGTTTGCGATATCCACTCCAAGATGAGCAGTCCCTGAAATGATTGCTATGCTATGCCTGCGTTCGCGTCCTTGGTGTCGCGTGTAGGTAAGCTGATAGTCGGCGTTTCTTGGTTACCTTGGCTGGGTAGGAGGCTTGCTTGGTAAGGGTGTCCAGCGATATGGGTTTGGGTCTCGTATGAAATTATCTAACTGACATTGGCCAAAGATAGGTACAGTATCGCTTCTTACCCACATTTTAAACCTCGGTCAAATCGACGGCCCAATCAGGCGGGCATTGCCCCGTGGAGGAGTGCATGCCAGGCAGCATGCAACTGCACGTTTCTGGCATGAATATCGAGGGCAGCTGGAAAAACAAATGACTAGGAATCCCCCCCCCTTCCCCCAGAGGCCGCTTGTGCGGCAGGCAAGTCAGTTGGAGAGAAGTAGTGACGCAGTATCACTGATGCATGCACTGTTTGACTGGGTCCTGCCTTGTAGGGGGAGAACTAGCAAGGACATGGGGACTAGCTTTGTACGCGCTACCGACTGTACTGGCAGAAAATTAAATACATCAGCCCGCCTAAGACCCACGTAAATCAACGGTTGGGTGGGGCGCAACGGGACGCAAGTTCCCATTGTCCACCCTCGGCGCGGCACCTGCTGCCGCTCCGTTTATCGTTATCTAATTTGGGTATTATCTTTGTTGAGATTCGACTCTGGAGGTAGGGTGTGACAGATAGGAAGGTTTGGAACAGAAAGAGGGGATGGGAGGGGAAAATGCCGGCAATCGTGCGGGTTTCGGGATTTTCACAACATTGCAGTAAATAGAAGCCAAACCCAACGTTGGTTGTCAAGATTTCAAGATTTCAAGATTTCATTGCTATAAATGGTGGCAGATCTACACCTGGAACCTGCACTGACATTTGTATTTGTCGACCTTGCGCTGGGCACTGTTCCCCATTGATGGACCGGAGATGTCTGGTTTCTTGTTTGTTTTGAAAGAGGAATTATGCCCCACCTTTCTTGGTACGGCAGGGTTGTGCGTATTTTAATATTAACCGACCCCTGTTCATGTAAATTCATTTCAATCCCCTTCTCCAAACTTCTAAGGGTACCAAGTACGTACGTACCTTGGCTGGGATTTGCTACGTAGTAGGTAGATAGATTTATGGGTCGCGTGCTCAAAGAAAAAGGGTATGCAGAGAGTCCCAGATATACGACGTATGTAGTATCGTTCTGGGTTTTCCGGTGGAGAAGTATTTGGCAATAATATGCAATGCTTCAAGTTCCCAGCGATCGTCATTTGTACGTTTTCCCCTGCTTTGCTTTTGTCAAGGTTGGTGGGATAAACTTCAACCGCACACATGGATCCTCCTTCTTCTCACCGAGCCCTTTGGAATGGGATCGATGGGAATCAATCAGACTTGCAGTCACGCTTGCAGGGCAACCCACGTCTACTCAAGAAAAAGGAATGGACCAAAATAATCAAACAAAAAGAAAGAAAAAGTTGGAAGCAAGATTCGTGCCCTTGGCTTAGTTTGTCGTCTCGCGTACCCCGCCAAGATGACGTCGCCCAGTGGACCACTACGTAGGTAGTACATAGGTACAGTAGGCGGGTGGCCCCTAGTGGCCCTAGTAAATTCGTTGCGTGTGGAGAAGACATTTGCCCGGGCCCTCGGTGTGGTGAATGCCGCTAAACTATTTTTGATGTGTACTGCGCCGCCATTGGACCTTGTGCCAGTTGGCGGCAGTGTGCAGATCTTTGGGCTTGGTAAACGGGTAGGAGAGCGTAACCCATCCCAATTATTTCGCGCAATCCCTTCCCTTTTCAGGCCCCAAGCTTGCGACAAGAAAAGCCATGGCGATGGGGATGCGCAAAAGGGTCCTTAGGTCCAGATCTTATCCGTCTTGTCTAATGCTTGCGAAATGCTTTGCCGTCTTGTGTATCTTGGGTTGTCACCACGTGCAAGCAAGGGTCTTTTGACTTTTTGAAAGGAAAAATAAAATGCAGGCCAATCTGCGCAATCATTGCAAGCTCGCATCATGCAACGGTCAACCCTCGCTGACCTCCTCTCGCAGGTCCAATCACGGTCGGTTCAATTGCGCTCGGGCTTTTGAAACTGTTCTACAGTAAGTGGTCTCCAGTTTTACGTCGTCGAATGGGTCCGTTGGTGGTGGATTTCAAAGCTCCTTATTTTTGGCCGTTTGGGGCCATGACCCGAGAACCCGAAGGGTGGGGGAAATTACCAAGTTCTTAGCAATAAAAGAAAAAATAAATAAATAAAAAGGCACAGCAACCTTGGCACTGTGTTTTGTAACCATGGTCGTGCATGAAGAAACTGTACGGTTATGTCACATGATGATGGTCTTCTTAACGAATCAAATACAATGATTTCGATTGGGGTTTTATTCAACAAAATGACAAAATAAAATTCCCATTCGAGGTAATGTCGTCGTCATGCATGGGGTTCTCTCCCTTCGCTAATTACATAAACTGTCTAAATAAATACTTTACAAATTGCTGTTCAAGCGGTCCTGATCACCTGCGGCGGCACGCTTTCAAGCGTGGGCGTTATGACCTTCATCAGCCCCGTCACGGCGTCAAACTCGACCTTGTCAATCGTCGTCTCCCTGTTGTTGCCGTTGCCGTTGGGGATGGCGAAGCGGTGGTACGCTATCAGCCAGTCGTCGGTCCCGGGGATGTTGACCATGCTGTTGTGGCCGGTCCCCAGGATGCCCAGCTCCGTCCTCTTGGACAGCACCACGCCGCGGTACGTCCACGGGCCGTCGGGAGAAGTCGCTGTCGCGTACCCCACCCGGTAGTTCTCCGATCCCGTGTCGTCGATGCTATACGTCAGGTGGTACAGGCCCTTGCGGTACACGAGGAACAGGCCCTCGCGGAAGTCGGTCAGCCCGCTGATCGCCTTGATGGTTCCGGGCTTGAGCGAAACCATGTCGTCGGCCAGCTCGGCGTACAGCGGCCGCCCGTTGCCCCAGTACAGGTAGTACTTGCCGCTCACGGGGTCGCGGAACGCCGCTGGGTCGATGGCCTGTCCCGAAGTCACCGCCTCGTTGTTCTTGATGAAGGCGTCGGGTTGAGCAGTGAACGGGCCCAGTGGGCTGTCGGCCACTGCCGCACCGATTGTCTTGTAGTTGAGCGTGCGGTGCTGGCCGCTGTGGTAAAAGTAGAACTTGCCGTTGCGCTCGATGAAGCCTGGTGCCCACGCGTTACCAACTGCCCATGGGACGTTGCCGCCCGGCGCGTCCAGGGTCAGGATCGGGTTCGCACTGCGCGTCCAGGTGGCCAGGTCGGGCGACGACCAAACGTAGAAGTCCTTGCCGCCCCAGCCGGGGAAGCCGTCGGTTGTGGCGTAGATGTAGTAGGTCTTGTCGTGGATGAAGATGTTGGGGTCGGCGTAGAGGCCTGGCAGGACGGGGGAGCCTACGTTGGCAGCCCGGACCGTCCAAGTCAGAGTGCTGCTGTCGGCCGTGTTAGTAAGCGTGTACGTGACGTTCTTGCCGCCGCTGAGGTCGACGACAGTGCCGGGGGCGGGGGAGCAGGTGACGCCATCAACTGTGGTGAAGGTCGGTGCAATGGATGCCAGGCTGACGTTGGGGTTGACATAGAAAAGAACTGACCGAGCATCACTGTCAACCAGAGGAGGAGCCTTTTGCTGCGAGGCGTCGGCGAGTGCGACGTCCCGGACCTGAAAAACATTACCAGACTTGGTGACGACCTCGGCGGCAGAGAGCGCTCGTCCGTAGAGGACAAAGCGGCTCATCTGGCCCTTGAAGAACTTGTCAGCCGTGTACAGCGAGCGACCGATGTAGTTGGACGAAGTGATGCCGTTGCCGATGCTCGAAGGTGTGGCGGTCGTCGCCGTGTTGCGGGCCACCTCGGCTCCGTTCAGGTACAGGATGCTGGTGCGGCCGCTGATGACGTAGACGAGGTGCACCCATTGGCCCTTGGGCAGGTCGCGCTGCTGGTTCGCGACCTGCTCGCCGGTGTAGTCCGATGTGGTGATGGCCGCACGGTAGGGGCTGCCGGTGGCAAAGAGGTAGCCGTTCCCTGCGCCGTTGGAGCCAGTGTTGCCTAGGCCAAAGAGGAAGTAGGGGGTCGGTTGGTCAGCGTCGATACGGACACGCATCTCCACGCTAATATCCTGGACATCCTTCATCAGATCGAATGGAAGCGAAACAAAGTCGTTGGAGCCGTCAAATGTCATGACGCCGTTCTGGACGCTGGCACCGCCAAAGACCTTGGCATTGGCGCCGTTGCCCGACTTGTCAACGAGGACGTTGCCGTTCTCCAGTCCAGAGAAGTCGTACTTGAGAATCTCTCCAGCAGAATTGACGGCACGCTTCTGGTTGGTGATACCAGTCAGTCGCTTGAGTTCCTCAGCCGTGACGGGGAGGACGGTTCCATGTCGTGGGCTGCGAGGCAGGTTGAAATTGGCCGAGACTTTCCAGTTTGGTGCCGCAATGTTGGCAGTCTCGAGGGGAATGTAGCCACGACCTCCATATTCATCAACAAACAGGTACCACTTTTGGCCGTTCACATCATTAGGGTTGGACTTGAAGGACGTAGGCCCCTCGACAGCAGAGGTACCCGCCTTTTTTCCAATGCAGGCGTCGACCTGGGTCCACCCGGTCAGGTTTGCCCGGAGGGAGTTGGAACGCTCCTGGATGATGTCGGTGCACCCAGTACCACCAGCTCCCTCGTCCTTGGTGAAGCGGTAGTAGGTGTTGCCGTCCTTGACGACGGTCGAGTCGATGCGCGACAAGCGAGCGTCCTGCCAGATCTGAGTGGCACTGAAGGTGACAAAATCACGGGTTGTGGCGTACAACATGCGGTGATACGTCGCTCCGGTGCGGTTCGGGTCGTTGTCCGCGTACAGGGAAGAGGCCCAGAATACAATGTATTCCCCAATGGACGGGTCATAAAAGGCCTCGGGTGCCCACGTGTTGCCGGCATTGGCAGGAGAGACGAGAATATGGCGTTGGGCTGACCAGTTGACGAGGTCGTTTGACTCCCATACCTCGAGGTAGCGGCTGCCAAACTTGACAGAGTCGCCCCACGAAGTCCCAGACCCGATTGATAGGTCAGTGGCGATGAGGAAGAATTTGTCGCCCTCATGAGACCGGATGATGAAGGGGTCTCGCAGGCCTTTGGTGCCCATGGTCGACTGCAGCGTGGGCTGGCCGCCGTTCAGCTCACGCCAGTGCAAGGCATCGTTGCCAACGCTGGCGCCAAAGTAAATCTTCTCGCCATCAATGCTGTTGCCAGTGAAGTAGGCAAATGCATAGCCCTGAAACTCGGCGAGCTGCCTCTTGTCGACGGCCTTGCGCACCTGGGCTGTGAAGTCACGCTCCACGGCGACACCTCGCTCCTGGATCGTGGCCCTAAGTATAACTGTCTTGTCTGTGTCCTGACGCTTGACGATACCGTCGTGGCTGATGACGTCCATGTCACTGCTGTTCCAAGAGACTGGAAGACCGTCCCAGGATCTGGGCAGGTAGAGGTTTCCGCGGACGTCTTGAATGTTGGTGACTGAAACAGAGGCGAGGGCTGCCTCGGCTCGTGCAAAAATAGCACTGCGGGCACTCAGGGGACCACCATCAGGCCCCGCCACGGCCTTGCCCAAAAAGACCAGGGCGGCCAGTAGACTGCGTGCGTGGCACCGCATGATGGGTTTGTGTCGGGTGGTGACGATCACTGGGAGGCAGGCACAGGGAGATGAACCGCTGGTCCGTGAACCGTGAGATGACGGGCGCGTGTCGAAACCCTATCTATCTCAAGGACAAGGAGACAACATCTTGTGGTTTTGCACTCGAGGAGAGGGAATAGGATTTTATTAAACACAAAGACGGTGTGGATTAATGGGCCGAACCATACGGATGACGCCCCAGAGCCTCGGTGACGTCTTAAGGGTTCGCTTACAGCAGTTTACGATACGATACTACAAGAACATAATAAAGTAGACGCTCACGAGATGGCGGGGAAATGGTCAAAGGGCACATTCTCCGCCGCGACAGGCATATTGACCGGATGGCCTTCCTCTTTCATGACTTGGGGCCGCACATAACTCGTCATATTTCTCAGCATTGGTCCCACCATGGAGCTCTCGCCACGCTCTCGCAAGCCAATGTATCGTTCCATTCCCGTGGTTTGGATGGAGGGTGGCTTGGAAGCTCTCGCCTGCTACTATACTTTGTAATTTCCCAAGGACGAGGCCTGCAATACTTGCTTGACTGGGCATAACCTACAAGGAGGGCCAGACACAGACATGTGCAAAGTACATGTACTCTATTAAATCTTGATTAAGCCGCGTGACACAGCAACAAGGGGGCCGCTGCCGCAATGACGACTCGTACAGATTGTGGGGGAGCCGCGCCAAATGCCGGGCCTTCCAGGACCGGGGGTCACCTTATCCCCACACGTCGTCTATGCGCACCTATGAGAGCTCGGCGTTCATCTCGCGTCCGGGTCGCTGCGCCATGCGTTCCATGCCTTTATGGTAGGAGAACCCAATCAGGTACCTGTCTCACCTATTTGAAGACGAAACCTGAGTGGTACCTCTGCGAGTCGCATGGTCTTGGATATATTTGGAGACGGACAATTTTGTCCACCACTCGCTGACTTTTGAACATTCGCTCGACTCTTTTTTTTTTTTTTTTTTTTTGTCGTGTCAGTAAACGAAGTTACGAGTGGGCTGGTACGACTCGCTATGGACGAGCGCAACTTGTATATTTTCTTGGCATTGTCCTGGGAGTCAGAGCTACAATTTTAATTTTCATGTTCCTGAGGAAGGCATTCGCGAGCGTATGGTAGACATTGGTACCCAATGAGTGGATGTAGTTGGGCATTAATTGAACTGTAGCAATGCTTTCTCTTCTATTACGTGCGTGGTGATATTTGTACAGAGTTTACGGTAGCTGCCGTAGATTTATTACGCAGCAAGTATGCGCACCCGCTGTGATGCATTGATCATCTGTAGCAACCGTAGGTTTTACCCCGCAAAATGGCCATATGGCATCGGGAGGACCCGAACTAACCCAAATGCAAAGTAAACATTTCTCAACCATTCCAGCTCGCTGTTTTTTAAGTTCGCTCACGTGAGTGACTAGCATCACCTTGCTTGTAAAACGAGATGTTACTTAATTATAAGGGCGTCTATGGCTTTTGACGAACAATTCATGCTGCAAAAAAAAAAAAAAAAAAAAAAAAAAAAAAAAAAAAAAAAAAAAAAGAAAAAAAGGAACAATTGATTTGTTATGTTTGCTGGATATTGCTTGTAATCAAGACAGTTGAGTTGAGGTACATAGATAGCTAAGTACTTCATGTAATTTGACCACTCGCAATCCTGCTATCTGGTAAATTTGATAGGCTAGCGTCATTTTACTACAAGCCCTGTAATTTGTTGCATCTTCGTCTGTTTTCTTTCACTTTGTTCTACTGTTGCTGTTCCGTCACCTTCCAACGAGTATGCCTTATGTAGGTAGGTGAACACAATGTTTTGCCCATCCTGTTCATCTGAATATTTCGCGTCGGGAATCCAGCAAAATTCAAGTCCTTCATGGTCTCATTGACCCGCTAAATCAGAAATTCTGGTTTGCAAAGCACGCAATGGACGCCTAGCAACCACTGCTTGTGCCAAGCTATATCGGTATGCAGGAGGCGGGGGAAGAGGAGGCGCGATATCGGGGCGGGACCTTCCTCCTGGCTGCTACTATGCACAGCCAACTGTGCCCCTATTTCTTTCCAGGTCCATCATCTCTCATCGTGACACGGTTCACGGGTAACTCACAATGCATTTGCCTTGAAATCTCACCACAGCCCTCACCCTGGTAGATGCTCCTGGCTTCGCCTAGGAACTCAGCGCCACGACGGACTTTAGGGCCTGGTTCAACATGACCGAGTTCCCCAACCAACAGCCGGAAAACGTAACGCGCTATCTCGGAGATGCCCTGACGACCGCCGGCGAGGACCTCTACTTGCACTTTCGCCACCGCTGTGTGGCCAACCAGGTCTACAGTACGCTCGCCAGCGCCCAGCAATTGAGCGGCTTCATCCGTCCGGCCAAGCCCTTTGACGGCGTGCACTTTTGTGGGAGCCAGCTTCGTGTCGACATGGGCTTTTGACATTGACGACGGGAACAATGGCGTCGTGCTGGTCGATGCCCTCAACAACACCGACTAGGTCAAGGGCGTGGTATCGCCGGGCCTAGAGAGGTTTGGGTACAAGGCCTCGAACATCAGGGCCGTCATTATCACTCACGAGCATGCCGGCCACTACGGCGGGGTACGGTACCTTCAGGACACGTTTGGCATTACGGCGTACGCCACAAAGGACGCGTGGGACGTGCTGGAGGCTGGATACCCGGTTGCTCCCGAGAAGCTGCTGCCGCCGATCCGGAACGAGACCGTGACGGGTGGACAGGACGTCCGGTTCGGCAACACGACCTTTTCGTTTGTTCACACGCCCGGACACACGCAGGGGACCGTTAGCTTCTTCGTCCCCGTGGTGCACGAGGGCGAGAGGCATCTGGCTGGCTTTTACGGCGGAGGTGGAATTCCTTCATCGGCGAGTCAAAAAGAGCAGCAAATTGCATCTTTTTGAAAAGTTCGCCAAAAAGGCCGAGGAGGTGGGCGCCGACGTCTTGATGTCTAACCATCAGACGCAGGACAAGGCCATCTACAACTTTGACCTGATGGCGGCGGGCGCCACAGCCACACCAAGAAACCCGTTTATCGTCGGCGCGGTCGCGTACGTGCGCTACTTGAAGACCATGTCCCTTTGCGTCCAGGTCAAGGCGGCCAGGGTTGGGCGGGCCGCAATTAATTAACAGTCGACGGAATATTTCTGCCAGGTTTAGTTTGGGGGCCCTTGGTTGGGAGAGGAGAAGATAGGCGAGGTTTCCCCGAGCTATACTCCGTTGTTTGCGGGGAATTGACTGTATCCGTAGTAGGTAAGTATCATGATCAACACTTGCCTTTGTTAGTTTGGTCGCCCGTACAACCCTGACAAAACAGTTCTTCGATTTTTCCCTTGGTCCGTTCTTCGAAGGCTTGAATTAACATTCAGTGCCTAATTACCAGAGATTTTTTTTTTTTCTTTTTTTTTTCTTTTTTTTCTTTCTTTTTTTGGGATCCATTTCCACCATCATGTTGCTTCTTCCCCTCATCTTTCGGCTTTGAGTCCCTTTTTGGAGATAACCGACCTGGATATTGGACGCACAGAGCATCACACGTGTTCCCCGGGGGTGGCTGGGCGCACCTTGGCTGCTTAGCTCTTGTTGCAATTTGGTGGGGCTCACCCCCTTGTCATGTTGTACCATAGCTCCCACCCACAGCTTCACATCTTCCCGCAATCAAAGTCGGGACGGAGAGCTTTGGAAGTGCCGGGATTGTTGATTGAGCTTCCATTTTTGGGGCTTTGATACTTGATGTTCAAGAACTCAACAAACACCCGTCACAACTATGACAGTCTTGGCCAGTCAGCTGCCGCCAGCAACACACGCGGATGGTCGCTCCCTCAAACGGCAAGACCAAGAAGCAATCACGCATGCTGCCGGCACTAATTGACACCGACCGGTTTGTCAGCGTCGGACTGACTGCACCCCCCACGGCACCCTTGGTCCGATCATTCATGCAAGCCCATATACAGCTACGGCGCTAATTATCAAAATTGTCTTGCCTGAGTGACACGCGGTCTGATAGCCTCAAGTGATCTACGATCTGAGGGAGATTCGGGGGCGATGGCATCTGGGGCGCGGCTGGGAGTAATAACTGCAAGTACTGTACTGCAGGTAGGTAGGTAGGTAGCTAGCTAGCTATCACAGCTAATCAGGGGAAACAAAACAGACTTCTCTTCGTGTTTGCATTAAGTACCACCTAGCTAGCTAACCAAGTAGGGAAAATGATGATCGGTCTTCTTCATGCCCGCATAAACACACCTGAATGCATCTCGAGTAATGCTCTTTTTCTAAATGTGGTAAGGTCCCCTCGGGAAGGGGAAACTTGGCGGTGTGTGGGCTTTGGGATGCGTTTGTCCTGTAGGTACCGTACCTTACCTGAGACCAGCTGGCGCGGTGAAAGGGAAATTCCGAATTTCCAGTGGTCACATTTTCTACCCAGAGACCTTCCGTATTGGGCAACGCGTTCGTGCTGGCGTGCATGATGGGAGATCACCGCCCTGCAGAAGCAAAAGAATCATGTCTTTTCCGAAGGAGAGCAAAGATATAAAAAGAATCTGCTTTCCCGTTGCTTTTTGAGCATGTAATTATTACTCTCCTTGTCTGTCAGCAGCTTCAGTCCCAATATTAACCAAGTCAAACAGCGAGCCGATCCCTCCTTGCCGTTGCCCTCGTCTCTCATTTTCACCCTCCCAGTCAGTCATTAAATCTTACCGTCGCACCGACAAAAATGAAGTTCTCCATCTCCATCGCAACCGCAGTCCTGGCGGCCACCGCCTCGGCCATGCCCGTCCTCGAGGCCCGCCAGAATGTCGGCACCACCGCCAACGAGTTCACTCAGGGCGGATGCAAGGACGTTGTCCTCTTGTACGCCCGCGGCACCACCCAGGCCGGCAACATGGTAACCCCTCCCCCCCCCCTTTTTTTTCTTCTCCTTTTTAGCAACCTCACAGACATGAATCCAATTGCTAACACTCATATCTTCTCCCCATCAACAGGGCGAAGAACCCGGCCCGGCACTGGGCAATGCCCTCAAGACCCGCCTCGGTGCGGCACGCGTCGCCGTCCAGGGCGTCGCCTACTCGGCCTCGCTGCTCGGCAACCTCAGCCCAGGCGGCGCACCGGCCAACGAGGCCCGCACCTTCACGACGCTGATCGGCCAGGTGGCCAGCCAGTGCCCCAACGCGCGCATCGTCGTGTCCGGCTACAGCCAGGGCGCCGCGCTCGTTCACCGCGCCGTCGAGGGCGCCACCGCCGCCGTGCGCGCCCGCATCTCCGCCGGCGTCACCTTTGGCGACACCCAGAGGCAGCAGGACGCCGGCCGCATCCCCGGCCTCGACGCCAGCAAGACCCTCATCATCTGCAACACGGGAGACCGCGTCTGCGAGGGCACCCTCATCATCACCCCTGCCCACAGCGGCTACGGTGCCAGGGCTGCCGAGGCTGTCAACTTTATTGCTGCCCGCGTCTAGACTCGGCATGTTTTGTTTTGAGGGGGACAAAAAAGGGAGAGCTCTGTTTGACTTGAGGGACTTCTTGTATATACTTGTGTTATCTTGGTTCGGATCATGATAATGATGGGACATAGGGGAAATGGGACGAATATATGCGAAATGCAAAATGGGAATATTGCCTGACTTGATTGTGAGAATGCTTTGTAACGTTTTTGCGTACATCGTGCAATATTTAAAGCGATATTTGCCATGCATCCATTAGTCGCATGTTCACGTAGTCGAGAATCCATTTGTTTGTTAGAAGCAACGAAATATAAATGTCAAAAATGCTGACGAACTCTTGACACGACGATCACCTAGCCACTATCACCACTATGAAAATCCTCTTGCCCGTGCCCACCTCCGCAACCGCCGCGCTTCACCAGCCAACTCGTCAACGTGTCAAGCCCTCACGTCGTGGAGCTCTTGCTACTCGGCCACTCAGTGGTCGTTACTCAGTTCCCCAGTCCGCGAGCATGCAATCTTGGGGCCTGTCATGGTCGTGTAGGTACCTCCGAAGCTGCGCCAGGTCGATGCCGGCGAGCCTCACTCGATAATGGACGACAATGGCACCTTCGCATTGATAACCGAACCGACGGTGGCACAGGAGGAATTCCTCAGCGTAGCCATTTGTGGTTGACGAGGATTAGCAGGTTATAGAAATTGCTGCGGTATATGATGCTTCTTATTGCAATGTCGCTTGCAGACTTTTTGACAGTTTGTTGCTCTGGAAATTCCATTTCGAAAGGAACTTGCGCTTGTTTGTTTTCTTGTTAGCCTGGAGCACTTATTTCAAACATTGTTCAACTAGGGTTCAAGGCAATATTGACCTAGATCTAGGCCTCTGCTCACAAGCCTGACGACTATGGCATCCACGTAGCTCTGAAGACGCAGATGAACAAGTTCGCAAAGCTAGTGGCGTATGTTTTATTCCTGTGACATGATTCCCTTTTGCTTTGAATTTGGATGTGTCCTTGGGCTGATCTGTATAGGAAAGACTTGCCCAGGTAACCTTTTTAGCAATCTCCACCTCTACACGACACTCATGTTCCGTTCCAAGACCCCACAGTCAGAAGAAAGCCGACAAATAGATACGAAAGAGCAGCAAATAAGCTCTTGTACTCCATACTCAAACATCAGCTGCCCCACCATCAGACAGCGTACAAAATGTAGCGAAGAGCCTTGGGTACGGCATGTTTGAACGACGATGAACGACTTTCACACCTTTTCTTTTATGTTCTTGGAACTGATAAAAGTCAGCAGCTTGAAGTAACATCTGGTCCAAGTCAGTCTCAAAACAGGACCATGCCTGGAAAAAAACCAGGCACTGGATGTAGACCAACTGGGACGGTTCCCGAAAGGCGGCGACCCTGTTAGACATGCTAGCGGTCGATAAAAACGGGGCATTGCCAATCGCGACTTTGATTATTGAAGTTGGATGAATCTCTGGCCGGCATGACTGGCTGCAAAGCCTGGAAGCGCCAAGAGGCTTGCTTCACATGTCAAGAATGAGGTATAAGGCATTCTGGATGAAGGCCTGGTCCATGGAAGACATGTCAATGTAGTCTTCACTGGTCACGCTGCCATAGGAGCGACAGAGTCATTGCTGCTTTACCAGTTCCTTTTGAAAACCTGCTCTGGAAAGGGAGGATGACATCCAACCCCCAAAGGGTTCTTTATTCCCGGGGTTGATCTGGTCTTTTTCAACGATGATGATCAGATCCCTTGCATGTACGATTTAGTCGAGTGGGTAGCTTTGATAGGGGTGGGCGGTGCAACAAGAAGGCAGGAAAATCTGACTCAATTATTGAAGAGCATAATGTTAGTTGTTAAGAGATGTTGCTTGAGAGTTTGTCGCAGTAGCTTAGATAGTATTACAGTCAAAACAAGTCAAGCTCCTTAGTATAAGAAATTAGAAAATCCACCAAATTAACGTTTGTATTCACTGATCCTTGAATGTTGCATACGAAATATAGATTGAAAACTACTGTGATCGGCCACTCAACATAGCATTGTGGTTCCGACGCCCTCCTATCGGTGGTGGAGTAGACCTCCCTGGCGGCCGAATATGTCAACGTCGCAATGGCCAGATTGTCGGGACGGACCCGGCAAAGAGTGTTTGGTGGTTGAGCGGGTCGAAAGGGACGCAATTGACTCGATGGCGATGATGCAGGTCCGCGTCGTGCTGTTTTGGACGCTTTGCCACGTGTGTATTGCTTCTTGCTTCCCAATTGTAATAAACAAAGAATATTGAGGAAAAAGGAAAAAAAAAAAAGCTAATGTTTGAAGCTTCTTTTAACATTTGTGTGCCATCCAAGTTGTATTTCTCAACGGAGAAAGCGTAAACTCAACACAGGTTTGCTTCACCTTGCTGCCCTCGCGTCGGTGCCACCGTGGCTCTTGACCTTGAGCTGCCAAGCCTCTTGGTTCATCCAGAGACGGTCACTTGATCTGTGGAATGTTGGATAAAATTGGAGATGGAGGCTCCGACACGCTTCCACCGGCCAAGACAGCAACTGAATCATTCCCCATGGAGAAAAATGGATCTCTTATCCATCGCTTGGCCAATCCTTGTTTGTGAACAAGCATCTGTGCCGTGCACTTTGTCCAATAGCAAATAACCCAAGCAAAAATGAGGTGTGCTCACCATCACGTAGCTGAACAAATGATACCGAGCTTCCCCGCACTTGTGGTCCCATTTTTGGCTGATGCGGAGAGAGGCGAGACAGGTTCGGTGGGCGGGATCCGGCACGAATCTCCCCCGGAACTGCCGCTGTGAGGTGTTTTTCTCATTCCATACAATCCATCCCCAGGCAACTACGTAATGGATAACAGATGCGGAGATGACATGGACCTCTCTGCGACCCGTGTGACGTTCAAAGCTGACATGTTTAGACTACCCAAGACTAGCTCAATTACTTTACTGCTTGTTCAAGTCCCCACAGAGGCCCTCCAAATGTAATGAAACCCCCGCATGCGGAGACCCCCAGGATTGGATGGGTAAAAAGGAATGCCTCCACTGGCAATCGCTCCCATTCCCAGGTGCTAGGTGCTACGAAATAAAATCATGGCTATCCAGGTTTTTTTTTTTTTTTGGCCCATCTGTTTCGCGTGGCTCGTCTCTCTGATTTCTTTGTCTTTATCGCCCACGTGTCGTCTTGAGCAGTGCAGTCGTCTGATCCTTCGAGTGGTCTGGTCTCTCTTCTCCTCGCCCCCTCATCTCACTGCCTCTTTCTTGGCTCCGATTTTGTTCAAGAGAAAAATGGCGACCGGCTTACCGCCAAAAGAAGAAGGCGATGTCACTGCCGCAAGGACAGGTGTGCAGCAGCCCGACCGAATCGCAGACCATGACCTCCTGGGTGGCGACAGCGACAAGCCTGGGGTCGAGCACCATTCTGGAGATGTCACCTCGGAAGCAGCATTGACTCTCGAGGAGCTAGAGGTGGAAAAGAAGCTCAAGAAAAAAATCGACACGCTCATCATGCCCATGGTTGTGCTCGTATATCTGATGAACTACATTGATCGGTGAGTGTTTGTTTTTGGTGCTTTGTAGGCAGCGTCATGTCGGAAACTAACAAAAAGTTCACGTCACAGCAACAATTATGCCGCGGCCAGGCTCCAAGGCCTCGAGAGGGATCTCAGCCTCAGCGACTCTCAGTACCAGCTTGGTCTCTCCATTCTTTTCGTCGGCTACATCCTTGCCCAGGTCCCCTCCAACATGCTGCTGAATTACATGGGCCGCCCATCCCTCTACCTCGGCCTCTTCACTATCCTCTGGGGCACCGTATCCGCCCTCACCTCGCTGGTCAAGAACTTTGGCCAAATCGTCGCGTGCAGGTTCATCCTCGGCATGGTGGAGGCGCCCTTCTTCCCAGGCGTCCTCTTCTACCTGTCGAAATGGTACACCAAGAAGGAGCTGAATCTGCGCATGTCCATCTTTTATTCGGGTTCGTTGATTTCGGGTGCGTTTGGCAACTTGATCGCAGGAGGTATCCTGAATGGGCTGGGGAACGCTCATGGCCTGTCACCTTGGCAGTGGCTTTATATCATTGAAGGTATGTTTTATTTTTATTTTGTTTCGTAGTCCCCTCCCCCCCGCAATTCCCATCTATGCAACAAATAAAAATAAAACATAATCAAAAACCTCAACTAACAAACCTCACCTACTCTAGGCGTCATCACCGTCGCTGTCGGCTTCCTCCTCATATTTGTCCTCCCCGACTTCCCCGACACCTGGAAGGGTCTCTCCCCGGAGCTGAAGCACATTGCGAACCGCCGCCTGGCGATCGAGGCCGCCCAGGCCGACGTGGACGAGGCCGGTGGCATGAGCCAGCTCAAGGGCTTCAAGCTGGCCATGACGGACCCTTGCACCTACGTCCTGGCCCTCTCTTACATGTGCGCGACCGGTACCGCCGGCTTTCAGAACTTCTTCCCCACCCTGACGAGCACCTTTGTCGCCGGCGACGACCGGGTCAAGGCCCTGCTGCTGTGCGCCCCGCCGTACCTGTTCATCACGGTTGGCTCCCTGGTGCACTCGGTGTTTTCGGACAGGGTTGGTAACCGTTTCTGGTTCTACATGTATCCGATTCCGTAAGTTCTTTTTCTCTTTATTTTCTCCATTACCAAGGCCTCGATCTCCTCGTTTCATCCCTTTGTACTAACCCCAAATCCCAAACCACCCCCAGCGTGACCATCGTCGGCTTCCTCATCTTCATGTTCGTCGACGACTCCAACTTTGGCGCAAAGTACTTCTCCCTCTTCCTCATGGTGGTCGTCTTCAACATGAACGGCACCACCTACGCCTGGATCGCCAACGCGATCCCGCGCCCGCCTGCGAAACGTGCCGCCGCTTTCGCCTTTATCAACAGCATCGGCAACTCGGCCAGCATCTGGACGCCCTTCACGTACCGCAAGCAGGACTTCCCCTCGTACAAGCTGGCCATGGGCGTCAACATCGGCCTGCAGGGGATCGCGGCGCTGTGCGGCCTGACCATGTGGTACATCCTGACGAGCCGGAACAAGCAGCTCGAGAGGATGGAGAATGAGGACGCGGAGCTCAGCGCGAGGGATCTGGCCGTCTTGCAAAAGACGGCTGACATGGCCGGCGTCGATGTCGCGACGGCGAGGAGGCAGCAAAAGGGGTATAGGTACATGATTTGAAGGAGATGTCTGGTTGGTTGTTTGCTTATAGAGCTAGCTTCATGAATGATCAGCATTTTATATGGTTATGATGAGATGTTTGCTCATGGTTACTTGTGATCTGTGGCAAGCTCAATGGCTCCTTCAGTGATTACACTATTTCCCAACTTGTCATTCTTGACACCCCGGCCGGGTCTTACAAATCATAAGACCCTAGTCGCCAGTACATTCCTCTCAATACGTTTGGGTCCTTCCTGTGACTGATACAGCCATCAAGCATACTCTGCAGTTGTGCACTCTCGCCTACCCGAAAACGCCATCATTCTTGGGTTCAAACTCGACATGGGGCCGGTTAGCGACCGAAGCTAGAAACTTGGCCGGATCATTGGGCATGATCCCCTCGAGGATGGGCGCCGACATTCCTAGCTGGAAGCATCAAGATCATCGGTTATTCTTTGAGCTTGAACCATAAAAAAAAGAGTAAAGACATAACGAAAGCCCAAACTCACCGCAAAATACCTCAACTTGACGGCATGGATCATAGTCGCAGCCTTGGCCGTGACCTTGAAGCGCAGCACACTCCACCCCAGCGGCGGGCAGCTCGTGCACCGTGACCAGGGTGGGAGGATGAGCTGTGCGGGGACCGAAGCGGGGGCGAGGGCGGGAACGGGGCGAGGGTTTGGACGCCGGCGGTGTGCCGCAGCCGTCGCGGGTGGTGCCGTCGGCGAGCACGCACACGCTGTCGGGCCGGGCGGGCTGCGGGAGCTTCATGGGCTGGCCGTAGATGGGGCGGGCGGTTGAGGTTGGCGCCCGGGTAGCGGAGCACGGCGTACCCTTGCAGGTTCTGCAGCTGGCTGGTCGACGAGATGCGGATGGCGTGGTCTTCGCCGCCGGCGGGGTTGGTCTTGTCCAGCTTGACGAGCACGGTGATCCTGGAGGCGGTGGGGATGTGGACGACGTCGGCTTCTTGCGGGTGGACGAAGCCGCCGTTGTTGGCGACAAATGGTCATCTTGTGGTTGTCGATGGAGGCGATTACGGTGTGTTCGAAGCCGATTTTGATCAGGTTGAGCATGATGTAGGCTTGTCCTTGTGTTCTCGATGACCTGGAGGCAGAGTTGAGGTGTTGGTTTTTGTGACTTTTGGTTCTTGCTTGATGCAGGGTTGGAATTGTGTTAGAAGATGTGGGAGAACAACGTACCTCGTAGTCGCCTTTGCTGGGGCTGCAAGTCTCCTCTGGTATACCCTGTGGCTGAATGCAACCCCTTCTGATCTATAGTTTGACCGTTCAATACGTCAAAGCCGGGTTGACGGCAGTGCACGCGGCCTTTGCCTGATTTGATTAAAACGATAGGGCACAAAAGATTAGTCTCCTCTCTGGTTGTGGATTTGGCCCAGGTGGGCGAGGAGTGGATGTGGATAAACTTTATTCATTCCGGTGCACACCACGAGCTGCAAATCAGCATCGACGAGCACGAGTTCTACGTGGTGGCTGCCGATGGAGAGTTTGTACATCCTCAGAGGGTGCAGGCCGCAAACTGCAACCTCGGCGAGCGCATTGGTATCCTCGTCCGCCTGGACCAGCAGCCCGGCGACTACGCCGTCAGGGTGACCTCGCTGCGCAGGGAACAGATGATACAGGGCATCGGAATCCTCCGCTACCCGGGTCGTTGAGAAAGCCACGGCTCGGGACAGGAGTCAACCCCGATCGAGATCCCACGGACCCGGCCCACCATGGGTCTATTTAAACGGCACACTCATTTCGTCGTCATCCGTAGCCATGGACGAGACGAAGCTGGCCCCATACCCCGCTCGTATATCACCACAGAACCACCCCTCCGCTACCGTCCGTTGGACTAGCCAGATAGTACCCCCTTATTTTTATTCGCGTTATGTCCGACTCATATTTGTCATACTTTATTTTCGTCGCAACCACTTTGTATATTTCGGATGAGATGTGGTGTAGGGTGTCTATGGTCCCTTAATATAGGGCTGTGCCTCGGCTTTAGTTGGACTTGTTACGATAAAGGCTTTTGAAGAAAATTAATCTGATCTATCCGCTCCCATATCCATGTGGATGTAGTGGTTGCCTTGGCTATGGCCTCGAATTGATTTCAAATACTACTACTCTCTAATAGTTATCATTGCGATTGACCCCGCGCGTGGCAAACGTAAAGTGCTGCACTCCCAGCAGTTACGCGGTGTGAAGCTTGTTCAGACGGTGACAAACCCTCCAGGTGACTTTTATGCAGACATAAATCATCAGGATTTGGGACCCTGCCGAGAATCTCTGATCAAGCTTTATCATAAATGGGTTTCGATCGAAAGGATAGTCGACCCTCAATACCGTCTCAATTCTAATTCTGGACTGTTATATGAGACGTGCTGTTGGTCTGCCGGTACTGATAAATACAGTTTACGCTTTGTTGTTTAAAAAAAAAAAACTACCCTGGTGCGGGTGCATCTGTTACAACCGCGATCTGTTTAGGAGATTGGCCCATGTCTTGTCGCGGGACAGATCGGTAGCTTGGCAGGCACCCAAAATTGATTCTCTATCTAAACATGGTTGCGCGGGGGTGGAGGACAGAGCTGGTTCTGTATCCAGGGTATCCCATGTCGAGCTCGGGGATACCTCGTCTGTTCTACGCCTAATTCTCTCCCAATACTTGCTAATCCGTTACAAAGTCGTAGACTTGAACATGTACTTTTACTTGCAAAATAAGCAACAACACTCCCAGCCCTGTTTTTTAACCTTATTCTATCGAGGCCTTGGTATCTGCTTTAGCATAGATGGAGAGAGCTCGCCGAGGCTTGTCATGATTTGAATTGTAAAACAAAAAAGAACGTCATATAGATTCGGAAATATACTTTGAGTTTTGCAGGCGAAAATTATGATGTGTTTTAGCTGTCCCCAAAAAGTATGGGTTCCAGTGAAAGGCATCTTCAACGACGAGAGATCTCGCTTTTTCTTATCCATCTGGCCGAAATTGGTTAATGTTAGTGCTTCAATCTGAATCTTCAGAGTGAAAAGGGGTTACCCGTTCACGTGTTGTTCATTAAATAGTCTTCAACGTTACTGGGCGTCGTCATTTGCAAGTTGCAATTTGACCTGGATTCGTACTAGTGACAAAGTAAGATTGATTTGGTCTCAGTGATGCATCACCTGACCTCTTGCGTATATAATCCCTCCAGCCCCCATGTCTTAAGTCTAGAGCTCCTGTGAATCTCACTCTTTCCGCCTCGGCCTCCTTGAGAAGCAGAAATTGCCCGGGTCGGTCATATTTGACGATCATAATCCTAAGCTTAACCCTGAAAGTGGAACTATAATCTTGTCAATCCCGTTAGTTTTATTGTCACTGTCGTTAGGGCTATTTGTGACAAAGAAGAGGAACATTGCATCGTGAAGGGCTGCTGCAAGAACCAACATGGAATCGGGCAATCTATAAAGCATGTTGGTTTAGTTCCTAAATTGTCTGTAACCGTCTGAATTCGGGCACATAAATCATCCAGAACCACTCCGAAGGACCTCTGTCAGCAGAGTGCAATAACTCGAAATGCCAAAAAATGAGAAAGGTCTTGCCTACGTCGACGAAGTGTTACAAGTCCTAGCCACTAAAACTGTTGGTCGTGTGAATGAGAGCCAGGTCCGTGACGCGCCTCGCCTTGAGTGAGATACGGGCCGCCGCAGCCATAACCTCAGTGCTGAATTTGAACATCGAAGCGAGCCCCTTGAGAACCTTTCGCTCGCCGTTATATACTTTTGCCAGTGGGTCGTTTCTAACCTGGACTATTCCATTCTTTTACCCACAACCCATAGTCCCAAAGCCGTTCTGGGTTCCCAACCGTTCAGATTAGGTATCAGGTCAAGCAGACCTCCTTTCCAGCAAGTTCATGCTGACCATACTGACTATTCTCGACCTGTTCCTCCGGAGCTTGTGGTAGGCGCATCGCAGTGCAAAGAGAGGAGAGCTTCTCAAAAGCCAAAGCCATGTTATGGGTGGCTGCACTACAATGCATGCTTCATCTGATTGTTTATCCACAGAACTATAGGTAGCGGGGAGACGGGGTGAATAGGTGAATTGCTCTCTGTTGTATATTCTTTTATGGAGCCGACAAGGTCATCCAAGCGTGCACTTTCATCGTAACTATGGATCGTTATTGATGTTCCAGTCCTAGCCGTGCTGCATATATGCGAATGTTTCCGCCTGCTTTATCACGTTGGCGGCGACAAAAACCACTGATGTCAGAATTCAAGGCACATATCAAATGCCTCTCAACAACACCATCAACTCAGAAACGCCCAATGGGATTGAACTACGTGAGCGGCGACCTACCGAACTCTTTACAATACTAGGTGGCTCACACGGTTGAAAATGACGGAGCGTGCATCCAAACTGGCCGGCTGCAATGTGTTCGTCAATTTTCCTGCTGCACTTACAAAGCAGTAAGACATGGGGCGGGGATTGATGAGGAAGATCGTCGTCAAGGTAGTGCGTGATCTATGTGATTTCATGCAATTGGATGAGTGAGCATTGCTTATCTCCTCCCACTGTAGCGTCAAACATGGCGACAGTAGTCAATGAATCGTTGATGCGGGTCACCGCGTTCTTTGTTTGTCTTCTGCTCTGCTACGACTATATATAGGCTGGTCGTGGACGCGTGTCTATAGTAGTAGTAGTAGTAGTATTAGTTAACGCCGGGCTCGGCCCGGCTTGTTAGCCGGCCGTTAGCAACCTCCCGAGGGGTATCTCGGCGCGCGTTCTATCTTCTTTATTTACACAGGGGGAAAACAAGGAGGGCAGAGGCGGATCGTGCCTGACCGGGTTCGGGCCCGGTCCTGCTTGGGGGGTTAGTTCACTGACGCGACCCCGTGCCTAAGGTGCACGGAGGGTTCGTCTGACGGCTTGTGCCGTGAAGTGTGGGTGAAAAGGCAGTAAGTCTATTCCTCGTCAGAGTTCGAGTCGTTTACGATCGGTGTCCCTAGGCGTAAAGTGCGTTCGTGGCGCGCGGGGCGCTGGCGGGCCGCTCTGGGGCGGGCGCTGAAGTAGTTGGTGGCTATCGAAAACGCCTCAAAGCTTTTCGGTTGCCCGAGGCTTGTCTGGAAGAATTTGCGGCGTTGGGCGCGGTCTGGCGGCCCGATCGGCCGCTCGTTGTCAAGCCACGGCCAGTTTCTCCACACCGCCCGCGAAAAGCGGCAGTGCACCGGGTGTTCAGGGGAGGTCCGCTTCCAGCACCAGGCACACGAGGTGTTTGCATCCTGGTGGTTGAAACGGTCATGGTAGGCTTTGAAATCGCCGTGGCCGGTCCTCATGGCCAAATAATGGCCCAGTAGGGGTCTTGGCAAACGCAGTTCCTCGGGCTCCTTTCTCGGTGTGTATTTGAATTTCCATTCCCTATATGCGGGGGACCGTTCACAGAGTTCTTTACGCCACCAGTCCTTCTCTATATTCGAAAGAATGGCTCTGAGGACCGTGCCGGCACCGCTATACGTGGTTTGCTGAGCCCTCGGGTCTGGGTCCGGCGGTCCGGCGGAGCCGGCCTTGGCCAGCTCGTCAGCCCGGTCGTTTCCCGGGATTCCCTGGTGCCCAGGGCACCAACGGACCCGAACCTCGGTACCTTGTTTTCGGAGTAGATCGACAAGGTTATGGAACTCCAGAAAGGCCCATTGGGACGAACGCGGCGCGTCGCCTCTAAGACCCCAAATAACCGAGGTGCTGTCCACACAAATCCAGATCCGGGCGCCTGGCTGGGCCTTGGCTGCCGCCTGTAGCCCTTTTAGGGCGCCAATCGCCTCGGCGTCGAAAACGTGGCTTTCCGGCGTAATAGATGCGGAGCCTGCGGCAAATTCCAGGCCCGCCCTAAAAGCGGCCCATCCGTACCCTATTTGGACGCAGTTGTTTTCGTGTTTTTCCGAACCATCCGTATATACCACGATATCGTCAGGTGATACCATGTCCAGCCATTCGATAAAGCGGCGGGCCGCTTCCTCTTTCGGGACTCCTCCGGTGGGGTCAGTGCGAGAATCCGGGGCATTGCGAGGTGCGCGCAACTCTAGTCTCCGGATCCGCGGGAGAAGTTGTGCAGCCGTTTGCAGGGTTGTGGCCGAATGGCCCGAGTTGCGGGCACGAGGTGTTTCACGCAGGCGGCTGACAAGGGGGTGCCCCTTGTCCGCGAGCCTTAGTCGGGCGCCGTATTTCAGGCGGGTGTAGGCCAGCGCGACGCGGGCCGAGGGTAATCCTGCGTCCCTGAGAACAGTGGACGAGGGGGTGGTTTTATACGCCGGGAGGATTGCCCGTGCCGCTAAAACCAGCGGTTTGTTCAGTGCTTTGAGGAGTCCTCTTTGTTTGTGCGCTGGGTTGTACCATGCCTCGGCTGCGTAGGTGGCCGAGGAACCCACGCATGCCACCGCTGCCTTGCGAAGTGCAGCCGCAGGCGGTCCGTATCTTACTGCCCCAAAGCCTTTGAGGTGAGCAGCGACCGCCATTGCTTTGGCAGCCCTTTCGGCCACGTGGCGGCGCCCGTCTAGCCGTCGGCTGAACCAAAAACCAAGCCAACGCATGCCCGGGTAGCGCTCGGCCCCGGAGGCGCTTTGTCCGCGTCGACCGCCCGGTAGTTGGACCGGGGTAACCGTTCTACCATTAATCCGGATTTCCGGGTTGCGACCGTGCCTTTTCTTAGTGATATGGATCACCTCTGTCTTTTCCGCTGCAAAATGGATCTTCTCTTCCGCCGCAATTTCGTGCATATCCCGGAGTTTATCTTCCAGCCAACGTACGTTTTCCTCCAACGAGGGTGACGATTTCCATGTAAGCACGTCGTCTGCGTATGCCAACCGCCACTTCGTACCGTTTTTGACGAGATACGCCAAATATAGCATATATAGGATCGGGGAAAGGGGAGACCCTTGCGGGGTGCCGCACCCAAGCCGCCTAAGGCCCGTGGTCGTACCCTCCAGCCGGACTCGGGCCTGGCGGCCGCTTAAAAAGTTAATCACGAACCTGAGGAGCATTTTACTAAACCCGAGGCTCCGCATTTTCCGTATCAATCGCCCATGGAGGAGGGCGTCGAAGGCGCCTTGGACGTCGCATGCGACAAGGGTGACTTCCTCCCCGCGAGCTAGAGCCTGCTCGATATCGTGGGCGAGGGCACAAACCAGATCCGTCGCCGATCGTTTGGGTAGGGCACCGCCGTGGGTGCAGCTAAGGAGCCCGTTGTCGTGTATGGCCCAAGCTATCCGGCGTGCAACGAGCCTCTCGAGGCCTTTTCCGATGCAGGAGAGGAGGGCTATAGGCCGCCAGGATCGAACGCTGCTCCGGTCTTTCTTCCCCGTTTTCGGTAGCATCGCGACTTCGGCCTTCTTCCAAGGCGCTGGGAAATGTCCGAGTTCCAGGCAACGTTGGTAGAGCCTGCGCACCGGCTCGGCCAACGAAGCCCATCCGGCTTTTAGTAGCCGGACGGTCATTCCGTCGATGCCCGGGGACGTGCTCGTAACCCCAATGCAGGAGCGCTCCGCCTCTTCCGCACTAACCTGGGTGTCCCAAGGGATTTTAGCCTCGTCCGGCGACCAGGCCTCCAAGGGGTCTCCCTGCAGGTCATCCTCCGCCGAAAATCGGCCAAGCACCTCCCGTTGCAGCCTTGCATTTCCTACAGTAAACTATAGTCACAGGGTTGGACCAGACCCTCTAACGGACAGGCCAGCTAGAGCCCTCCTAGTCGCTGGATACCCAGCCTGCCACGTAAATACAAGGTTTGCACCTTAAGCCTACCGCATCCACAAAAAGGCCTCTTGGTAGACCGACGCGCGCATCCGTCCTCTCCGGCTAAAATAGCGTCTCTTCCGCCTAACATGCCGACGACATCATCTGCCCCGGTGTACGTCCCTAGTGCGAGTAGAAAGCTTCGAAAAGCCGGCGACACCCCGTACATGTCCATCCACAGCTTAGTCCCCCGTTGGTTCCTGGGCTAGCCCAGCGCCACAATGTGGACATGAATGCAATCGAGTTCTTCCCGTCCTCCAGACCCGGCGCAGATTCCCAGTGCGAGTGAGAAGCATGGGGCGCCTCAGTCACACTATTCCACCACGGCCCACCGTCCACGGGGTGTACCAAGGGTGCGAACCAAGGCCGTGCCCACGTTTCTTGCTTCCCGTTACCCAAAGCCGTCTCCAGCAATGGGCCGACCACGTCTTGCTGTCGGGACCCTTTGGAGACTGCCGCGCCGGCACAGTGCTTCCGGTCCACGTACAACTAACCAACCCCCGTAACGGCACTACCTCCTCGCTGCAGGCAATCCCAGAAGGTGTGAGGGGGTGAGAGGGTGCCCTGTCGATTCGAAGAACCGTCGGGTGGTTCTCAGCCTAATTTCCCTTTCTTTTAAACCGTATTGTCTAGCCTTCCGGGGAAGGACGCCTGCCTTTCCGGCTGGCAAAGTTTTTTGTGCCACGCTGGCTCGCATCGCGAGATTGGGCCTTGTCTTGTGCGCCTCTATGCGGGTGGCGCGCCGAGCCGCCGATCGGACTCTTCCTTCACCGCGATCAGTGGAAAACTCGTCAAAGGGGAGATCTGTCGATTATACATGGGTGTTGCGAGGAAAGGCGTTCCGTGTAGTGACGGTGCTTAGGGCGACAGGTTGAAGAGTTTTTCGTGTGTGCGCGCCTGTTAGGGCTACAGGCGGAAGTCCCGCGCAAACGTTAACAGCATGGTCCGTGCGCCCATACTGAAAATTTTGTGTACGGGAGAGAGTTGTGGACGCGTGTCTGGCTTTGCCTGACCTCCTTATGCTAGCTATCCAGCTGCTACATTGGCGATCACTTTAATTGTCAGTCGTCCAGGGCTGGCCCTGGGCAAAGTATCATATTCTGCCCAGCAGACAGAGGTTACTGGTATCTATACGCTCAGGCACTGACATGTAGATCCCAGTTGCGTGCGCGTTGAAACTGGAAACAATTCATCGGCGGCTAATTTTGAAACAATTGCTCTCTTCCAACTCTAATTGGCTGGTCCTTATTTTGGCAGCTCAGATCAACCTGGAGTGACCCTGCAATTAGACCCACTGCATCAAACCTGCGATCCTAAATGGGTGAAAAAGCATTCTAAAAGGGGTTACAAAACAGCCCCTTATAGAAGTCCAGGTTTGGAAAAGGCAATCTTGTGGATGCGACTGAGACTCGTCTTTCCGGAATCCCATATCGAATGTCACATGCCCCCTCTCCTATCTGCGTTTACCCATTTGCTGAAACGCGCCATGTAATTTAAGCGAAACAGAAAAACGATAGCGTCCGAGCGTTTGATGTTTTTTCCCTCAGGTGCCGTTTGCTATATATGAAGACTAATTCTCTGACCGGGACACGGAACGCAGCATGTCATCCTGAGAGACAAAATCTCAAGCATCATATGATCTGCGATCATTAATATTTATCTCTCTTGGCTGGATCCAATCGTCCCTCTGCCGTCACGAAAAGCTCCGAGAAGAAGAAAAGAGAGAAAAATAGCTCGGAGATACCCAGCACAGCACTTAGCTAAACACATCTTTACCCACCATGCAGCTCATAATATACATCCTTCTCCTCATCACAGCGCTGGTGCAGGCAGCACCAACAACGATCAGCACAGCAACAACGTCGCTCTCGCGGCGCGCCATCAGCGCGGCCCTGGTCCCCTCCTTCGGAGTCACGCGCAACGCCAACGCCAACGCCAAGCAGCGCGGAAGCTGCGACGGATCCAACGGGCAGAACACGGTCCTGATACCGTGCTCCTGCCCACCCGACAGGGACGCGTTCCTCGCCAAGCTCTCGACGGCCGCGGCCCAGGGCAACGTGTTTGGCGACCGCATCACCTTCAGCGACGACGCCGCCGACCAGTCCGTCGCCACCAACAAGAAGCGCGCCACCGCCATGCTGCTGGTCCTGCAGAGCTTCAACGGCGCAAAAGGGAAGGGTTGTCCCGGAGCTTCGGCGCCAAACTTTCTGCTGCAGCAGAAGGATGGCAAGAAGAGGACTTAGGCGGTCTTTTCAGCGGGATGTTTGGCATTCAGGGACCGCCATAATGTGTTACGATGGGAAACATGGAGTTTTGGGTAGTTTTAGACCTGGGCTAGACCCAATGGCAATGATTTTGAATTTCTTTTTTTTTCAAACAAACGCTTGCGTGGAACTTGTTTGATTTGTTTGATTTGTGTGATTTCCAAGCGACATATTGACCTTCTGTTTGTGCTGTTGGTACAAGATAAACCGACCTGCTCTTCTAGTGATTGCAGAAAGGCTACAAGCAAACATCTTTGCTTGCATCGCGACATTCTGATCAGCTATGCAAGTTGAAGCAATTCTACGGGAAATGCATGTTACTAAAGTGGCAGCAGCTCTTGGGGTCTCTCAAGGGTGTGCTGATATCAAACATATCCTGACAAGCTGAGCCAGATCCAGCTTTTCCTCCTTAAACTCTCCCGCAACGTTGCCCACTGATCAAAGAGTCCGATGCATTCCATGTGGTCAATTTCCACGAGCCCCTGGCACACCTAACCACATAAAGCCTCAGACCATCATACCCGTGGCGTAGTCCCAGTCCTCAACTGACTTCGCTCGTGAGCCTACACCAAAGAGTCAACCTTGGTCGTGCCCCGGGTATATTTGCTGGTGCCTGTTCAGCTGGTGACGGGGGAGCTCAGGGCGTCCCAATCAATCCTCATCTCGAAGCTTTGCATGTGTACTTAATCCACTTGGAAGGCAGTATCAAGCTGATTACGACTACTTCAAAATATCCTTTGGCTCGATATTAAGCCCCAAATCAACATCTTTTCATTGTTGATCACTACGACCAACACACCATTTATCCGTTGGTGGATGAAGACAAACTTCAAGGATTGTCAAGACCTCGCTGCCTATGAAGGGGGAGCTTGATCCAAAGAACCCTAGAAAGGGAGAAACCCCCGTGTTCATATTCTTCCTACATTCCCACTCCAGGCAGTTCCGAAAGCCCTGTACCGCAGCAGCTGTCAGTCAGACACCATTCCTTCCCGTTCTCAAAGTCCCAACAGCACAGCTTCCCCACCCAAAAAAAAAAAAAAAAAAAGGTCAAAAAGAGCACTTACAGCCATCATAATCCTCATTGACCCTGGGCGGAATCACACACTTCCTCGCGACGTCGATGGCCTGGGTCTTGAGGGTCCCGCACTGCGCGCCGTAGCACCCGGCCTGGTCCATGGCGCGCTGCAGCGAGTCTCCCTCCCAGCCAAAGACGTAGTCGCCGTGCTGGCCGAGGCCCGTGTCGTCGCCCGTGCTGAGGACGAACGGCTGCGACGTGCCGTCGGCCGGCCACTGCGACCGGTCGTTGAACTGCGTCGTGTCCCACACCACCTCGTACATGAGCTGTGGGATCCGCACCGGGTGCGTGGCCGGGCAGGCCCCGCCCAAGGTCAGGAAGTTGGCTGGGCCGGTGACTGGGTACGCGACGTGGTCGCGGTGGTTGGGGGAGTCGAGGTTCTTGCCGTCCCAGCAGCTATTTGAAAGGGGGGAAGTTGGATATCATACATTGTCAGTCAACGTCTTTGCGACAGTATGGAAGTGAATGGATTGGCAGGGATTGGGAAGAGCATGATCGAGACATTCCTACGTCGGAAAGTGAATGTTGGTACGAATTCCGCCGGGGCAGGGCTTGCTGGGGAACCTCTCGCTGTCGACTCGGTCGTCCTGGCACGGAGCCCCAACGTCCCCGCCAAAGTTTGGCCCTGTGTAGCAGCGGTAGCAGTTCTGTCGCTTGAGGGTTGTGCCTATACGAGAGCGTTGCATCGGATCGCCCACCAGCATGCGGAACCCGGGCTTGAATGCCGTGATCTTGCCCGGTTGGGCCGAGGCGTAGTAGACCAGGATGCCGCCCTGGGTTTGAGTGCTGAACCTGTCATTGAACTGGTAGCTACAGTTCAGAGAAGGAAAGATTCTGTCAGCTGTTTCCAAGCTCTTCCGGAAGGTGACCGCCTATATGGCAAACACAAGGGGGGCTCTCAGCATACGCGGCACCGCCCTGGGGTACACGTTTATAAGTCCCATTCCTCGCCTTGAAGAAGAGGTTTGCCGTCCAGTAGTTGGAAAAGTCTTCGCCAAATGCGCAAGTGGTACATTTTGCCGTCTGGGAAACGTCACCCGTAGTCATGGTGGTGTTGAACCCGTCTCCGCCCACGATCTGATGCACATGGGGAGACCCCCGGACGCCAGGGTTGACAAGAGGGTCGATGCGGTCAATGACAATCTGAGAGCAGCCAAACCTCAGCATGGTCATGCTATTCAGGGCCTGGGCCGAGGCCATGGCCATGAAGGTTAGGATCGTAGGGTTAATCATTGTTTTACACTCGATTGTAATGTTGAGGTGATGGAAGTCAAACGCAAGCACAAGGGTTGTGATTTCTGCGCCAGATGTTATAAGCGGGAATGAAGTTCAAGATAATATCGGCCTGTCTGTACAATTTCTTGTTTGCCGGAGCAGCAGCAATCTGCCAGTATATAGATTCACATCTCGCCTATGGCCATGCAGTTCTCTCCAACGAATCCCCAATATTGCTGTCCAACAAGACAAAGACAGAGAACTGCCGGCTACATGATATCTGCAGATAGCAGCAATCATTAATATCGGCACTAATTGCAGACCAATGACGGACGCTCCTGGGGCAAAAATTAATTTCGGGATAAACTACGCGGTTGACATTACGGCACGAGCCGCCACTTTTCGGCAGAATATACCGAAGCGCGTTTTCGTAACGTTCAACATGAATATTGAATGACTTGGAGTCCCCAAACCATCCGGAACATATTGTCATCGACGAGCATTGCAGACAGACGCGTGTACGCGAGCATCACTGATTAAACCATCATTTGGTCGTATGGGAATGAAAAGAACCAACAGCGATAATAATTGTGGGCTTTACGACCAAGGAATGCGATCAATTGAAATTCACTGGCTGCAGAAGCTTGACCCTAGAAGTAGAAAACAAGTTAGTGGATGCAATGCAGGGCGCTTTGTACAAAGCTGTGCCAGTGATGTGGTTGAAAGCCAGCCTTGGGAGGAACAGGGCGCTTAGCATTAACATTAAATTCATCACGTCTCACCAACCGTCACAACACTGCCTGGAAGCTCAAACTAGCAGGACGGAAAGTCATTGTCGGCCAGAACATTATAGAAGGCAGGACAAGGCAAAAAAAAAAAAATCATTAAAATTGTTGGTATCAAATAATGCACGAGAGGATGAATGTATTGGACCGGAGTGCGCGTCGCGCGATGGATGTCTGCGCCTCCCCTGGCAGTCGACCGTTTGTTGAGGCCATCGCGTCTAAGCTTCTGCGCTGGGCGCTTAGTGACATGGAAACGACCCATCGTCCCCAGCCCCTTGGAGACCAACGTCGACCGCCAAAAGCGACCAACCAGATGGACCAAAGTTCTGATCAAGACACTCAATCGAACGTGGGAGGAAAATTCATGAAACACGCAGGGAAAAAAAAAAAAAAAAAAAAAAAAAGACAGAATACTGCCTTGAAATCAGCCTTGGCGCCGAGCTTCACAAATGACAGTACAGCCAGGGCGCGTGTCATAAAAATCCCAATCCATGGATGCATCCCGTCATGGCCCGAGCCATGAAAGAAAAAAAAAAAAAAAAAAAAAAAAAAAAAAAAAAAAAAAAAACAGGTCACGTCACCTGCGGCGGCGTCCGATCAGCTGATCCGGGCGAGTGAGTAACTTGGATGAAGAAAAACGGCCATGGCCGGGTGGGTTGTGGCTGAGTTTTGCGCATGCCTTCTGCAAGCCATCAATTGTCTAATGCGGGATGGCGGGGTTCAAGATGGGGGAAGATAACCATAGTGGGTAATCATGTTCAACACCTTACTTTACCTCCTGAGTTTCTAGTCTAGTCTAGAGTACCTCCCTTATTTTCAGCCGCAAATTGATGATGGGTCGGGTTCCTTACCTTGGCAGACATGGATTGGTGAAAAAGACCTGTCCAAGTTTGTCATGAACTTGAGGGTCAGCCCGGACAAGCAGCATTGAACAAGGTGCTCTCGGAATCCGGAATGGACCGCAATTGGAACCATGCTGTCTATTCGGGGTGCATGCACTTTCTCCAATCCACTTCCACTGCATCGGATAAAGATCAAGATCTTTGACACTTCCCACTCTTTTAAATATAAATATAGAAATTACTTCAAGGGACATGCTACACTAGAGACAAAATAAATAGGACACGCATTGAATAAACAACCCTTAAAGACGGGAAACTTTGACATAGTTCTTGGAAAGGTGGGGAGGAAAGGATATGCACAGTGACAACACGGTTCATCAAAGGGGCTGTGCGTAGCCTTTGTCGTCTGAGAACGGACAAGCATGCCAGGGAATTGGAGGGAGCGGCGCAGTCATGGATAACTCGACAGGGGGGTCGTTCCACGGGAGATTTCCAGTGCTTGCAGCTGGATCCGTTTTCCGCTCTGGGGAAACTAAGGAGTTGCATTCATTTTTTGTCTTTATCTTCTTCTCGAATGTGGACGTTTAATTTATTTATGGGAGCATGATTGACATTCGGCCCGCAGTGGTAAAAGGAGAATGCAAAGTCAATTAAAGTGAATTGCTGGTCTGGGCTCCTGCCATCGTATCTTGTGGAGGCTGCCCCGTAGGGCTGCAAGTTATGCACGTCAGTTTTGGCCGTCCAGAAGCTTGACAGGTAGCTTCACACGCGTGTCATGACTTTTCACCTTGGATATCGCACCTTGCTCATCGAACTTGGCTACTTGTCCAATCCCACCTCAGCTTAGGAAGGGCAGCTGGTGTGATGTGCTGAAATCCCAAGAGGCAAATATTACGAATCGAGGTGTACTGCCCTTTACTGTATTGTATTTCTCCACTTCGTAGCAAATTACATGTTCAAATAGGATGGCTGCTCGGGAGCCTGAAAACCCCAATCAATTCCCAAATCCAGACACGGGATCAAAATCGCCTCAGCTTGTGCTTCGGTACGTCACCCAGCACAGCACAGTCATTTCAGAGACCCCACATTTTACTTTAGGTACCTAAGGTACCGACATCGCAAATCGCTGCCTGCTTACTGTTACGCTTGTGCAAGCATGCTAATTAGAGGGCCATGCTCAGCTGAGCTCGATCGAGGCCACATCCATTGCTGATGGCTGCACACTCCCAAGAATAAGGAAATGATTTGGCAGATTAATCCACCAGCCTTTTCGTTGAGGCCACATCTAGGACTTTTTTTTTTGGCTGCGAAAAGGTGCACGTAAGCCGTGGTGTGATGACGAGTCTTTGAGATGCCAATCGGTGAGGAGCGAACTGGATTCGGCACCAGGAGGGAATTGATGCAAGGGCACGCAATCACTGCACATAAGTGTTGGTTTATTTCTTGCAGAAGCAGGAGGGATGCAGGCAGAAGAATTAAATGAAAGGGTTGCAGCTCCTTTGGTGTTTCACGCAGCTCAGATGCCTTGGAGTAATAAAGTAGCCCAACCCACGACCGGGGAAGCAGAATACCTACCCAGAACGGAAACACTCTGGAGAATATTAGTTCCAAGGTTTACGGAGAAAAAAAGCTGCGCAATGTTTGAGCAGTATTTTGACCATGATTTTCCCTAAACATGACATGTTTGCTTTGCAATCATTTGTCTTACTGGGCGACCGAATGATAAGAGAAAAAAGGCAACCGTGCTAAAAGCATTCATCCACTAGATGGCAATATCACGATTAAAGTATGATAAAAATAAAATAAAATAGACAATTACTTGCTAACATCTCGGTGAGCATGGTCCTGTCCACATATCGAAGGCCGATTATGAGACTGTTATGACTACCTGACTACCACCTAATTTGGACAAGTCTTCGGTAGATTAATTACGTACACCTAGTCTAGAAAGATAACACTGCAACTATGCGATACTATTTCCTGTTGATTGATTCAATCCAGTCATCAGATCAGTCGGTTGGTAAGTAGAAAAAGAACGTTTGTCTCAGATTGTATACAGTGCATCCACCTGCATCCTGCGTATACCTACCCACATGACAGTGGACACTGTAGCCGTGAATATACACCCCTATTCGTATCGAATGGGGTTTGCAGGCTTGCAGGACCCTGAATTCTCCTCCTCCACGCGTATCACGATATAGGGTGGCGAGCCAAGGTGAAAGATCAGCGTCCATGGACCAAGATAGCTGCATCCTTTTTTTGCCCTGACAACCTAGGACGTTGGACAGCCCCACCGCTTTCCCTGTTTGCGTGTTCGTGTCGATGCTGAAATGAGGCGAAAAGAAGAAGCAGACCAGAATAGTATTTCGTTTGGGATTGCTATCCAAGATGCAATCAAAATTCGATCTTGGGGTTTGCATGCCACCAAACTTGCTCCATGTCTCCGTTGACGACATTTTCCTGGTGGATATGAAAGTTGCGACAACAGTCGCGCACAGCAGCTTTTTTGGTAACCTTTGTCGGTAAGCCCAAGGTGGTTAGGTTAGCGTAGTTTCGGTCTGGCGCTATCGGCAAAACAGTCATCGAGATCAAAAGAAGACGGACTGTCTGTCGCCCTCGGTAAGGCTGCATATCCGATCCGAACGAACCCTTTTGAGGATTCGGTGCGGTATCTGGGTCTGCCTGGTGAAACTCCCCGTATATAGAATTATCATCGTTCCGCTGCCGGATCCCGACGGTGTTGTGACAGGGCATGTAGAATGGTGGCGACGCCGAGTACTGTACAACGGGGTGGGGCAATGGAGAAAACTTTGTGTGGGTAAACAAACCTGCTAGCTCGTCAACTCTCCTTGGTAGTATTTTGCCATTGATGACTTCAGTGTGATTGATTATTGGCAAGATCGAAAACGTGGACTAATGAATGTAAGTCACGAATTGGTCGAAAAAATCAGGATTTCTACGTAGTAAATGTCTAGGAAACAAGGCTACGGTTTTTTCTTTTGATGCAAAAAGAAAGAAGAAGAAAAGCAACGAAACAATAGTAAACAAAACATTGGATGACAGGCGGTTGGCTTTCAATTCCCAACGTCGCCGCATCCAAACGACTTCTGCCACACAGTGCTGGGCAGCTTGGAGATGGGCATGCAAAAACACAAGACGCGCTCCCTCTCAGCTCCCTCTGCAGTGAGGGAGAGGAAGGGCAAAAAAAAAAAAAAAGCACGCTGCAGCCTGGAGTGGACCTCAACCTGGGAAGCAAAGAAACACAAAAAAAAAAAAAAAAACCCGTCCGCCAATTGTATAACCCGGTCTAGGACAAACGGGGACCTGCACGCCGTTGACGCACCTTGACAGGCCCAAATGCAGTAGCGCACAGAGTGGCAGCCGCTTGCGCAAGTGGCCAGCCATTAAGAGACAAAAGAAAGTCACAAGAGTCTTATTTGACTCATCTGGCGAAAACTACTTGTGGACCAGACGAACGCTTAATGTTCCTGCAGATGATTTTGTCCAGGAACAGGAGTCGAGATGGGAGAAAACCCAAAGTATTGGAGCAGGGGCTTTTGCGCAGTAATTATTTCCCATTTTTTCCGTTTCGATTCGCGCGCGCGCCACCAGCGGCTGGCTTGTTGGTCGTTTGCTGGACCCAAGCAAAAGGGGAAGCGAGTGAGCTGTAGGCTGTTTGTCCCAAGCGTGCGGGAGATGCTCGTGGGCCTGAAACTTTCGACCACCCTCAATTCGCCATAAAAAAAAGGTCTCCAAGGAATCTATTTTTGCGCCGAAGAATTACTGGGCTCACTGTTGACTGTTGGTTCTTTGCCTAGGCCAGTTAGTTTCAGTACAGTTCCTCTGGCGAGTTGAGGGCTGGAACCATTGGATGCTAGCAGTCGACGGAGGAAACTCGCTGAGTCACTGTGCGACAATGTACGCGCCAGACGGTGGTCAATGGTTGATCTACAGACAAAATATACAGTACTTGGGCTTCGAACATACAGAGAGCCACACTGTATTTCAAGTTTGTGAAGGAGTCTCCTTGAGTAAAGTAAAGTGCTGTAAAAAGCATTGACCTAGACCTAGACCGAAGCCGTTGAGCAAAAACGACACCCCTTGTTTGCTCAACTTAGGGCACTCAGCCTCTCGGCTGTGTGAACTTCTATTGGTTTAGTGCTCCCTCTCTTCTGGTCTTCGCATCTTGGGCCAATTATAGCGCTTTGCCGTTTCAGAGGTATCCAATGCGTGCACCCCCAGAGTTGGTTACGGCAATGGTACCCACCTCTGAACAAACTCGGTCATGCGAAGGACAGGTAATGTGGGAATGGGTGGGTGGTGGGCTTACTGGGAGGAAATGGTTTTGCTGCAAGTAAAATAGACGATAAAAAAAGAGGGACGGGAAGCATGAGGAGGGAGAGGAGTGACGGAGCAAGGCTGTGTGTGCCAATCTTGTCACCAGTGGTAAATTTGGCCAGAAAAGAGAGGGACAGCACTGTGTGGGGTCGATGAGGATGGATTGGGTGGCAGGGTTCTTTCGTGATGGGACCAGGGGTCAAGGGTCTGTCGTCACCTGCGCCCCGAGTAAAAAAGACGAAGACCCAGTACGGGACCCCTGTCTAGGACTGGACAGGACAGGCCACCCATAACCTAGTCCCGCTTGCATGCACGTATTTTGTACCAAAACCAAAAAGCAATCGGATCGTACAAGTTGGTTCCATTTGCAGAAGCGAACAGCACAAATTCCACACTTGTCGCACTCCATCATAAACTTCTAATTTTCCTCTTTCTCATCGCCTGCATCGGTGGTCGACATCTTGCATATAATATCCTCTCTTCCCCCCAGCCACGGATCGACCCTTGAACCTTTTCCCTGGTCTTACTCGGCTCTCCACCCACACCCTTACTCCAGAGCAATAGAAAAGCAAACCCTCCCTAGTCGCCAACCCCCCTCCACCATCGTCCATCCTACTAAGCAGTCCACTCACTTGGCACTTCAAAGCCTCAGCTGGATGTTCCCATGTATCGACAGACCCACGGACTCTTTATAAAATATAACCACGTCCCCGACACTGCCGATTAACGACGATAACTAGACCACAAAACGACGTGTTCCCTGCTTTCCGTCTACATCTGCAACAGCATCATCCTAGTGATAAACAAAAAAGGCTTCATACGCTCGATCAGCTCCCTGTTGCCAACATATCTTCCCACGAGGTCTTCGAGACTCATTATCCGGGATTCGACCCCGACAACGACGTCGTCGTGCAAGAACAAGACCACAGACTAGAATCTTCGGATCGACAGCAACGACCAGGAACACTCACACTTGTTACCAACTACCGCACTCGCGGCAAAGCTTCCGTCGTAGTCACTCCCATCACAGCAACGGGCACAATGGCCACCTACCACGCCTCCTACCCGGCGACCAGCCAGTACTATGAGTACGCGCAGCCGTCGTACTCGGCATACACTCAACCCAGCTACACACTCGAGGCCCACCCTTACGCGGATGCGTACACCACAAACTCGAGCCACCTGGCTCCTGACTACCGCGAGCCGAGGACGAGCTCGCGCCGCACGTCAATCTCCCCTTCCTCCTCGGGCGAGTACTCCCACACTAGCAGCAGCAACGGCCACCACCGCCGTCGCTCCAGCCAGATCTACCTCGAGGAGCCCACGCGCATCGTCCACAGCAGTGGCTCCCCGTCGCGGAGGGAGCGCGAGCGCGCGGAGAGGGCAGACCGCGAGGACCATGAGGCCAGGGAGGAGCGCCGCCGCCGCCGCCGCGAGGACAAGGCCGCGGCCTCCAGCAGCAAGGCCATGCCCATCCCCCTCCCCCGCTCCAGCACCATGCCCACAGGACACTCCATCACCCCGTCACACGAGACCCGCGGCCGTCGCCCCGTGATCATGTCCGAGTACGTCGACGGCGGCGAGTCGTCGGCCCGCATGCCCATCGGCCCCGTCGACGTCCTCGAGCACGCATCGTCGCGCCGCAACAGCACCACCAAGCGCTACTCCTCCACGGGTCGGTACGAGGACCACCACCGCCGTAGCAGCGGCGGCGGCGGCCACCGCCGGCACGACAGCAACGGAGGCTCCCCTCAAGGCTACGCCAGCGGCGAGGAGGAGGCCAACCGACGCCGGGCGCACAGGCGCAGCAACCGTGCCGAGGTTCGCCAGGGTCCCGGGTTCGCCACGTCGGCGCCCGACTTTGGCGTCGCCTACGGCAAGTCGCCCTCGCCCTACGCGTCGAGCTACGCCTCGACTGCCGGGTCCGGGTCTGCACAGCTTGGGTCTTCTCCCGCCTCCGACGAGGCGACCAAGACGCTTCGGTGGGCGGACCAGGAGCGGCGGGCGCAGAACGACCGCATCTCGTCGCGACCCAAGCTGGCCCGCGTCGACTCGGTCAAGGCCAACAACAACGCCAAGACGCAGGGTGAGGTCAAGGGCATCCTCAAGAACAGCCCCAACAGCTCGAGGCCGCAGAGCAGCAGCGGATCCCGCAGCAGGGGCAACTCGGTCAACGTCGATGACCTGACCTCGGGCGTGGAGAGGCTCTCCACCGCCGAGCGAGGCGACGACGAGTACAGGCGGCTCAAGGACCGGTTCAGCATGCCGACCCGCAGGCACTCGACCTTCGGGCCGGGTGCTGGCAGCAGGGACCGGACCGAATACTGGGCCGACGGTGAGAAGAGGTACTACCACTAAGGAATTTTAGATGTATCTTTATTGTATTTTTCTTTTGTCTATTTTTTCTCTTTTTTTTTACTTTTTTTTTCTTTTGTCTTTTTGTTTATTGTTACTTGGGAGTCTAGTCAGGAGTTGGCGTTGTACATATCTTGTATATCTTGGGCGGGTTTTGGGTTTAGCAAGCATTGTCACTAGCTTGGGAGCGATTTTTTTCCCCCTTCTTTTTGGGGGATTTTGGGATTTTGGGAATATTTGACACAAAATGTCAAATGTTCAACATCTACTACAGTTAGATTCGCGTCAAACATAGGAAAGGACGCTCTCTCCTTACAAGTAAGGTCGAGAAAACAATACAGAAAGCCATCAAAAATGGTACATTCAAGACACTACTTTAGTTTCAAGCCTCTGCAAAAGTGACAGCATTTTGTCGTCAATTCGCCCCTTTGACTTGAAAGGGGGACGTCGGCCCAGGCATGCATGCCGTATGCAGTCGATGCATTGCCGTCATTGATCGGCCAAAGGTGACAGGAAAGAGGAAACAATGCACAGTATGGCAGACGAGTTGTTGATACTGGCTGTTTTGTGCCACACCACCTGGGGAAGGAGTGATTCTGTACTGTACTGTACTGTACTGTACTGTACTGTACTGTACTGTACTGTACTGTACTGTATTACTTGCCGGTACAGGTGAATGGTGGCTGCGTCGACTCGTTAGAGTAGTAAGCAGCAGGGGTTATTGTATGCCTGACAAGGGTACGTCGTACGAGGGCCGGGGTGACTGACGGATTTAGTGTGTGCAGTCACAGTTACAGTCACAGTCAGGACTTAATTGACTGAATAATATACTTTATATTGGTGTTCATGCTTTTTTATGTAAATATTCTTGGGCATAATGATACTTACTATGCGATAGCTTTGCAGTAATGTACTGTGCTAGATTCAGTTGGCATGCCCACTTTGACCTGAGGCGATCAAACTTGTTCGCGAGAGGAACGACTCGTGCAAGTGCCGTCAGCTTCTCGAGCAAGTCTAATCTAGAACTGGAAGGTGGATTTCTCCTCGGGCCTTCAGTCTTGGTTCCTTGCGCGAGTAAAACACATGTGATGCGATCCTAGTATGAATTTACAATTGACACGGGGGGGGGGATCATGCCATGGCAGTCAAGTGTTGATGATGTGGCTGCAAGCGGAACAAGCTATATTTTTTAAAATAATTGTAACACAATTCAGAACTTCAGCCAATGCATTCCACACATATTATTGGCCGTTTTATGTCGTCTTGAATATATGCACGGTCAATTATGTGCTGCTTCCTCGATTGCCTTGGCAACGAACTGTGTCCCTGGTCAATGCAGCAGTTAGTCCAGCAGCGGTAAACTATGACGCCGGTCAGTCTCGAAAAAAGAATGTCTAGACAGACGAATGCATTGGATTTGGTCAGCAGGGAAAGGAAGTTGGACCAATTGACCACATTAACAAGGGAGGCCCCCTGCCCCTTAGAGTTCCTGAGCAAGATGAAGATGCCCAGGGAGGGTTTGCCCGGTGCGAAAACGGTGATATGTGCATCCATTCAACTTGGAAGTATAGAGAGACGAATCAAGACGCTGAAATATTAGTCTAATGGGCTCCTTCTGATATTCGAGGTGTCTTGTGGAATCAAACCGCCATGAGAGATAGCACCGGCAGGTGACTGGCCAACATGGATAGTGGCTGGATCATACGCTGCCAATAAGTTTTCTCATATCACATGAAAACCATACTGAACATCTTCTTTTTGTTTGTCTAGTATCTCTATTATCCTGACCTCGTCCCCCGCTTATGTGCCGCCTTGTGTAGAGTTGAAGTAAAAGGGGCTTGTAGAGGATTTCCACCACCTCGGTTGTATCGAGGTTTCAATGAATACTGCTTGTCAAAAATGCCGAAAAGAAGTCGTGGCATGTCACTGAGGTGGAAAAAGCCACCGTCCTGCATTGACAACTGAGCAAGCTGGCATGAGAGACGTGCATTTTGACCTCATAGGAAAATCAATTTTTCGAATGGGCTTAAAGCAGCGCATGAATGCTGTTCTTCGGTCAACGTACGGACTCATCCGTAGACGGTCACAATGCACCATAACAATATATCAGCGGACGGTTTCGGACACACAATTCACCCTGGCTGCCTTGCACCAGCTACCATCATCACTTGCCTTGAATCTAATAAAGATAACAAAAGAGCGGCGGCCGTCAACAAAACCAGAGTCACTTCCTCTCCTATCGGCAACTATGGCTACCATGACGGACTGAGCCTAGAAAGTTTCGTCCTAGTTTAGATTCCATCTCAGCTGCCGTAGAACCGGTCTTGGTCGTGAAGGAACGAGCCAATTCTTTGAGAATTGTATTTTTTATACAATGGACGCTGGATCAACAGGGGGATTGTTATTCCACGATCACGGCATTTATGATGAGCTTGTGGCATTTCTTATTTACTCGCCGCTGTACAACATTTTTCATCCCTTTGTTAGCTGTAGGACTCGTTTACGTATATGAGTAACCTTACTGTAGGTTAAGCAGGTACCTACCAATCAGAACAATCCCGACTTTTTGCGCCAGTCGACATGGGACCATTACGAAATCCCTAGGCTGAATCGGGCCAGATTCTTGACTCTATTTCTTCCATTGCTTCTTCACCTTGTACCCATTTCGAGACATGACGTCTGCAAACAGATACAGCTCCAGGAACCCCAGTGAAAGTTTACCTTTTTCCCATCCGGGAATATCCATTCCTTTGTTCGCCTAGATTCAACTAGCGTGACCTCCCCCGCGATTCACACACCCATCCATCATTCGTCCTTTGTATGCAGCCAAGAAAACCCTCAAAGGAAATTTGTGGCCCTGCCCTCGTAGTATTGTTCTCTCTGCATACCACTCGTATTGTCCCTTGTTGTGGCACTTTTTATCTTCCTTTGCACACATCGGTTTGATGTGTTCGCCAAGCCCCTACCTATACTTTTTCGGGTTGTCTCACTTTTCTTCAGCTGACTTCTTCGTCGGCAAGAGTTTTTGAACACCGGTCCCCTCAAAAAGAGCAGCAGAGAACCGCCGCCACCCACGAGAACCAAACTTCGGCTGGCTGCATGCATAGAGGTATGATTGCGGCACGGCACGCAACAAGAACCAGAAGGGAAATAATACCTGCACTGCGCCACGTGCAAGCAACCAACCGTAACCCCCAAACAAATCTGACCTAAAATTCCGCCACACCACAGCCTGCCTTGCGTCCCTGCTGTGTCCAACTGCACAGTCTTATACCATAGACTACTGCCCATAAAAGGCAAACGTTCTGCCCATTGTCACTTTTGGAGGACGTATTTGCAGACCTGCTCAGAAATCAGCACAAGGTGTTACATCAACGGCAGCAAGTGACCACAGCAAAGGGAGGCTATTACCCAAAACCAAAGAGACAGATCCAACATTCCCACCCATAAACGATAAAAACTTTCTGAAATATCCGACAAAAAGACTTTCAAACGCCATCATGAAGCTTCACATGCTTGCTCCCCTCCAGGATGAGAACGACACACATTCCCGGTCGTCGCCATCAAAGCCAAAGAAACCCGCGCACCGCGATCTCCGGCCCACGCGGGGCATCCTCAAGAAGAACAACGGCGACGATATGGACGAGACGGATCGCATCACCGTACTGATCCCGGCCTTTGTCGCCGGCGCTGCGGCCGGCTACTTGCTTTGGCGCATGGCAGGTTCGTGGCTGTTTTGAGGTGCTGCTGAGAGGGGTTTGGTTTCTTTGCTGTTTTTTTTTTTTCGATATCCTTTCTCGTTTGATATTTTCTCGTTATTCCTGTTTTTGGAAAAAAGGAGAAAAAAAAAAAAGGCATCATCTACCACGGACTGTTCGTCCCCTTTTCGGCGTTTAAGGTGTCCTAGGGCCATGCATTTTATCACTAGCTTAGTTACTTTTCGGGGGACAAAGGGACCAGTTGTGTCTTGACTTTAGGTTGCTCTGGGAGACCTGCAGACGTCTCGGCAGATGTCGGATCTGAAGAGATCTGAGATTGGTTGCCTTGGTTGTTATCTTAATGAAACAACTGTTTTGCCTCTGCTTTACCAATTCCAGCATGTCATGCGGACTTCTCACCTGTTATATCCCCCTTTCCCTGAGTTTTACTGCCATACCGCTGCACAGAAACCCTTAGCCAGGCGTCCATCAACACCACCAGCGAGCTCCCTACTCGCCGCCCTCCTTCCGCACGCGACAACTACCAAGACAACACCGCGTCAACCACATTCACCGAAGCCCCGCTGGGAAACCAGAGGACCTCGAGAAGGACCAAACCGCCAGCCCGCCGCCTCCGAGACCACCTCCCACCTCCTCGTCCATCTCCGTCGCGAGAGACGACGGCCGCGCAAACGGGATCCATGGCATCTCTCCCCTGCGCAGCAGCCCGGCCCTCCTCATGCGCCAGACGACCAGGAGGAACACGGCGGCCCCGCACGCGAGGCAAGCTACCGCCAGGACGAGGCTGATGCCCATGCTGGCCGCCATCTCGTCTTCTCGCCGGCGCGCCCACGTCGCCGGGCTGGAGTTTCTAGCGTGCGCCAGGGGAGGAACGACCGCGCTGGCGGTGTTCAAGTCTTGAAGGCATAGGTGCATTTGTGGATCAGTCTCTGCGCCCTCTTGCCTTTTTTTTTTTTTTTTTTTTTTTTTTTTTTTTTCCCGCCGGGCTTGCTTCGGATTGGGACCAAGAAGATTGGGTGTGGCTATCGGTTCTCGAGGGAAAGTTTTACAGGCTGGGTGGTTGCTTCTAGGGCTTTCACCGTAGTGGCTTCGGAAGCACAAGCAGGCAAAGGGGGTGAGAAAGCTACATCTCTCCTAACAGTCTCGTGCATTTTCGCAAGCGAGTGACTGTGGAATAGAGCTAGTCACTGTTCAGTGTTCCAGATGGAAGTAGCCCCGCTTCCAGATGGCTCTTATGTTATCTTCTATCTGCTGGCTCAAGTACGTTCCATCAGCGAAAATGGGTTTGCGTGTAGCCAGCAAAGAGAAGAATCATGACTGACTTACAACCTCTTTTGTCACTGATTGATTGCTTGTGCTTAGCATCCGCCTTCTCATCGCCAATCAATCTGCCATTTACGACCGTCAGCGACTATTCACCCACCCCATCTCTCGAAATCATCCAAAGATGGATTTCATCACCAAGATAACCACTTTGCACTCATGTGACAATCCAGAAACTCCATTGAAAACAAAGCGTCAACGCTTTACCTATGCAAAGCCTTAGCAGATGTGTCGAACGGAATGCCAACGCTCATTATAACCGACTGGCTCCACGATTGAGAACTGGTTGAAAGCTGCCACCACATGTCCAGATTATCTCCCAGCCGTCCCAAAAACCCAAAATAATTCGCAGTTAAAAGGGAAATCATGCCCTAGTATAGAGGGCATGCAATGTCGGCCCAATTGGTTTATGTGCTTTTCTGCTCCCTTGCAGACTCCATGCACCGATAGAGATTCCAGCTATGTCTTTCCCACCACGTAAGAGCAATGTGATACAGATAACAAAAGAGAAGTATGTGCAGTGATATAAGATTGCGGAAACCTTGAAAAAAATAAAAAAAAATAGTACAGCATAAGACCGAGACTGGCCTCCTGGGAGCGCGCACCCTAGAGACAGCCAATGTTGTGGTTCGAGTGAGAAGCGAACGTCTTATACGTCGCTGTGACGAGGTCGTTTGCGCCCGCTGGCTGTTGCGGGGTGCATCTTGGAGACCTTCTCGCGCTTGAGCTTCTCGTCGAGGACGCGGGCTGAAAGCAAGAAAAGGTGTTAGCATACAAAAGAAGCCGCAAAACAGAACAAAAAGTAATGACGAGCCGGAGCCAATGGGGGTTAATGCAGGACACAGACGTACTAAGAACATCGTAACCAAACTGCGGGAACTCCAGACACAAGCTCCTGAACTCGTCCTCGGCCTCGGCGCGCAGGGTATGGCTGCGCTGTGCCCAGAATGTGACGATGGGGGCGCGGATGTGGGAGTCGTCCCTGGGGATGTACTGGTATACATAGCGGGCGTATGCGATCTCGCCCTTTGCGGTCGAGTTGATGCAGTGGATCTTGGACGAGGCCAGGTGGCGCAGCGCGGGCATCTGGAACTTCTCGGCGAGGGTGTAGACGCGCGCATGCTTGAGGAGCTGATCGCCCGAGTCGTCGACCTTTGGAAGCGACGGATCCTGCTCCAGCTGCCGCTGGCCAGGGACCTTGCGCGGGAAGTAGTCGCCTGTGTAGAGGTACTCGAGGAAGCAACCGACAGCATCGACGTCTTCGCTGGAGAGATCGATGTGGCGAGACTGGAGGACAGGGAAAAGAGTGGTTGTTAGCTGCCTGGTCAGAAGGGCGCATGTCCTGGGAGGGAGATTGTGATGCTGTTCTGAGAAGCGATGGGCAATGGGATTCTGCACAAGAGCGCAAAGAGGCCCAAAATCACAGCGCGAAAAAAAAAAAAAAAAAAAAAAAAAAGAGTTATCAACGTACACTGCCATCCTGAAACTCTTCGCAAACCGTGGAAAAGTATGGGCTCTGGGTGAGCAGGGCCTGATGGGCAGTCAGGATTGTTTGTGTGTCGTTCACGGAGCTGCCGACCATGAGCGTGACAACGGGGCTGCCGAGGTAGTCGATAAATGGGATGCGGGCGGGCGCGGGTTCCTCGGGGACATCCTCTCCCGCGTATGGGAGAGCGGTCTCGTCGCCCTCGGCCACTCCGGACGCGCTCTCAGCCATCTCAACGTCGCCGGCGAGGGCATTGGGAGCAGGTGAATCCTCCACTCCACTATCGGCGGGGGCGTTGTGGGACATTGCTGTTTCTAAATGAGTTGATTTCTCCCTCTCTTTCTTTTTTCTGGTGTGTGTCAAGGACTAGACTAGATAGGTACGCGTCGCGACTGATCGTGCATGTGATTAATCGTGTCGCCAAGGGCAACAAGTGCAGAAGCTTAGGAATTGACCAGCAGCTGAATTGGGGATGACGCGCCCAGGAGGCCCAAGCTCCAGCATTACAGATGCAGGGATTTGAATTGACTCTTCCCCACTTTTGGCCTGGATCGCAAGGCAAAAAGGAAAGCTATAGCTACGAGAAGCTTTGTGGAATCCGAGCCAGCTACTCTGACCCTATGCTAGAACGAGTACTATACCTATAACCGCGCTATCATATAGAAATCATCAAGTTCCTGCTCTCGCTCACAAGTACACACAAAACATATTATGCACATGGCTTCATTATTTGTTTTCTTGATTGTATTATATGACTTCATTATGCTCGACCGTGAGCAGAAAAGATAAACGGAAATGAACAAGAAGATAGAAAACTATGCCACACGAAGAGGTATCATACGAAAACCAACCATGTCTCCAATATATCCAACACTGCCTGGCGGTGAAGTAGCAGTATGCAACTGCATTCCTTTCGCTTGGATGCTTTCAAAGTATATCCGCCCAATGATAGCAACCGAATAAATGAACAAATAAAAGGAAACGATCTGTCCCCGTGTTGAAAAAATTGTAGAGACGCACGTTATCATGCTTTGTGCTTTGAGACTCCCTAGATGCAGATGCCGATGTATGCAACCCAGTGGGTTTGTTTGATGTTTATGTTTTTCAACAATTCGATGTCGTTGGGTCGAAGAATGCCGAAGCAATTCTTTCGTCGTAAGCATGGTGAGAATTCGATATCGGGACACGACTGGAAGAAAAGAGTGCAGTTTAGGATCGATATAAAACAAGCAGAGCGAGCGATCCCTACTCAGCGGATCGTCCTTCCCCTGTCCCTCTTGACCCAACCGGTCGTCGGTACTGGCTTCTCCAACCTCAGTGCCCAGAGGAGCCAGTCCTCGAGCGGCAGGAAGACAAACAACACCCTGTTGCACAAGTACGCCATCAGCACCACTCCTGCCGCGGCGATCGCGTCCAGTAGGTAGTGGTTGGCAGTCGCCATGATGCAAAGCAGGATCCAGCTCGGGTACCAGACGCCCAGGAAGAAGAAGAGGCACCGCGCCCAAGCCGGGCGGCGGTATGACTTCTCCGCGTCAGCCATGGTGCCGCATCCCTCATTGTCGCCGCCGTACATGCCGCCGTTGAGCTCCACTACGGGCTTGGCCGTCTCCACGTCATTGTAGCCAAAGAGGGCGCGGCTGGTCCGTCTCCGCAGACCCGAAAGCACACCAGATTCAACCACAAACACGCAACCAATGCAAAAGGCGTACCCAAAGTGCATGCTGGGCATGGCGGCCAGCTTGTTGACGTATTTGCCGCTCATCCAGACCGACTCGGCATCTTCGGCGTTGACCGTGTCGACGAAGCCATATTCGCGGGGGAGGAGGCGCGGGGGCATGCAGGGGTACATGACGAAGATTAGGAAGGCGAACAGGTTGAGCAGTGTCATCGTGCGGCGAACGGTCGCAAAGCGAGCATGTGTCGGTGCGGCCCAGTAGTAGTATGCGATGAACCTATACGTCATTGCGGCATGTTAGTAATGAATTGATTAAGGTTCTAGCGGCTTTAGATATAACCGCCGGGGATAATCCTAGTGTGGCGTGTGGCACATACCCGACTGTTCCGGGGATGTGAATAAGCGCATATGACCGGTTGAGCACAGTCAGCCATATGCCCCTCCAATCCCCTGCTTCAGCGCCTTGTAGGTACCACTGCTGCAGATTCCACTCCATCCACCGCTCTGTCCCCGTGGCACCGCTGGCTCCGAAAATCCTCGCCTCGAGCTCCAGCAACGCAATCCCGTGGCTCTGCGCAACCTCCCACAATCCCTTGGTGCCACCGTACCACACCTGCGACAGAATGGCCGTCATGCGGTAGAAGAAGTACGTGAGGATCCAGTAGAACATCTCGATCAGGAACGGGAACTTTTGTAGCACCCGCGAGTGCCAGTGCTGGGCGAAGCGCGACGAGTTGGGCGTCTGGACCGTCCAAAAGTTGAAGATGCGGCGTAGCTTTGGTGGGTGGTCCGGCTCGCGGTTTGCACGCCGCAGGTCGGCCGCGAGGAGAGCCTCGCCATCGGAAGAGGTGGATGAACGGGGCGATCGGGGTAGAGGTGAGGATGTTGCGGAGGAAAGGCGTTCGTAGACAGCTTTGCGGAGAATAGAAAAGTTGCGCCGCCGGGTTATGTACATGGCGCCGAATAGAATGCCCACGATGGCCTGTGATAGTAAATACAGACGTTAGCTTCACAGACTCAGGCCTAGTGAAGCTTCCTTCACAGAAATATAGCACTTACCACTGGCTCAACCCATTCCGGCACCTTGAAGACGTGCTCGCTGCGCCATTGTGGCGGCAGCGATTTTGTGGCCGCTTCTGACATTCTTCTTTTCTTTTCGGGGTAGATGTGACGACCGCCGGGGCGGGAAAAGGTAGACTCCGGAAAAGACGATTCACCGGCGTCGTTGTCAGACCCGGTACCGTCGAGCTAGAATGCCTATCACACTTAGGAAGCCGACTGGCGCGAGAGTTAAGCTGTCGTCGCCTCCAAGTTGCTAGGGCGACTTGGCAAGGTCCCAACAGTGTCTCCAGCCAAGTGTCGCGCTAGGCTACCGGCCGTGAAGTCTCGGGCGTACCTGCGTCAAGGTATACTGTGTGTGTTGAGCAGGTGCTTTTCGGTCCAAGCAACCACAGCTGTTGCGTATGGCAATGAAAGAACCCAAAGAGACACCGGTGGAGTGCAAAGGGGTCTCTTCGGAAGTTGAGAGCCGGAGACAGATCGTCTCTCCTGTGTGTCCCCAACACTTGCTTTTAGAATCGCGAGATATGCCCACAAATAATGATTACCCAGGCAGGCAGCCACCAAACGGATGGGAAAGAATTTGGCCCTCGGAACTCACGGTTGCCTGCGAGAGCCAATCCTTTTGTCGGACGAGGGCAGGTTGGAGGAAAAAACAATGGAGACGACAAAACTTCTAAACAAAAAGGAAAATCGGCACCCGAACGAGAAACGAAGAGATTATGCCCAGAGCTTGCTAGCTGAGTAGACTCGAAGTGGGGAGTAATAATCAACATGGGGGGGCTGGGCTGTGCGGCTTCGCACTGAGAAAAGAAACAATGACGGCGAAAAAGGGCACAAGACAACTTCTCCCGGCATTGCCCAGGCACTGGGTGGGTAGCACTTGACGACAGCCAAGAGCTCTCCAAGGCTTGGCCGTAAGAACTGGGAGTGCTGCGGTTGGTTGTCCCATGCATGCTAAAGCTCCACGGAGCGTTAGGAATGTACAGTAGAATTACGGCTTTGCCTGGGAGAGCGCAGAAGAACAAGGAGGGATAAAACAGAGAAAAATGCCACCAGAACAACAAAAGACAAGAGAGGCTTCGATTTTGGCGGGAGGTGGGCAAAGCATTCGTCACGCATGGATCCAGGGCTTTTTCTATACGCGGAGAATATCTTTGTATACGTGATTACTGCACACGTGGAGAAGGTATCATTTTTTGATCGTTGGGATTCTTTGACTTTGTTCTTGCTTAAACTTTTAAGCATGGATGCCATTTCCCCTTTAGCTCCGCCTAGGTCCGGTCTAGGTACTGTAAAGTAGCACCTACCTACCTAGCAAAAGTTTTTTTTTTGTCTTTTCTGGCCTTATCGTATGCAGGGGTCATGGCAGTCAAAATCAGCTGGACGTGATGTGGGGGATTCAAGCAGGTGGGGCAGTCCAACCAAGGCGGATTGGATGAGTGCCCCGCTCTCGATGATGATGCATGTTACAGGCAGTGGGTCGCGTGAGCGGCTGGGCAGGCAGACGCGTATCCATGGAAGCCGAATACTTTTATGGAATACTTACTATTACTTGTGATCTCGTGATTGATACAAGCCTTTGATCTAGGTTGTTTTGTCAATCGAACAATTCTGGGGTTTGCTTATTTGAATGAGGCGCCAAATTACAGACACGAGGGTGAACCACGGAAAATCCAATTGGGAGTCTTGCCCAGAAGAGAAGTTGTTTCAGGGGCAACGGATAGCTGTGTGAACACGACATTTCCACTATTGCACCGTACCTTTCCAGTACCTGAGAGGCTTAATGTCTATGTTTTAGAGAATTTGTGATCTACATGAGCCTTGCACGTCAAACAGCGGATTTGTGGTTAGTTTCTTCTCCGTTCAATCCATCATGTAAAGAAGTAAAGAGAGGCATTACGGTATTACTTGGGCACGTCGATGTGATCCTTGTCAGCTTTGCACCATAATCTGGCCCAACAAGTTACATAAGTCACAGGTAGGTACAACCACAGGACTCAGGTAACCACTAGCTTTGTACCTACCAGCCCTATTATGGAGCTAGAATTCGTCTGAGTTTTTGCAGACCTTCGTTTTGAGTTGCCGTTAGCATCTGACACGTCATCTGAAAACCCCAGCGGATAAAGCATAAGCCGTTGGGGAACGCGTTCACGAATGCGCGTATTTCTCTTGTGAATTGTTGTCGGGAACAATCTCTAAATGTGTTGCTCATTGTAAGGCAAAGTACAGTCAGACCTGTGTCTTATTTTGAACTTCTGTTGCTAATTGAAGTACAAAAAAACAAAGAAAAAAGTTCTCATGTCGTCGTCATCACTGTCATCTGGGGGCCAATGGGCGGGACCCGCCCACCTCTAGTCCCCGCTTGGCCCCTTTAATGGTTGCAACCTTCCCGGTCCGAACAGATTTCCCGTCGTCTTGGCATATCCCTGTCGCGTGCCGATTGCCGATTTGGTTGAGAACTTTTGTTCAGTTGTTCGTACCTGCTTGCTGTTGCCTGGCACATGGCGCTTCTGTACTTTGGTATGAGCTGCAAATTATCAGCAACTTGAGTTAGCTGCATAACATAATTAGGAGCCAGTCTTGGCATAAGCCACCAAACTTGTCATACCCACCGACAAAGATACAATCCTCTGCGCTACAAAGAATTCGAAAAACTCATATACAGGGGTCTTATCACGTGACTCGGTATCGGCATCTCCTTCTGCTCCCCGCGGGAACCCGACAAGGTAGGACAAGATCGGCAAAAAACCCACTTACTGCCGCCTTCACAGCGTATATTGCAGAGACCAAAAATACTAGTTCGTAGAAGGCCGTGCACCAGAGATTTGAACTCACTCTTATCAGTATGTTGCCTACTAAAGTTTAAAGGTTCATACGAATTGACAAAGTGGAGTTTTTCGGTTCCGGCGACCAAGGGAACTCCTGATAGCTACACGGCCATGCCCGACAACATTCTGCCTCCTTTTTATTTGCCAAGTTAGACGCCGCCGAACTAATCACCATCTATACGAGCAGTGCTGTCGGCTCATACAATATCTCACAATCTGACAAAACGGAAAAAAATCGTGTTCCTTTGTCAAGGCTCTGCCTGCATATTGCACGAAATACATTCGAGGGATAAAATTGCTCTCGCGTACCCTCCAGGACTCGTCTGGGAGTACGCCCATTGAGATTGTTCAAGCTAGATTTTGACATACGTACATATCGGATATTCCGCCTCGATTAATAAAAGAAAAACATTCGGTTCTTAAGAAGGATTTCCCTCATGAGTTACGACCTCTGGAGGCCAGCGCAAAATCTCACGAATCAGGTTTAAAGCAATAAGTTTCCTTATTTACTCTGGGTGAATCTAGTGATCAAAAAGATTTGTCAGATTCAAGATAGTTGCGACGATCCGGTTGACTATGCCTGTTAAGGTAACCAGGTTTCCGGGAGACAAACATATATTGAAAATTTGTCCGTCACAGTAGGTAACCTACCCTGCATGTTACAAGATTGATGGCCAATGCCACTCAGGTTTAGAATCCCCCGGCCGGATGCCAAGGTATGCATACCTTTTAGATGGTAATTTGCTTTTCGTGGTTTCGTTGAGAGGCACTACATTTAGCAGCATCACGAATTCGGCCGCCTTCCAGTACAACTCCATCACAGCTTGGTACAACTAGTCACGAGCGCAGCCAAATTCATCGTGGCGCTAATAGACAGAGTTGCAATCTTCCTACACGCTTTGCACCAATAAATGATGCGATGCCCTTCAGATAGCTAGACAAATCATGACCAGAATGCATTTGAGCTGGATTGGCTGGATATTTCTCCCAATGTCGAAAACGACTTGACCATCAGTAGTGAGGACTTTGCCACGACTGTCTGAGCAGAGTCCAGTCAAAGGAGGTCAATGATGGACTGGGGGTTTGACTTCGCTATACCAGTCAATTCGCATATGTTCGAAAATATTCGCATGGACATAGACCTGTATGCACGAAGCAGGCCTGGTGGGGATTTACTGTCGATCATTTCTCTGCAGATGGGTGCTAGGTATTCGTTGTTGGCTTATCCCAGAGGGACGAACAGGAGGCATTGACGATGACTCTAGAATCCCCCGAAGCTCTTTGTAGGTGCTTTGCGTCGAGGGCGGTCACTAGTCACTACGGCTAACTAGAGTATTGCTGATTGCTGATTGCTGATGTCTTGCTGGTGTGACAGTTTGGGCATTGGAAACGTATTTTCTTCGGCGATAACAGACCAGATGTCAATTGAATTGGCGTTGAGTACAACTGTTGGTATAGCGTGTGAAGCTGGTGGAGTGGATGTCGCGATTCGAAGAAAGAGTTGTCCAAATTCTGCGGGACAACTAGAGTCGATGTATGGGCTGGGGAATCTTTTTCTCCCCTCTTCTTCTTTTTGTAGACAAGGCGTTTCAGTTATGGTATTCTACAACTATTGAAGATAAATTTTAATGCACGTGACCTGCTTAACCCCTCCATGTCACTTCTTTTTGAGTTTGCTTCTACCCACTGTTAATGGCAAGGCTTAACGAGCCAGCCACGCGTCGTTGGAAATGCTTTCTCCGCCAGCAACGAGTTACTCTAGCCAATTGACTTACTCTTTCCGCCATTTGTCAAGAACTTGTTAGACAAATACGGTAGTTGCGCTCATGTTGATGTGCCCGCAAGAACTAAGTTTTCATAGCTTGATTATACATATATTTTAAGCTGGAATACCTAGAACTAGCAGATCATCCACAGGGGTAGGTGGCCTTATCGCTCTCTGCCCAACATGCACATCGACTGTTGGGGCCCACCCTCGCGAGTGATCCGACGCGCAAGCTGCGCGTGTCATGCTACAGGCTCACGTGATTTACAGCGGGCGAACAAGCGGCCTGCGCTGTGTGGTTGGTTGAGCTTGAGTGCCGGTTTCCGCCTGTGGAGACGACCATCAGGCACGTCCCTGCAGATAGGGGTAGTTCAGGGTCGTGGGGGGAAATTTGCAAACCGACCAAGCGGCTTTCAGTTTCTTAGTGCATGCAAAGACGCCAAATTGACAGATGAAAGCCAAGATTTTATACCTCCAAGACTACAAAAAAAAAAGGGTCACAGCCATGCCATCCGATTCCACAAGCTAATTGATTGGGGGTTGACCGACACCGACAAGACTCTTGACGAGGGCGTTTGGCTAGTTGATCAATCTGGCGACTCGGCCGATCGGATCACCTTGAACGGCAAAGTCGGAACGGAAATCGCTGCCGAGGCGGCGTGCGCCAAGTCATGTGTATGGGGTTAAACTCGGCAGGCGTCGTAAGCAAGCGAAATTGAAATCGCGAACCAACAACTGTGCCTGGCCTCCCTAGCACCCTTGTGCCGCAGCCGGCGCGGCTCCTTTATGCTAAAAATCCCACGACAAAGATAAAGTCAAGGGGGGGTTCGTTGTCATCGCCATCAAGAATCAGGGATTTTCTGAATATTATTTTGGGGGTTATTTTGTTTTAATCAATTTTTGCAACCTCCTTTGCTTGTAGTCGTTGCTTGTTTGCATGTTCTTTTCCAGGCGAATGAATCGCCGGGACCAAGAGCCGGCAAGGAGCGAAGCGCACGATTGATTGAAGGAAAACAAACAAGGGAGAGACAACAAAAAAAGAAAAGGGCCTGGTCGTCGTCGCTGGCCAAGACCCGACCATGCGACACCTACCACTGGCCGCAGCACTGACCGCGCTACTGCTGCAATCAATTCCAACCTTCGTCGCTGGAGACGATCCCAAGAAGAACGACCCCGCAACATGCTCAAACGTGACGATTTCCAGCGCAGGTGACGCTCGCCACATCGCAAGAGCCTGCGGCACCATCTTTGGCGACCTGCACTTGTCGCCGGACATCAACGAGACGGTCATTCTGAATGGCGTCGAGAACGTCACCGGCAGCGTCCTCTACAAGGGCCGTTGCCAATTTGATGGGTACACAGACCTGCCGACGCGCAGCACTGCCGCTCAATGCAGCGACATACCCGAGCCTTTCACTCTCCGGAGCATGTCGCTGCGCGCCGTCGAGGGTAACTTCACCCTCAACACATGGCTCGGGCTAAGCAACATTCAAATGCCACGCCTGCAGCGGGTCAAGGGTGAATTTAACCTTCAGAGCCTCAAGAACCTAACGCAGCTCGACGTCACCAACCTGGCGCGCGTCGGCGACTTCAATCTCGAGGCGCCCCTGCTGCGGGATCTCAAGCACGACGGCCTCGAGGGCTTCACCAAGGTGACGGCAAACCTTACCGTGCGGGCCGCGGACCTCGACTCGTTCGACAGCCTGTTGAGCCCGCGCACCAAGCCCGTTGACAAGTGGCCCCAGCCGGACGACTGGCCGCTCTTTCACACGCCGCAGTCGGTCGCGCTCTATACCGAGGACATGTCTAGGTTAACCAGCATGACCATCGCGTGGCCGAAGCTTATGACGCTATCAATCAACCCCAATTTTATCAACGAGACAGTGCTTAGGGACGGTGTGGCACCGCGCCTCACGCTCGGCACTGGGGGCGGGAACTCGACCATGTCGATCCAGGATTTGGTCATCCAGGGAGTGCAGTCACTCGAACTGCACCCCTCGCTGACGGGTGGATTGGTGGATGGGCGCAAGTTCCAGCTGGCGTGGACCAATACCGAGGGTAACTTCAAGGTTCCGTTCAGCAACCTGACCATCTTGGATGTGTTTGGAAATGACAAGCTGCAGTCGATCGAGCTGCCTTCGTCCGAGGGCTTGGTGCGTAACCTGAACGAGCTGCAGCTGTCAGGCAAGGGGTTGCAGGTCGACAGGCTCGTTTGGCCAAAGGATAACATGTCGACGGTGAAACTGACGGGGAAGATCAACGAGGCCGCATTGTGAGTTACTTATCCCATGAGTGCTGGCACTACCGAGTCTATATGCCACATTGTCGGACGCCTGATAACTAACCGTGAACGCAACAGTCACCCGTTTCTCAAAGACAGGAATCCGAACGACGTCAACTCAACGAGCAGACCGCTTGTGCAGGATTTTGCCGTCACGGGTCACGCCGGGTCCAACTTCAGCTGTGACCCGTTCGACAGGCTAAAGGAGCAAAACGTTATCACGGGAGAGTACAGATGTTCAATCGAAAGCGCCGCGTCGCGGTCGGTGTCGGTGACCTTTTCGACAGCGACGGTGTTGACGACAGCCATGTTTCTGCTGCTGCGCTGAGCGGGGACCCAGCCCAGTTAGAGAGTAATGATAATGATACCATTTTCCAAGAAGGCATTGTTTTTGTTGTTGTTTTGGGGCATCATCTTGCATATTGTGCGTCACTCTTTATTATTTTGCACTGGATTCCCAACGAGCGGACTTTTTGTTAGTTGTTTAGTGAGATTGTCGTCCATACCAGCAAAAGTGCGCTACGCCTAGCACTGATACGCCTTTTTTGCTGGAGCCTTCTTGTGTGGTGCTAGCCTTAGTGGGATCCAACTCGACATACAATGGTGACGTCACATTGATGCGCGGTCGCTTCCGTCACAACCACAGCAGACATGGATCTTGGACATTGTGCTCAGAATAAAATAACAATCGTGAGCAGTGAAGAAAAGGATCTGCACACAATTTTGTTTATACGTCAGATATTCGATTTTTTCCATCACTTACTGCGACCTCCATAGTAAGAAAAAGCGCCGCTACACAGAAATCATGCCCGCTCCTGAAATCACCGAGCCAAACCCTCCACCTCTCCCATCCAACATTCCGGACGGTGTTAGGGAGATTGCGGTTCGGGAACACCTGCCTGTGAACAAGTTATCCGAGAATGATCTTGCCGGTGTCAAGGAGTTTCGCCGCGCGGCCTGCTACATTGCCGCAGGCATGATCTTTCTGCGGGACAATGTACTCCTCGAAAACGACCTCAAGGTTGATCACATCAAACCCCGCCTGCTGGGCCACTGGGGTACGTGCCCCGGCTTGATCTTGGTCTGGGCGCACCTGAACCTGCTGGTCCGAGATCACGACCTGGAGATGATTCATGTCATTGGGCCAGGCCACGGTGCCCCCGCGGCGCTGGCGTCACTATGGCTGGAGGGTTCTCTGGAGAAGTTCTATCCTGGAGAGTATGACAGGAACTCGGAGGGGTTGAAGAACTTGATCACGAGGTTTTCAGTCCCAGGTGGCTTTCCCAGGTAGGCATTGCCGTTTCTTTGTTGGGAAGCTCGTCAACTACTTGGCGTGGTATCACTAACAAAAGCCCCCCTCTCACCACAAAAAAGCCACATCAATGCCGAAACTCCCGGCGCGATTCATGAAGGCGGCGAGCTGGGATACGCTCTGTCCGTCTCGTTCGGCGCCGTCATGGACAAGCCCGATCTCGTGGTCGCCTGCGTCGTCGGTGACGGCGAGGCCGAGACTGGCCCCACGGCCACGGCGTGGCACTCGATCAAGTACCTTGACCCGGCCGAGTCTGGCGCCGTGATACCAATCCTGCACGTGAACGGCTTCAAGATCAGCGAGCGCACCATTTTTGGCTGCATGGACGACAAGGAGCTCGTCGCGCTCTTCACCGGCTACGGGTACCAGGTCCGCATCGTGGAGGAGCTGGAAAATATCGACAACGACCTTCACCAGGCGCTTGAGTGGGCGTTGTTTGAGATCCGGGAGATTCAAAAGGCGGCGAGGACGGATGGGCAAAAGCCGATGGTCAAGCCGAGGTGGCCGATGATTGTGATGCGAACGCCCAAGGGCTGGTCGGGACCGAAGGAGGTGGATGGCAAGGTCGTGGAGGGATCCTTCCGCTCGCATCAGGTACCGCTTCCCAAGGCCGGAGACGACGACACTCAGTTGGGGCTACTGCGGGATTGGCTTACGAGCTACAAGATCAACGACCTGCTCGAGGACGATGGCAAGCCCATTCGTCGGATTACCGATACCATGCCTCGTAAAGACGAGAAAAAGCTGGGGCAGGTCAAGGATACCTACGCGCCAGAGGTGGGTCTGGAGCCGGTTGATTGGAAGCCTTATGGGGTGGAAAAGAAGACGACAGCAAGCTGCATGGCGACGACGGGTAGTTTCCTCGATGCCGTGTTCCAGGCAAACCCGAAGAAGATCCGGCTGTTCAGCCCGGATGAGCTTGAGAGCAACAAGCTTCACGCCATCCTAGATCACACGCAGCGCAACTTCCAGTGGGATGGGCACTCTCGGGGCAACGGCGGTCGCGTCATCGAGACGCTGTCGGAGCACCAGTGCCAAGGCTTTTTGCAAGGATACACGCTGACGGGTCGGACGGGCATTTTCCCATCCTATGAATCCTTCCTCGGGATCGTGCACACAATGATGGTTCAGTACAGCAAGTTCGTCAAGATCGCCAAGGAGGTGACCTGGAGGGGTGACCTAAGCAGCATCAACTACATCGAGACGAGCACCTGGGCGCGGCAGGAGCACAATGGCTTTTCCCACCAGAACCCTAGTTTCATCGGTGCGGTGCTCAACATCAAGCCCGACTTTGCGAGGGTTTACCTCCCGCCAGACGCCAACTGCTTCCTGAGCACGGTGCACCACTGCGTCAAGTCCAAGAACTACGTTAACCTGATCATCGGGAGCAAGCAGCCTACGCAGGTTTATCTTTCGCCAGACGAGGCGGCAGAGCACTGCATGGTTGGGGCCAGCATCTTCCACTTTGCATCGACGCCGGCCGAGAATGGTGGGGACAAGAACAAGTCGACGGCGGACCCGGACGTGGTGCTGGTCGGTATCGGCGTCGAGGTCACTGCCGAGGTTGTGGCTGCGGCGGAAATACTGCGGGAATTGTGCCCGGAGCTCAAGGTGCGGATGATCAACGTTGCTGACCTGATGATTCTGGTCCCTGAGAGCCGGCACCCCCACGCATTGTCCAAGGAGGGATTCGTAGACCTCTTCACGGCCGACAAGCCCATTGTGTTCAACTACCACGGCTACGCGACGGAGCTGCAAGGCCTGCTGTTTGGGAGGCCCCGTACAGACAGGATGACTGTTGAGGGTTACCGAGAGGAGGGCAGCACAACGACCCCATTCGACATGATGCTTGCCAACTGCGTGAGTCGATTCCACCTTGTGAGGAGAGCGATTCGTGCTGCGTCTTCCTCGTCTGCGGTGGACAAGAAGAAATTGGACGAAGTGACGCAGGAGATCCAGGCTAGGGAAGATCGGGTGAGGAAGTACATTGACGAGAACGGTAAAGGTACGTACCAAAGCAACCAATCATGATGGTCGTGTCGTTGGTGTGTGTAGAACATTGGATGACTGGATTCACTTGTCCGCTTTCAACGGATAAAGTCTGAAGGAGTGGAAACAAACTTGGGATGGTGGGCAAATTTGCTAACTTTGATCGTTTGTCCCCTTCCAGATCCGGACGAGATGTGACCTTCTAGGGGGGGAAAAGGTGCCAAAATGTGAATGGTGACATCTATGAGAGGGTGGGAAGGAGAGGGGCAATTGCGATTTCACCTCGGCAAGTAGGTGCATAGAAGCGGGGAAGAATAGACAGCATAAACCAATGTTTGACACCAAGAGTTAGTCTAACAAATCATGTCGATGCAGCAGTTTAATCTGAGAGGAGTGAGATTCAAGATATTTGTGTGCACGGAAAGTTACAGATGGAAAGATAGCAATTCAGTCATAATAAAGACATTGCAATCAAAACAACAAATCGACAAAAGCAAGCTGTGCTTGATAATGCTTTGTAGACATGTTTTGCAAAGGCTTAGCACAAGAAAAAGAAGAAAAAAAAAAGAGAAAAAAAAAAGAGAAGCAAAACCAGATTGACGCTACCCCATACACACCTAGCTCATGCAAAGGGACACCCACCTCTAGGCGTCTGTAGCAGCTTCTTGACCGTCACCTCGGCCTCGTCCCAGCCCTTCCCGCTGTGCTGCCTCGGGCCGGCGTCCTTGAGCAGATAACCTCCAGGCTCCATGCCGTCGTCGCCCGGGACGGGTTTCCCGATGAGGCGGGCGTACATGGCGCCGGGACCCCAGCGGTTCATCAAGGTCGGGCGCACGTAGATGGGCAGGCCGGCGTAGTTGGTGAAGCAGCGCTTGCCGTCCGGGCCGACGTCTTGGGCCGGGTCGTAGCTCCGCCAGGGCGCCAGCGGGGCCAGGCGCGGCAGCAGCAGGTGGCGGCAGATGTAGCGCTTGACGGCCAGGATGGAGCGGGTCAGGATGTAGTATCCCCGGGCGGGCTTGGGTAACTTGCAGGCGGTCAGGAATCGGTCGTTGAACATGGAGCAGATCATGCCCTCCACGACGGGGTGAAGGAAGGAAGGGAAGTCGGCCTGGATCAGGTGCACGGTGTGGATGGCCACGTCGTAGTTGGACTGGGCGGGGAGCATGTTGGCGCGCTCGTAGGCCTTGCTCCAGGCGTAGAGTTCGTCGTAGAAATGCAGACCGTCGCGGAAGCCAGACGCGGCGCTGGGCAGCGGGGAGAAGTCGATCTCCATCGCCGTGCCCATGCCGTGGTGGAAGACGCCGTAGGCGCAACGCTCCAGCTCGGTAATGCGGCGCCAGTCGTGGAGGTTGACGGTGTCGACGGGATCGTACATGAACAGGCTCAGGACGTAGAGCATGTCGTCGTTGGAGATCTTGCCGGCCTTGATGTAGACGCCGTGAAGGTAGTTGAGACGACCGTAGGCTTCGGCGCTGCGGCGGCTGTCGGGATTGTTGTTGTAGATTTCGTTCATCAAAACGCCCGTGTCTGCGTAGCGGCGGCCGACGTTGTCGCCTTGGCCGAGCTGGCGCGTAGCTAGCAGCAGGCGCGAGATGGATGGGATGCCGTACGTGCGCAGCAAAGCCATTTGTAGGCCGAGCAGGACCATGATAGGGAACTCCCAGTCGGCCGCATTGTGTATGATGGCGCGGGCCTCTTCAACCGTCATGGCCGAGTAGGGCTTCTGGTGTTTGCCGCCAGCGGGACCACATGGAAAGCGGCGGCGAACAACGCGCAAGCTACGATAGCGGAGAATGTGAACCAGGATTGGATATGCAACGATGGCGGCGGCAACGTAACGAAGCCACTGATGGTTCGCCGAAGTATCGGCGTTGCTCGTGGTTATGATAGCCGTAGAGCGTGCCGCCGCCGCCGCCGCCGCCTGTAGCGCCGACTGGGCCATGCTAGTGATATTGGCCATTGCTGCCTCCATGATTTTTCTGGGGGCGTATCAGGCTGTTGATGCTTCTGATATTTGCCTGGTTGGCGAAATTCCACGAAGAGTTCGTGGTCGAATTGAGAGCTGGTTGGTGGTCACCGAGCGGGGAATACGGAACACCATGAGGGCCTTCCTATTCGAGGCAACCTACAGTATATATAGAACCCGGAACAACAATTATAAAGTGGTTATGATTTTTCAAGTCACCCATTCGTCGTTGGAGACGGGGCTCGTGGAGGTTCCGTTCATACTCAATTGGAACAAATCCAGTTCCGACGGGCGACAATCAATCCCATGCCTGCCTGACTTACCCTCCGTTTCGGGGATTTTGCCCACTTGAACAGGGTTTCCAGTGGTAGTGGAGATGGGCAAAATGCACCTGGCTGCGTAAAAAGTCATTCTTTTTTTTTTCTGGGCAAAACGACAGACAAAAACAAATCAGAAGCCAGAGGATAAATGTCAGCAGGTAAGCGGAGGCATAAAGTTATTGGTCGGTGGATATCCGCCCAGAGTAAGCCCCATAAAGCCGACCACGGAAGCTAGAATCACTGACGGAAGCTCGCAAATTTAAATTTGCTGCTTTAAGCTGCCTGACCAGCCGCTGTCGACACCGTGAAGGTGCCCGCACACCTCAGTGCAGTATAGTGGGGCCAGCCTTGATCGAAGCTGACTGGCTGGACCTGGCGCGGTCTCCCAGGTAAATTTAGGCTACCGTTAACGTAGGTACATGTATGTAAGCTAAGCAGAGGCTCCTTGGCTTGCTTGGCGTTCAATCCTTCTGTAATCCTGCGTTACAAATCAGCCCGATCTACTTCGGCCCACGCTAGAGATCGCAGTGGTGAACTCTATCTATATTGACATCGACCCGAAGCACAACATTTAAAATTTCCAAGTACAATCCCAGACCCCGATAACCTCTAAACAACTATTGGCCCTCAATTCCGCCATATAGCGCTCATCGGCATGCAGCCGGAATCACCCAAGGTCCCGCCAGCATGCGACGGCTGCCGACGAAAAGAAGAAGAAAGGCAAAAAAGCTTGAGGAACTTTGGACTGCCAATCATGAATATAGTATAGTGTTTTCACTGAAAAAAAAAAAAAAAAAAAAAAAAAAAAAAAAAAAAAAAAAAAAAACCCTTGTAAAAAATGCTTACCGGTCGTTTTCGATCTAATATAATACACGGCACCTCCAGAAGCGTTGAAGAGTAGTAAATTTACGTTATGCGAAGGGTCTACGCTGGATGTTTCCATCAACGCTAGCCGAAGTGCGATGCTCAAAGAGAAGCTGCTGGTGGTCAAGGATCTGATTCTGTCCAGCTCATATGATGCTATTACACTTGCGTCTGACAAACGCGGAAGCATTGAAGCTCCGATGGTCTTGAGGACAACAGATGCTACCAATAGCCGATAGATATGGTTGGTGCCTCGGCTTTGTTTTCATCAATGACACTAATTCGATCACGTAGACTCAGAGCCACGACTACGGTGTCTATTCCTATTGCTTCTTTAAGTCTAGTTTGATGGCGTTTCAACCGATGCCTGCCTAGCTGTTAGTTCTAGCACAAAAGCCCCTGATGACCGCCGAATCCAACCTGTCAAGCAACATATTTACTCAATCTTTGCTCGCCATTCCAGACAGTGCCATTGTTTCCATCTCCGGCAGTATCTCCCCACTAGTCTCGTCCTCTACCTACGCCTCGCAATGGCAGCAACATTCAAAATCCCTGTATCGATGAGCCTGAGGATTCCCTCCACTTCCTTCTCGATCACAACACTATCCAGACCATCCCCATCTACAAGGTCCGATAAGAAATTCGAGAGAGGCAAAATTCTCCAGGGACACTCCACCCGAGGCGGATGTTCCTTGCTGCCTTTTATAAGGATCTCGCGATGGTACCATGCGAGCACCAGCCCCCACAACTTCAGCAACTCGGTCGTTGTGTTTCTGCGAGGCCGCACTGTGAGGATTGTCTCGTTATTCCTGTCGACAAGGTTGTTGTTGGTGACGAGCGCAAACTGGACCGCCGTGAACAGCGACTGGAGCTCCGGGCGCTGCATGATCGATTCCGGAAGGTATGTGATGGCTCTGATCTGGTCGTTGGGTAGCGGGACGACGTAGTCTCCATATGCCACAAAGGGGTTGTGCTCTGTGCGGAAACATTCCGCAAAGGACGGGAGAACCAGTCGCTGCACAAACCTCTGTGGGACGCAGGCGGGGGCCCACGCCGGCGTGGGTGGTTCCTTGAAGCCAAAAAATTCCAAAATGGGCGAGTGGCTGAGCACATACTGAGCATACGTCTCGGACCAGGGTCTCTTCTCGCGGGAGGGCTCATTGGGATACGGCAGCTTCTTGAAGTCGACAGTTGAACCTTTGGTAAGAAAAAATAAAAATAAAAAACAGCAATAATTAGATCAGTATCATGGAATGAATGAGAGAAGAGTGACAGCAGGGATATAGGAAAACTTGCGAGCAAACACTCACCCCTGCTGATAAACTCTCGAGTCATGCAGACGTCGACGAACCAGTGGAAGAAACGAGCCGAGACCTGACGTTCGCCGGCTGCAAAAATCACCTCGCAGGCCAACGACTCCATTAGATCTAAAAAATCGAGCAAGCCCTCGGCGCTCATGTAAAATTCGCGCGACGAAAGATCTGGCGAGCAAATGGCTAGGAGGTTGGCGCGCCTGCATCTGTCCTACAGCCCGACCTGGTTGAAGCGGGGGTGGATCTTGAAGAAGTCCTCAAAGGACGCGAGGGTTCCGTCTTCGTTCATGGTGACGACGCGTGTTGGTCCGTCACATGGGTCCAATTTGGGAACGAGGGGATTAGATATGATGGAGTTGACGCTGTCTAAGAATTTGTAGATTAGACTAGAGCACAAAATGCATCTTGCTAAAAGGCCCGTTGCCAATGGAATGAGCGACTGATGAAGAGATCAACTTGAGAGTAGTATAAGTTGAGCTATAGCTTCCTTGGCTAGGTAGGCAGGTACCAAGTAGCGGCTAGCAAGAGCAAGGTGCTTACTTGCCTTGAGGTATCTGCCATATCCTAGTTCGCTCCATGAAGATTATGAGTGAAACAACGACTCAATGGACCTGTCATTCGAGTGAGCTGAGAGCGAGGTGTAAACGAGGTTTAACTAGTGATTGTACATCTTATTTGGTATTACCGGAACACGGCCTTACCCCAAGGCTTAGCGGCTTTCCTCGGTTCTGACTTTTGAGCTGTTGAGTTTAACGAGCAAGGCAGTGTTCCTGAGGGGGGACGTTTTCTCCGAAAAGTAGAAGACAGTACCTATGCTCCGGTAGTGGAGCGTCTGTGAATTGGTCATGCCACCGGATTGTGAGATTGCAAAGCTAGCTTTGGTCCTGTGAATTTTTAACTTAGAAAAGCACATACGTCGCTGGCTAACAATATCCATCCAAAGAATTGACGCCAAGACGCACAACTTGACTTCAAACCGAAGGCTGACGAAGCTTTTTGTCGCCGGGGATGTTCTTTTATTTCTCTTGCAGGCTGGAGGTAAGGGCTGATGAAATCACAGCAAGCAACCTACAGCTCGATCAGCAGGCGGCACCCTTGGCAAAAGTACATCAAGGCCCTCTACTTATGAAGTGTTCTCATAATGCTCCGGTCCATCATTCGCGAGATTAAATATCTTCAGGGGTTCGATTGATATCTCTTGAGCCACGAGGTTTATCTTAACATGTTAGAAGCTGTAGTCATGTTTTCTTTTTCGTCATGGTCTGGTTCAATTATGTTTACCCTAGCGAGTCCAGCCCGGCGAGATGTTGAGCTCTGTGCTTGGCAAGTGATGCCAGGGAGACATGGAAGAGGATGGGTCCAGTATATCACTATCTTGAGAAACCCGTCAGGGTTGGAAGGAGGGTTTACAGGCCTTTACTGAAGCAAGGGTGGACTCGGACTTGGTAAAGATGGAAACAAGCAACAGCCAAGCAATGTTGCACCTTTGCTAGAACTAGGTTTCCTAGACTTAAATACTTCCTGGTGGTTTAAAATATATACATTCGGTAACGGATCCTACCCAGCACTTGTTCATCCACCATACGCATTTCTGATACCCTCCAACTCCTTGGCGGTCAGGGGGACGATGGTCCCATGCCGCGGCGTCTTGGGATAGGTAAAGTTCCGATTGAGCGTCCAGCGACCCGAGGCCAGGTCGTTCGACTCGAGGGGTACGTAGCCGTCGCCGCCAAACTCATCAACGAGCAGCACGTAGCGACCACCGCCCCTCACGTCTCCCGGGTTCGTCTTGAATATGGAGGGGCCCTCCACCGCCTTGGTGCCGGCCGCGGTGCCGATGCAGCTCGCCACGCGCGTCCAGGACCCCAAGGCGGCCGTCAGCGACCTGCTGGTCTCCTGCACGATGTCGGCGCAGCCATCGGTCGTGGTGGCCTTGGTAAAGCGGTGGTAGGTGCCGTCGTCGGCGCGCAGGACGGTGCTGTCGATGCGTCCGTGTGGCGGGTCGTCCTGCCAGACCTGAGGGGCAGAAAAGGTCACAAAGTCGTCGGTGGTGGCGTAAATCATGCGCTGGTACGTGATTTTGCCACGGCCTGGATTTCCCTCTGGGTCGTCGTATATCCCAGAGGCCCAGTAAACAACATAGGTAGCCAGGTCGGCATCCCAGTAGGCCTCGGGGGCCCAGGTGTTTCCATACGTGTCGGGAGACACGAGAATATGGCGTTGATTTGAAAACGTGACGAGGTCCGTGGACTCCCAGATCTCCATGTGTCGGCTTCCGCGCGTTTGGGCATCGCCCCAGTTGGTGCCGCAGCCGATACAGAGGTCTGTAGCCAGGATGTAGAATTTGGAACCATCGTGGGAACGCATCACAAAGGGGTCACGCAGGCCCTTGTCGCCCTGGGTCGAGGTGAGGATGGGACGGCCCCGGTTGAGCTCGGTGAAGGAAAGAGCGTCATTGCCGTTGCTGGCGGCGAGGTATATCTGTTCATCGCTGCCTGTGAAGTAAAGGAACACATATCCCTCCAATGCATCCTGGGAGGCACCGCTTGTGGTAGCAGCGCCTCGTTTGACGGCATTTGGAACAGCGTCTGTGCCTAGGGCAAGTGACGCGAATACAAGCGCACGAAGAAGCATATCTGGGACAATGGCAAAAGTGACCAAGGCAGCTACTGGATTTCCCTAAGTTGAGGTGAGGTTGGGTGACAATGCCTCGGCTGCCTGTCAATGTTATTTATACCCTCGGGCAGTCATGTGTTAGCTCGACAGGTTGCACTATACAAGGAACTGGTAAAGTCGTCGCAAAATTGCCAAATACAAGATGTAGTCCCTGGCACAAATAGTCCAAGCGCTTGTTGACAGGGAACGTTTACGTATTGTTCTCTTCATCTAGACTAGCATGTGAGAAATCACAACAAACATGGAAATGTTCCCCGGCTTGGTATTTGCGGGGTACATACAACCGCTCCAATCTTGGTCGATTCTTCTCATTGTAATGCGACCTTGGCCCTGAAAAGAACAGGGGAAAAGCCCCGATGATCCACTTTCACCTCCTTCTTGACATGGCGGGCATGTCGGTAGGTCTGATCATTGCCGGGGTACGTTATGTCATAGTTCGTGAAGGGGCAGTGGGGTTAAAATATAGATAAAGAATGTGACTCTGAAGTGCTGTTTGGGGCTGGATTGTTGTATGATAGCGAGTCGTGGGTTTCTGACACACAAACACAAGTAGATGTCTTGCATGAGCCGGGCGAGTTGTTCACCGTAGCGCATCAATTTCTCCTTTGTGCAAATGGTAGCGTGCCTTGCTTACAACGCTCGTTAAAACTGCGAGTGACCCCCATATCATTTATCATAATCAAGTCGAGGGTTTAGACTTACATGTCAATCCCATTGAGCCCTTCACAGCCCTCCCGATCCTGAATCTGAATTCCACCTCGATAACATGGACCTACCTCCAAATCACCGGCGCTTCAACTATCGAAGGCCTAAAGACCACCAATCCCAAAGTCATCTATTCGGGCCGAATATCAAATCCGAGCCGTGCTTACATTTTCTGGGTCCCTCGAATATACAGGCTCGACGGTCAATGGTACGTTTGGCCCGATTTCAGTTTCGGTCCTTTGGGGTCACTCACTGGTGTCAAACCCTCCGTTTTTAATATTATGCATTCTCTGACACATGTTCATCGGACATAATCCTAAAAATGCATCAATATGACTGGACATCTGTTTGCAAGTGATATACTGTGTGCTTGTTACTGAAATTCCGTATTGTCCGAATTCCCATTTGCGCTTCAGTATGCTCTCTGCTTTCTGCAACAAGGTATCATTCCTCGATTACTTTTTTTTTTTTTCTTTTTTTTTTTTTCCTTTCCAAAAAAAGAACAAATATTAAAACGTTAAGCAATACCCCAACGCAACACTATTGAATTATGCAGCAATAGGGAACTGGTCCTCCGGGAATGTACCCGGCAGCTCCCTCAAAGCCGCAACAGGCCTGGGAGCAGCACAAATCCGGGCGATCAAAGGTGCATGACTGCCCGGCGGGTGTGCAGGTGTTCTCGACGGCGGTAATGACCGTCACCCACGTCGATATCGACGTCTGGGTGACGGTGGCCGTCGAGCTGGTCAGCGACGTCACCGTCGGCGTCGGGCCCATTGTCGTCGTGCGCGCCGTGTAGCCTAGAAGCGAGCAGGCGGACCGATAGGCTGCGGCGTCCGGACACAGCACCGAAGCGTAGATGGGTATGCGGGGAAGGGCCAGGGGCACCCCGCGTCTCTGGGGTGGCCTGACTGTGGCCGTGGTTGTGGTTGTGGTCGGAGTGGTCGTGATCGTTGTGGTAGTGGTTGTTATGACGGATAGTCTGGTCGTGCTTCTGTTTTGTTCCACAAGTATTAGCAATTAGCAGAATGGGCTGTGATCAGTAATACCAAAGACGCAGTGGGTCAGCCGGCTGTCGCGACATCTTTTGCTAGACTTACACTGTCGCGGGCGGGACGCTACTAAGCAGGAAACTGGAGCAGTCGGCACGTCGAATTGCCAATGGCGGGTTGTTATGTGGCCCCGTAATGCCTAGGACGCATATATCGAGACCGCCGCCGAACAGATTCTGCCCAGTGACGGCATGCGACCATGAAAGTGCAGCCAAAGCGGTGACAATTGTAATCTTCATGGTGGATAAATATGATTAAATAGAGATGATTGTTACTCGAACAACTGGCTTGGGCAAATAAACTCGTGGGCTTGATAGGGAGGCCGATGACTATGGAAATCGTGAGATGTGGAATGAATTATATATCATTGTTTATTATCATGGCCTACCTGTCTGCGCTCAGCCGCTCACTCTAGACCTAGATTCTTTAGGATCCGGCGAATTACAGCCCCACGGAAATTAAGATCGCCCATCATGATCTCTCAGCCACGGCCCCAGTTCTGGCTAGGCATAGTGTCTCAGCTGGCACCAACCTAGTCTCCATGTGCGTTGGGTTTGGCTGTGTCTTTGATAATGGGCGAACCCTGAAACAATTATCTAGATTTCCACCGGCGGTCCTAATGTCGTCACACAAACAAACACAAGCGCGCACCCCCACGGAGAGACCCAGGAACAGAAGCTATCTTTTGACAAGGGAGTACGCGCTTGTTGTATTTGTCTTTTTAATGCTAAGTCCACCACCCCCAACTAGCTATGCTCCGGCGGATCCCATGCCTTGAAATTTTTGAGGATCCCAATTTTAGCTTATACACATGATCCAAGGACTTGGGATAAGCGGAAAGCTCCGTCAGGGCTGAACAGGGCATGCCCCTAGGCTCCAGTCGTTAAAGCTTTGATGACAAGTGTTTATCTGCTATCATAGCCTCTGAGATAGCACCGACAACAAAAAGGTCATGTTCTTCAGATTAATGATGCTTGCATGTTACAAACAGCCGTTCCAATCTCTGCCGATTGGACTGTTCTTCTTGCTTGTTGATGTTTTACAGGGGGATTTGATTGAGTGGGAATCTTGAGCTGAGCCCAACAGTCAACGCTGCTAACTGAATCCGCGGCCTCCAATAACTGCCAAGGATATCGTCCATAATCTCAATTATTTCCCTGCCCCATAATCCGAGAATTCAGTATTTGGCCAGTATGTGGAAGCAGGGGCCACAATAGGCAAAAAGAACAAGAGCAGGAGGCTGCCTTTGATGCAGCAGGATAAAGTACCTCTCCGAGAGCAAACGAGAACGAACAACGAGGGAACGCAACTTTGACGAATGACATCCGCTTTTCTGAAGTCCAGTCTCAGCTGCAGTCCCCAGGCATCTAGACGCCTTTGAACCACCACTGGACACCCCTTTCCCCCCTGCGCTTACCCACCAAGACAATCAGCCCTACCCTTCGAGCTAGGCTCCGTCGTTATTTCGCTTGCATTTGTTTGCTCACTCAATGTGCGTTTAGCTCAAAGCTACAGTAAGGCACAGTACCTTGGCCTTGCTTGGCTTCACCTCTTTTCTCCATGAGTTACCAACGCAATTGGGGGACAAAATTAAATGGACGGCAAAAGTGAGCATTGCACACCAAACGAGGGAGAAAACAACTTGGATCATCAAATTTAATAACTTAAAATTCAACCATCTCAGATATGTAAATCTCTGATTTGCAACTTCTTATTTTCTGACTTGGATGTGCTTTTGCAGAAGGTCGCGCCGCCGACCATTAAATTCTGTCCACACTCGCCACCACATCTCTACGCGTTTGTCTTGGGTGGCTACCTGATTCGGCTCGGGTGCTGGGATGCATGTACTGTACCTGTCCTTCAATTTGCAAAACCTGGTAGCTGGGTCAGGCCTCATCTTTCATGTGAATCCCCTTGTTAATCGAGCAACATTCGACTCATTGCCCCTTTTCCCCGGTCTGCATGGTTGTGCGACGGCCAATCAAAGCTGCGGCGGTCCCACATCCCCCCCATGTTATCAGTTGTGATGGTGGTGTCGTTGGTCTGACCTGCATTTGTCTTGCGCAATATTGAATATATTGAAGCAGGTTGGCCCAATTTACCAACGCTTCCCAAGTCTGCCAAGTCAGTGCAGGGGGATATTATTGGTGAATTGTGCGGTCAATCATTGGGATAGACCATACTCTCGATCCACCTCGGTTGGGAGTGTGATGTGATGCAATTCGATTTGACACCCCCTGCATATACCATGGATACGAGCTGCCTGCATTGTCATGTCGGCCGACACCAACGGCTTCAGGGTATGAGAAAGTGCTTATCTATGGTTCGCAGTATTCGTTATTTCGCATTCCCCCGTTCTTCGTTTTCATGGCTTCCCTCACATTGCACATTGCACAGCCATCAAGTCGTTTACTTACTGAATTTGAACTCAATATTTACCCGCAATATACCGCCCGTTCCTCCACTCATATTCTTGTGGATTCTGCACTTGCCCTCATTTCACCTCAATCATAACCGGTCCGTAAAGTTTGACTTACCATCTTTTGAAAGGACACAACAGAGAAGAGCCTTTTCGCCTTTTATACAATGAGTGACCCTCAAACTCCAAATGCGGCGAGAGACCTCGTGATGCGCATCGCCGACGGCCTTGGCTACCTGAGCGAGAGTGACTACGACAGTATGGACGCATATACTCGACAGAAAGTTGAAAGAGCCATGTCGGCTAAGGATACAAAGCTTGGGCGTTCGGCTGTGCTCCTTGCTCGAGAGCTTTATTCCAAAGATGTTCGCTTCATCTTTGAGCTGCTGCAAAACGCAGACGACAATCTTTACAGCAGGGTTGAACGTGAGCACAAAGAAGAACCAACTGTTGCCTTTCAACTCTACAGGCACAAAGTTATCGTTGAGTGCAACGAGGACGGCTTCGAGGAAGGCCACTTGAGGGCCATCTGTGACATTGGCCAAAGCTCTAAAGCCGGAGGCCATGGCTACATTGGCGAGAAAGGAATAGGATTCAAGTCTGTCTTCAAGGTCGCTTGGAAAGTTCTCATCCAGTCGGGCGCCTTCTGCTTCACCTTTACACATAGACCCGGCGATAACGGAATGGGCATGATTACCCCCGTATGGGAGGATGATCCAGAGGGGGAGCCAGATGAAGGATGGACACGCATCACTCTTTATCTTCACCAGGACGCCGAAGCTGCTGCGCGGTATCAGGATATCCTCAAGCAGCTCAATGAGCTCGACAGCATGATGCTGCTTTTCTTGAAGAAGCTTCGTCGTATTTATGTCACTGTCCACAATGACAGTGATGACCACGTGGAATCAACGGCTCTGTTTATTGACAGCAACGATACAACGCATAGGGCGGTTCTCACGAAACAGAGGTCTGTGAATGGTACGATCACAGAGACAAACAAGACATACTGCCATGTCACGAAGCACCAAGCCACAGGCCTAGCAAAGAGTGCCAACAGAACCTATACAGCGAATGAAGAATCAACGCAGAGCTACAGCAAGGCTGATGTCATCCTGGCGTTTCCCCTCACATCCGACGATGTGCCGATCGTTCAAGCGCAGCAAGTCTTTGCGTTCCTCCCAATTCGTCGCCTCGGATTCAATGTTGGTCTTTGCCTTGCGTTACATTTTCAAGGTCCTACCGAATCACTAATATTAATATTGTTAATGTGTTAATGGCAGTTCCTGATACACACCGACTTTGTAACCGCGGCAAGCCGAGAGGACGTCGACACCTCGGCAACGAGAAACATTGCTCTCCTGGATGGAATTGCCGAAGCTTTCATCAAGGCCATCCATGAGATGTACGGCCATGAAAAGCTCAGATATCAATGGATGAGATATTTGACTGGCATCAAGAATTACCCCTGGGACGACTTTTGGAAGAGACTGGTCGATAAAATCACCACAAAGATACACGAGGCAGAGATTCTCGAGCCGCGACGGCGGGGCTCTCCAAGGCGCATCCGTGACCTGCGACGTGTGGAAGACATGTTCCAGGATAGCGAAGGGCAGCCTCTTTTCGAAGATCTGTCCGGACCGTCTGAGATTTATATTTCCACCGGTTACACCACCATGGACCAAGTTACACTCGGTCGCCTTGGCCTAGACGAGATGAGTGCCTCGCAATTCGTGGCTCGAGTCCAAAATGACTTGGGCTTGGCAAATTCTCGAATGAAGAACCCGGAGACCATCAAAGACTGGCATGAGAGAGCTGCCAAAGCAATAAATCATGCCCGGGACTTGGACTATCAATCTCACACCGCGAATGTCACAAAGTCCTTGAGCCTTCTCCCTCTGAGCGACGGAACATGGGTTTCTGCCAAGGATCGCGATGTCTATCTTCCGACCCTGAGCAGCGGAGTCGTGCTGCCTACCAGCCTTGACATCAATATACTGGATAATTCGGCTTGCAAAAATTCAGAACGGCTGAAGTTGTTCAAAAGCCTCGGAGCACGCCACGCCAATGTCGAACCCATGCGAGAAAAGGCACTGAAGATGCTGCAAGATCCAAAGTTCAAGTGTGTCTCGCAGTATGTGTCCATGCTCGCATTCCTTTATTATACTTGCCCTCAGCGGCGTCAGGACTTCTACCAATACAGCGTTGTTACGATGGTGAATTCAAAGTTGACCTGCGGCCGACCAGGTACCTTGGAGTACCTTTTCCCGAGTAACGATGCGTTCAGTCCGTGGCAGCTATCTCTGCGGACGGGGAGCGGGCAAACCGCAGAAGAGAGTCCCATTTTAAACTTTGTTGGCTTTGTTCACGAACAATACCTGACAGACGAGCCTTCAAGGCCTGACGGCCCGTCCTGGCGTGAGTGGCTGGAGCTCGCGATCGGAGTCAGGAGATTTCCCAGGCTTGTGGATAAGAACAGTAACTCGCTTTCAAGGCTTTGCAAGCACATGGCAGATGACGAGCCTGAATCTTTTCTCCCATTTCTGCGGCATACGTGGGAGTCAGAAAACGACTCGGTTCTCAAGAATCCTGACGTCCTCAACGAGTTGAAGGCCACCAAGGTCTTGTGTGGGATGAAAACAAAGCGCACACATCTCCCGCTCCAAGAGACATACCTGCCGGTCCATGATCTTCAACAAAAGGTTGCGTCTCTCATGCAAGAAGAGGAAGATTTTCCATTTGTAATGCTTAATGAAGAGACTCTGAGCGGTGACAACCTTGGGACTTGGACCTTTTTGAAGTGAGACCTGGACGTTGGCTCGCAAGACAGCTCACTGTTCTACACTGACATCCTCTATTATATTTCACTAGCAGCAAAAAGCTCCCAGGGAAATGTCAGAAATCCTGAGCGAATGATAGACATCTACTGCCGGATCCACACTCGCATTATGGAGTCTAATACTTCAGAATTGGAACAGAAACTGAGGTAGGGGTACTGCTCATCCCAGAAACAATTTGCCGGATTCCTGTTTACTAAACATGTCAAAATAGAAGAGAACAAACGGATGAGAAAGAGCTACTTTACATCCCTGCCGTAGGAGATGACGAAGCTGCCTGGGTGAAGACCTCGGATTGCCTCATGGACGCACCTCGCACGGTGCGGCACAAGTATCCCATCCTCCTTCGATACAAGGATGCCTTTCCCAAGTTGAACTTGACTGTTCTCGCCCAATTCTTCCAGAACTCGTTGGGGATTGTAAAATACTCATGGAAGGATACCATCCGCGAGATTGAGCTTCTGCAAGATGAGGAATACTCTGACTTTAAAGTTATCAATACTTACTACGAGTCTCTTCAAAAAGCTTGTCGCGATTGGGTTGTCGACAGCGTCAACACCAAAGCAATCAGGTAAATCAACCCCCAAGACACAACTGCCTCTTGGGTTTTCCAAAGGCTTGTAGCAATCGCTGATACCCGAACAGGCAAGCTTTTGAAGACTCTTCCCTCATTTTCATCCCGAACGGGAAACGCAGCTGGTTGTCCCCCTCGAAATGTCTCTGGTCAAGCAAAACAGAGATCCAGGGCCGCAGCAGCCTCAACCACTATGACGACTCCCTGAAGGAGTTCTTTGTCAATTTTCTCAACGTGCCCTGCCTTAGTGTCAACATGGTGTACGATGAGCTCCTGCACGTCGACCCTAAGCACACTACAACCGATCAGGTAAAAGATCTGCTCTGGCAGATGAACGCGTTTTTAGCCAAGGGTGAGCGGCCCGAAGGCTCGGCCGAGAAACTGCTCAGCCAGCCGATTCTGCCCGTCACGTACCCAGCCGGCGACGTCAGACTGTGCTCATGCAAGACCGAGTTTGCCATCGTCGATCGCCAGCCGCTAATGAAGCTATTCCATGGGAGAGCGAAGCTGCTTGCATTTGATCTCAACGAGGTTCACAGGTTGCGGCCTTTTCTGCAGTGGGCGAGGCTTGAGGGGTGGTACCTGTCCAAGCTCGTGAAGAAATCAACCGACGTTGACACGAACTCGACTTTCTCCTTGTCTGACCCGAGCCAAGACATAGCCCAAAAGGCTCAGGCACTGACACGGTATGGCCACGTCCGCACCTTGATTTGCTCTTGTTCACAGACTAACACGTGTATAGAGTGGCCGTACATCTTCGGAGCCCCCGAGTCGGTGACGTGCAAGCCTTTTACAATCTACTTCGCAGCATCAAAACTCTCGAGACCGATACCATCTCTTCGCGGCTGACTGTGACTCAAGGCGGGGAGCCCATCTCCGTCGAGAATCAGCGAAGCGAGGTTTACATCAACGACAAGGTCGAGCCGCTGACCATTTACGTGCCGCATGATGAAGTCTCCCTATGTGTCTGCTTCGGATCGTCCTTGCCAAGACAGTTGGTGATCTGGATGATGACCAATCCTACAAGTTCTACAACGCAGTTGCCAGAGAGTCCGGTTGACGAGTCCGTTGTAGCTGTCATGACAGGTATCCTTTCAACCAAGTCCGCCCCTGCTATCGACCGCATCCTCGATAATAACGGCATTGTCGACGTGAAAATCCTCAACCTCGGCCCGGAGCTCCCAGTACACGTCGACACAAACCGCGAAACCTCCACTCTTCAGGGTCCTGGCAGCCCGACGCAGCCATCTTTGCCCGTTGCCTCGGACTCACAAGAAATACTCACCCAAATAACGACGCCAAGCTCACCGTCATCTGGACAGTCATCAACAGGAGACTTCTTCCATTTCCACAGTGCTGGCGGCATCGCCCACCGCCCTCGGATAGCTTCCATCTCCCCTCGCCCCCGGCAGCGGCCAGCGCCACGTCGGCACCATACCGCCGCCTGCTGGCGCACGTAGTGCGCGCCGCGCGCGCGACTGCAACCCTGCCCCAACCGAACAAAGCCAGCGCCGTGCTGGATCCCAGCACGTTGGCTTCACCTGTAGCCGGCGGTGACGACGAGGGGCCCATGTTCAGGCCATCGGGCTTCGGATGGACGGCGGCGACGAGCCAAGAGAAGAAGATGATCGGCGCGGCCGGCGAGCTGTTCGTCTTCGAGCTGCTGCGCTCCGCGCTCCACGGTAGTGCCACCGATGGCTACCAAGGACGGCCGCTGACGCGCGAGGTGTGGAAGACGCCGATACGTGCGCTTGTGGCCGAGGCCCACGCCGATTACGCCGACATGGCGGGCTGGCCGCGCGAGGAGGAAGCCGATATCGTGATTGAAGACGATGAAGATGGGGAGGCCGAGGGGGCTGGGTCCGCAGCGACGCTGGTACGTCTCCTGGTGGCGCTCGGGTACTTGGGTGCCGAGTGGGCGGGCCGCAGCCCGGCGCCGCGGTGTTATGTCGAGGTCAAGGCGACTATGGGGGACTTTGCGACGCCATTTTTCATGAGCGACGCGCAGTACCGGAAGGTGAGTTTGTCTATGAAAGAAATCCTTCCCTATGATTTGAGTTGCCGAGTGAGTCGATGGCTTGGCCGTCAAGATTGTCTTGCTAACTTGGACGCAGATGAGCGATTTGACGACCCAAGACTCGATTTACATGATCTTCCGAGTGTTCTGCATGGGGTTAGACCTTATCGGTGTACGCATCTATATGGATCCGGACCGAATGAGGCGGGAAGGTGGGCTAAGATTTACGGCGGATCGATGGACGGTGACGCCGGGTCATGGGGCATTCACGCTATAGAAGAGGCCTAGCAAACTGTTGATCACAATAGATTTTTGTAACGAAAAGACCCAGGAGCTCGGTTTTTTTTTGGTTTTTTTTTTTAGCGTTCATTGTCAGCGCAATAGTAAGCAGCTTACTGGAGTGCTTAACCCGGTATGGTAAAGGATTTATTCACCCTGGTCAATTACAGTAGACCAACACCCGGCAGGTTAAAGCCTCCACCCGTCCCCACAACAAGCCACCAAAGTGATCCTGCAACCTTTTTTTGCGGCCTTTGAAAACTCAGCACAAGGATTAAACACTCTGAATCACGTTTTAACACTAATAATTGCAGGGGAAAATTAACTCTATTTTGAGAACATGGAGGCTATACTACGCATCTTCTCATGATTATGACTATTCTGTTTGTTGCCCCTTGCGGAAACCCAGTAACAACAATGAACCCCGGGCGACCTAGATGCTATATAAATCTAACACACTTAGCCGTCGGTGTGCATTTTACTCAATTTGCCCTGGGCATTGATTCCTATGGCTATCAAATCAACCCATCTATTAACCTCAAAGCATAAAGCTCAGCGACCAGACCTATACATCACCAAGGTGGCCAACTTGGTTGCAAGCACCACCGCCACAATGACCCGGGTTACCCTGCTACGGATGCTTTTGTTTCCTCTTGCCATGGGACTAGCACTGCCTATAGTCACGAGAACTAGCGAGGAACAAAACCAGGTCATATCGCAGCTTTCTCGTCGGTCATTCGACAACATCCCAAGTGCAGCTGCGTCTTTAGAGCCGGAATACCATGCTGTTCAACGCAGAAACCCATATCCAGGCTCTTCCACAGGAAAATATGGCGAATCGCATCAGTCCCAAGATCCCCAAAAGCCACCACAGCCCGCCCGAAGCTACACATCGTCCAGTCAGAGCTCAGATTACCCGGAGTCACTGTCAGATTCCGATGATCCCGAAAAGAAGCTAGTTACAAAAAAGAAGAAGCTACTTACAAAAAGGCCGAAGGTGCCCTACCGCCCCCTAGCAAAATCCCCTCCACAAAATGCAGGCCAGTCGACTCAGCGGCTCGATGGGCCCGAGACTCCAAATAAGAAGATCCTGAATTTGGATCACGGGATCAATCCCGGTCGAGTAAGCATCGCGAATGTTCGTGTCGAGGGCGAGGGTGGAAAGAAAGAACGTTGGTTGGGCTTTAAAATGAAGTACTATGGTAGAACAACACCAAAGGAAGAATTTATGGCGGTTTCGGATTCATCTGCAAAAAATCTGTACAGTCGTTTCCTGGCTCCGTTTTACACTTGGATCCCTAAAGCGAAACGATATGCCGGTGAGGTGAAAATGTGGCGGAACGGGAACCAAGTGCTTGACGATCAAGTTTTTACTGAGGTTGAACCAATGAATGACGGCGACACGATTGTATTCACTGTAGGCATCTAGGCTAAGAAGCCCCGATCAGTATCCTGGCCATGTTTTTATTGAATTTATACTGATAGGATCGATTTGAATAACATGTTAATAACGGAAAAGGAAGAGGATTTGGCAGAAGATACTCACATCGACAAAAGATTTCTCTATGGGGCGGGCTACCTGCAATGTTAATGTTAGTGTCAGTCGGCAAACTGGAGTGATACCAATCTCAAGTATTGGGGAGTTGACGCATAGGAGTTGCCAGCATCCTTCTTCGGAATGATGCGTACAACATCAATATGAAAGACGAACTTGGCCAACATCTCCAGACCAATCAGCTCTTCAACTTGTATCTCAATCCCAGATTCGCAGAAGCATGGCTTGGTTGGTCCTATGCGGGTTACGATGCTCCGTAAAGTCACCGTTTCAAGACCGGGCGACGACATGTGGTGAACATTTTCCGTATCTATGTTTGACGTGCAGGATTCTCGCACAGTAGTTGTAAACCACACAAAAGCAGATAAAAGCACTGAGCGCAGGTCATTGAGGTACCCTCAGTCAACATTGGTGACTTGTCCCCTGTAATTGGCATTAGACACCGGCTTAAGTCACTGAACAATATTAAGTATCATGTTTCGCTTCTTTCTTTATCTGCCATATTTTCCGTGGCCGTTTATCCGGATCTGCTGTCGGTTCAGCCTTGTTCATGGAACTGGGCACAAACTTTCCCAGACACTTTCCTGGATTGTGTTTCAGCTATGGCCACCTCATACCCAACACCCCAAAAGAAATGATGGCTGCCCTTCCCGGCATCTCAACCTGAGCCTCGCCAAGAAAGTCTCGCCACCCTTTCCTCACCATCAACGACTGCAGGTTTGCCATCATTGCAAGATGCCCAACTCCAATCTCACTGCATAATTATGTTGAGTACCACATGATATTACGCATGCCAAGTGACAACGGATGTTAGTCTCGACCTTGCCCTGCTTTGACAAGTCTTTTCCAGTATTGTTGATATTAGCCAATGCCCGTTTCCCGCTTATAAAACCCTTGGATTTCTTTTTGGATTGAAATCAAAGTCTAGAAGGGGGTTGGGCCGGAAATTCACAAGTTTAAACATCGTCATTGGTCAGATTATCAAAATTACGCCGTAAGCATGCAAGTGCAAGCCGCCTCGACCCCACCTTCAGTCGAGGCGACTAACATCAAATCAAGGGTCATATCTGGGACAATTCCATGCTGCTTGTTGCTTCTTTAGCACGCCGATGTTCACGCATCGTGTACTATCGCGTATTTGCAGTCATCGGCACGGCTGTTGCCGCAAACAGCGCGAGGGGAAATGGGGATTCCGGGTTGCAGTAGTCACAAGCGTGCATCAGTAGCTACATCATGCCCAAGATTAGCTCAAAATCATCAACTCTAACCATCAGCCGTCCTTTTAACAATCCATCAGCTCTCAAATCCCCTAAAGCCATCCCTCTACTTGCTCCCGAACCATTACCACCTAGCTACCTGTAAGAACCAGCTTTAACCCACAGTAACCCGTTTAGAAACACCGATTTTTCACCTGCTGACTTTGGGAACAAAACAAATTGCAGTCAAGATGTCTGACGAGTCCAAGGCCTGGCTTACCAGCAGGAACAAGACCGTCGAGGGTCACAACATGACTTGCGCTCTGTACTTCAACGAGAAACTGATCTGGGGGCCGGTCTCATGCCACAACAGCACAACCGAGATACAATCAGCCCTCCGCCAGGCCGACCCACGCATCGAACTGCGACTCGGCAACAAAGACAAAACTGTCGAGGGCCATACCAGATCTTTCAACATCAAGGCCAAAGGCAAAACCTTTTTGGAGCATCACTCTTGCCACAACAACCTCGAGGGACTGACGTCAGCCATCAACACCATCTGGGCCGTTTCGCCGCCCGAGTAAGCTGAGTAGTCGGCTAGCCGAGGAGGTGGTATGTTGGGTTTTGATGCAAAGCTCAATCCGGGAAGTGTCCAACACGACTTTTTGAAATTGGAAATCATTGCAGTTGGCAACTGAGATGTACTTTCAAGGATGTTTGGCCCATATCTCGCCGACGGGGCACTGCTAGCAGTCCAGCCACCAGGAGAGTGGGGAGTCTCTAGCATGTCTGAGATTGGTTTCCCGGCACCAATCCACCACAGGGGATGGACATTCCAGGAGCAGATGCTCAGCTCCTGCATCCTATGGTTCGGGCCCTGTTTCATCCAGTGGGAGTGTAGGTCCCTCTTCGCCACAGAGCGCTCGCCCGTTGGGAACTCTTCGATTCGCGACAGATCCTCCGAGCTGGGCAAGATGCTGAAGCGTAGGAGGGATCTTTTGTGCCAGCAGCAAGCCCACCCAGGATCTTCATCATCGACCAAGACCACTCAAGATGTTTATATGCTATGGGAGGGGCTCGTGGCTGAATACACGCAGAGGGATTTGTCATTCGAGTCGGATAGGGTTCCAGCGATCCTCGGTTTGGCCAAAACTATTGAGCCCTGCTTCGGGTGCAAGTTCGTGGCGGGGGTTCTGGGAGGGGGACTACTTCCTGCGCAGCCTGCTGTGGCGTGTGGTGGAGAAGGAAACACCGCCATCGCCATCGTCGACAGCCGCTGCTACCCACGCCACACCGCCGCAGCCATCCTCAAGAGGCGCGGGCGGCCGATATCCGTACTTCACCTGGACGTCGATCCCGGGAACTGCGGTCGATTACAAGCTGGCACAGGATATTGGCGACAGGCCCGTCACATGGCCCACTTGCCTCGTCTCCATGGATGTCGTGCTGGAGGGAAAGGCACAGACCCGGGCGACCGGATCGATCGTACTGAAGGGCCCGATCGGGAAGGCCACTCGGTATTGGGAGGATGATTCAATGCACTGACTGGAGAACTTGGGATATCACCCAGACATGACAACGCCTCACAAGGGTCACAAACGCGCACGGCCAGTCCCTCCGCAAGACTCCTGGTTCATGGTGATTATGCAGTTGGGCCAGGGCAAACCTTATCAGGGCTATGGCCTACCGAGCTGCCCAGGGGGACGACCCGGGGCGCTCGTCGGGCTGTTTCTCGAGCCTGTTGCTAGCAAGGGTCCTCAGCAGGCTTTCAGAAGAATAGGCATCGGCATCTACCCCTCAAATGTCGATGAGATGGTCGTGCGAAAGATCACCGTTGTTTGAGAAGCCTGGTAGAATAGGGAATCATCCGAAAGCGTGTGCATTCGACGATGCGCCTGCTGTTGCCCTCGAGTCTCCCCACAAATACACAAGACGATCTCAGTGTCCATTGATTCACTGGTTCCTTCCGAGGATGACGGTCTGGTGACTCTGCGAGCTGCGGCAATATGGGATTGTGCTTGTCAAGAGTAGAATTGTTGGCTTGGTTGAGTTTGGCCATATTCAAAGGTTTAGTTCTGGACTAGAATTGGTGGCCTCAAGTGTCAGCGTAACATTGCCATTCGTTACTTTCATTGCTTTTATACTGGCGCCGGGAAAGCATCGGCAGCGGAGAACCGTGACAGCTGTCATCATAGCGGCAAGTGGCGATGTAAAAGGTAGAATCAGGCATAAACGACCTGTGTCCTAATTTTTTTCTTCTTCTCGAGAGCCGCCAACAAAAAGGTGAGCAGAAGTGGCGGGCCGAAGACAGGCAGATGAAAAGTTTGACTGACTGGCCGGCGCCAGGTGATTACATGATCGAAAATCCAGGCAACATGCATACGCCCTTCGCCATCGTTGGTAAACTCCAACTTTTGAACGACGATGACACCCTGCGGGGGACCATAAAATTGAGACCAAGTCCCAGGCTGTGGGTGGTATCAAGAGCATAACTCCTTGTGGAAGAAAGCTCTTTCGATGATTTGTTCTAGCTCTGTGTCCGTAGCAATTATGGCCCAAGTTACATAGCCTAAACACTTTGACTAAATGGGCTCAAATCGGAGCCCTTACAGTAGTTATGATTTGATTTTCTGCACATTTCAACTAGTAGCTACGAAGCCACAAATTTCATATGCCTTAATCGCTGTGTGGGTGGTATGCCAAATACTACCGCACGTGAGGACAGCTACAATAGCCCAAATGCAGTCAACGGAGTCGTTTGGAACGAAGGGAGGAGGGCAGGCAGCTTTCGCTATATAGCCATACGTTGGGCGATTTTATTCAAATCTGAATTAAATTGGCGTAGGGCTTATAACACGGTCAAGATAGTAAATGATAATGGTAAATATAGCTCCAGGGGTAAAACTCTGTCGTACTGCAACTAAAACTAAATAAAACTAGATAATCGCTCGTCAGTATCTCTTTTCTTTCTTTTTTTCCCATGCTTTCCTCAAGTTCTTCGTTTGTTCAACCAAGCCTTTGTTTGGTCATAATTTGGTTGAAAGCTTTGATTTAGACGTTGGCAACAATATGATGGTTTATCTTACAGATGCGATTTGGGTATGAAAAGGTATTGGGGACAGCTTGCTTTCTATGTATTTTCGATTTGGAGGCGGAGAGAGGCTGGGAATAACTTCTCTTTGCATAATCCTGTTTCTGAACTTTAAGAGGTTTTTCTTGCCGAATCTCGCAGTTCCTAGTAGAAATATACAGGAAACGAAAACATTGTGGAACGGTGCCGTTTTGAGGCCATTTGGTCAAAGTGTTTAGGCCATATAACTTAGGTCTTATCTATCAGTCTATCTAAGCTCAAAAAGCGACGCGGAACCATGCTATGGTTCAAGCAGGGGAGGGCATGACTGTAATATCCGTCCCATTCAAGCTTTTCCGACACTAGTGATCATCATCCTCGTTGACATCAAGGGTGTTGACATCCTCATCGTCATAAATGTTGGCCGGGCTCTGAGGAGCCGGCTGCATAAGCTCTGTCTCAGTAAAGGTGATCCCAGGGCAAGTCTTGCGGAGCCACTTCATGCCGCCTGAAGCAACAAGAACTCCAAAGTTAGTACATCACTGTCAAAAATCGTTCAAAAAAAAGGAGCATGGTGAAAGAACTCACGTTTAGCGTAGAGACGAGCCTTGCGGCCGCAGGCCGCCTGCTTGCAGGGGAATACCTCGTGGGCCAGCCACACCTTGAGGTCGGGCTGGGAGCAGAACTCCTTGGCGGGCGTCGACATGATGGCGATCTTGCCGTGGCCCAGGTTGCCGATGGTGGCGGAGACGCAGGCGGCCTGGCACTTCTTCAGGCCCTTGAGGCTGAGGGGCTGGAAGGGGTTGGGCTTCTTGAAGGTGGCAGTAGCCACGGTGGCGAGGGAGAGGACGGCGATGATGTCGAAACGCATTTTTGCGGGTTGTGCTTGGGGTTTGATTGTGTTTGGGTTTGTGATGCTTGTTTGAGAAGCGAGCGGCGAGAGGTGACTGCTTGCTGTTAAAGCTGTATAGCGGGGGAAAAGAACGTGGTTGGATATTTAAGTGAATGTATTCGTAGGTGGGAAGCGGTGCTGGATGCTGATGAGAACTTTTGGAGTTGCTGTAGACAAGAGAAGAAAGCCTTGATATATATATGTACACCAATTTGAGGAGAGTTCTTTTTAAAATCCGAACAGCAGAGCATGCTGTACAGATTCACGCAGAACAATCACCAGCCACAATATCTTCAGTGCTGTCTTGGCAAGAGCATAGGCATGGCCCGTGAGGCTCATGGTAGGACCTTTTTCAAGAGCCATGCACAGCCCCAGCGGTCAATGGCCAAGTCCGTGAAATTGCACTCCCCCGCAATCTCATCAACTCGCTATGACCTTTTCCCAGACAAAACTTTGGCTTCCATGCTGGACTTTGGGTGGTTCGCTACGTTGATCGGGAAACTCGTTATGGCATTCTCCCAACGATCTGGTTTGCGTCGATTTTGACGCTTGCCAAGGCCCGTATCGAGATGGAAAATGCCCCTAAATGCGCTAACCACGGAAATTTAGATCTGCCTTCTTTTCATCACTTATTATCAGGCGAGGATTATTCCAATCTGGGTACCTACCATCCTACTTGTCTACCTACCTACGTGCTTACTTACATGCCTACCTACATACTTATTCTTTTATAGGGGCGGGAACAGGTATCGATGCTTGGGTATTCGGGGTCACTCATTATGATGAAGTGGACCCAGGAAGTTATACCTCGTATATCTTTGATCACGGCACTAAATTGACTTGGAACGTATGCCAAACAACAAATCGTGTGGGTTGAACAACGTGACCTTGAATCAGACACTATTTACAGTGTAATAGATTATCATACAGCTTAAAACTGACTGATTGATACACATCCCCAGAAGTAAATAATTTATTTGTCCCAAGCTGTTCCGTTGCAAATTAATCCTAATGACCACTCAACCAAGTCCAAATCCCTTTGCTAAAATTCCGCTCCGGGCGCACGCAAGTACGAAGATCCAAGCTTCAAGTTACCTCCAGAAGTATCCAGAGTGTGACCGAGAAGAATTGACCGGCCTTCTGTACACCGTCCTGGAACTTGCCGATTCATCCGGCTCCATCAGAGTTGGACAGTTGGCCAGCCTTCTACCCCGTCTGTTATAGGATGTTTCTGTACGACCCCTGGCCTCCATCGTCCCTCGTGTAATAGAGCTCGTATTGGTAGACGATAGGCGAATCGGAAAAGAGAATTCTGCAAAGCATGCAAAACAGCATGAAGTCGTACAAATCAGCGATGGGACACTCCTTCACAAAGATTATTTCCATGTCCGGAGCTTCAGAGCCAAAGCCAGCACCCATTCAAGGAGACAGGCTGTACTTACGCCGGTTGAAAAACTCCGAGACGTACGAATCAGAGATTCTATAGCCTCGGGTTGATGTTCTTGTATCGCCGAACAGGTAAGGCTCCCCCGGCTGCCTGTTGCGAAGTGGGTGCCTAGGTATCGCCCAGAACTCCGGCATGCCTCCCAGAAAGTATCTTTCCCAGTAGCGACCAGCCTCACCACCCTCCCTGTCGAATTCAGGGATAGAGATGGGGGGCGGCGTCATGGCCGGGTCCTGATCCTCCGTATCGGCAAAAAGGAACCCGGTAAGCAGGTGAACAATTTCGTGAGCCAAGCAAATGCTAGGCTGGAACTTGAACAGCTCATACTCTCTCCTCGCTACGGGGTTCTGGCCCAGCATGTAGACCATGTTGTCGATGATGACGGAATGAACAAACATATTGCCGGCCTCCGCACCAGCCCGGTAGTTGGAAATTCTTGTTCCCCAGTCCCGGCGCTCCGTCACGGCCTCGCCTTCGAGGCTATGGCTGATGTGCATAGGGGGGAAGTTGTTCCTCAAACTCCTCAAGAAAATGGTCAATCCAGTAGGGCATTCTCTCGAATCTGTCGTTGTAACGAACAGGAACACATATTTTGTCGGCTTCGCGAACGATGCGGATGGCGAGGTCGGCGAGGAACTGTCTTCCTTCGCGAGTCTCGTGGACAGCGAGGGCAAGGTCGATAACTGCCTTTGACAATGTTGTAACGTATCCGATCTTTATGGATGGAGCGAGGCCGAAGCGGCTCATAGCGGCCAGAGCTCCCAATTAGAACGATAAGATTATCGAGTCCCGCTATTGGTCTGATTTGGTTGGCAATGGGTTTCAAATTGAGCTGCGTAGAAGAAGGCGCGTGCTGTTAGTTAGATAGTGTTAGAGGAGGCTGAGGATAAATACGCGCTACGTACAAGTTGGAGTAGATATAGTCCTAACAACGTAATGGCAATTAAGAGAAGAAAGAGCGCGAGCGTGTTTTGGAGGACAGTATGTTTGAAGGCTTGCGTGTTTAATGTTAGACAAAGAGTACTCAGGGCTGGCTGATGTCACTTGTTTTATATCTTTGAATCCCCAACGAGATCCAGATTAACAGCGCGTACATTCTGTAAGCTATCAGTCCCACGGCGAACATGGCCGGCTGCAAAGTCTGGCCAAGTTAAACGTTGGAAACAATGACAGGATGTTTCGTGGCCGGCACACTGCTCGGCGGTGGTATAAACCGTTAACCGAAAGACCAATATCAGGCATGGCTAATTTGGGCTCTCAAGTCAGTTGGTCAGTTACGCTTTACTTCTGGCCTTCCCGGGTCGCGGGCTTGGCCAATACAGTGGAGTAGACCGTCAAGGCACCTCATCGTGCGCGCTTCCAGCGGTGGAGACAGGGCAAGTGGATACCTGAGCCGTGATACCGACAGTTCAAAAGCGCCGGCATGGAGAGGGCTCATTTAATTTGGGAGCCTCATGGCCGCGCCAAGTGGCCTGCTGGCGTTGGTAGTTGGTGCAACAACAGCAATGCAAGTAGCGAGGGTTGATGTACAGGGGATCAAGGAGCTGGCGCTTAGTGGAACGGATACCAAGCAAGCAAGTAATGTGGGGGGCTTCCCCGCTCCTTTAGCTCCGAGTTGCATCGCCAATTACTCCAAGCTGATTTGGATTTGGATTCGGATTTGGATTCGGATTTGACATTGACGGCCTTTACTTCATGCCAGCCAGCGACAACAAATTTCCGCCATTTCTGTAAGGAATTTTGGAAGGTGGAAGTGAGCCGACTCCTCACTTCTAAACACCATTTCTGAGAAAGCCACGCTTATAGTACCTGGCTCCTGAAGTTAGTCTATTGTCCGCCATGCCGGAAAATCTACCTGTTTCTTCCTCTTCCGTAGGGGATTAGCCCTTCGAGTCGACCCAAGATGCCGAGTTCCCACGCTGCTCTATCGAGATTCTCGATGAGGAGTATCGCAAGGTGCTCGCGCGCGCCGTTAAACGGGTGTTGTTAACAGATATTGCCGAGGAGACGTTTGCCCAATTGATAGACGGGCTGCCTTTTGCAAGAGTTGCACGCGATACACCTGCAATCGGCTATTCGAATCGAGAGTATCCCATTTACACCGCACACGTAGAGCTTTGCCCAGGCATGTTGGAAAAGGCCCGGGAGTTCCGCGCTAGCTTCAGTCCGGAGATGCTCAAGTTTGATCGCAGGGTAAGAAATTGACGTATTGCTTTTGTCTAATTTTCACATTTCTGGGTTTGCTAATTGCGATACTACCGTCTCGTTTGGTATAGCTTTTCATCACCTACCAAGCTGCCGGCCCTGGTTCGAGGGCGTTCAACGTCCGTTTGATCGAGCTCGTGGCCATTGTTGGTCACCAATTTGCCGTTATTGTATTTAAATTAGACACGAGCCTGCACAAGGAGGATGGAATTGCTGCATGGACGCCGCCGGAGTCCGACATTGTCTACTGGGCCATCTTCCCTGAAGGCCTACCACCTTTCTTCAGTCATTCGTGGTACATAGACCACGAGCAGTACCCCGACGGACCTGCCGACGTGGCGGCCTACTGGGCCGAGGCCCATATCCTCGGCGGTGTGATCCTCTTTGACCGTAACGCGAGGGACGGCGCCGATCCTGATGCCGTGTATATCCACCCGAACCGACGGTCCAGCACCTATCGAATCTGCAAGCTGCTGCAGACACAGAAGCGTGCATTGCTGGATTTTCTCGTCTCCCCCGAGCTGCCGCCACAGCAGTTCAAGCCTCCGCTGCCCATCCTAACCTCGCGGGACAACATGCCCCGGGTGGATCCAGAAGAGCCAATCGATGAGACAGGCGTGTACCGCGATTTGTATGAGCGCAAGACGCGCTCGCCATTAGAGCGCTCCGACTGGCGAAAAAGAGACATCTGGGACCGCAAAAACTTTCCGACTATGGATGACAGGAACGCGGCTTATCGCCGGGCATTAGAGCTTCAAGAGAGATATCGCAAGCGGTGGCGAGAGATGGAGGAGCCCTAGCAAAGTGCCGTTGGAAAATGATATGCGACGGCGTTTGGTGTAGGAGGGCCGAGACCGACTGATAGTCTGCATCTAGCACCAGAAATGAAAACGCAATTTGCAAGAAGCATTTGGTGAAGGGGTCTGTGAATCCAATCCCAGAGGCGTGCTCATGTAGCGTTCTTTTCCGACAACAGCTTTCAATCCGAGTAATGCATGCTCGGAATGAATTATCTCACAGTGTAGCATTCTGCCAGCCACCATCTCTTGGACGAAAATATCGGGCGCTTTAGTAGGTGAGGCTTCATGCGCAAAACGTCTGCTCGCGTCAATTTAGCTTTCTTTGCATCAGTGATTTATATCAATGTCGACTCTAGATTCTTGCGAGAGTTGTGTAAGAGATTCCCATCCTCGTTTATGGCTTCGGCTGGCGAGGCAGAGAGATCATATAAGCCCCGGCCGCCAGACTTTCCAGCCGTTGGCGCTCTCAAGGCTTTCTAAACGAGCACAAAACAAATTTTCGCTTGATAGTTATACCAAGATTGGGGATGAATTAATTGCTAGATATTTAAGCTTGCCTTGTTCATTGTAATAATCGGTCCAGCTTGGCCGAGTCTTGACTCGAAGTGGGATAAACTATGAGGGTGATGGAGAAAGAATACGTCAATGGTCGCGGCGGACTGGGAAAAGATGCAAATGTGAACAAATGTTACGTTGACGTTTAGGTCTGGTGGAGGAGTCCTTTGGACATCAAAGGAAGAAAGAAAGAAAAAAAAGGGAGTTGCTGAAGTTAGTCCAGGACCAAAAAGCATAAAGAATGCATTCTTCTGTTTGGTTCCTCCTTACCAGCCTTTTGCGGTTTTAACCAAAGCTATTTTATTCCTTTGTACCTTGCCCTGGCCTGTCAATTTCCCGGTCTGCTTGCCATCAACCCTTTATGCAGGGACGAAGCTTCATCCTCTTTCCACCCTTTTTCTCATCACACGCAGCCTATGGCCATGATTTATGTCTCGGCTGGAAATACCATTTACCAGCTTGATGGCCTCTTGTGAGAACTTTGACCTCTTCCTTAGTCTGAGGCTTCCAGTTGAGGCCACGAGCCTGTTATCTCCACAAAGTAGAATTGCAGACTGTAGACGGAGTGAGCTGCAGGATCATGGGATGAGAGTCCGGTTGTGCTCTCAAGCAGAGGAATTGACGGCGAAAAAAAATGCGCACAGAAATTTAGGATGTCCAGCAACTGTGTACAGTGGCCGAAAAATTCATGAGTGGACTGTAGTGCTTCGTTGATATTAGAATCTTACGCAGGTTTGCGCACAGGTATCTGTAACTCAACTCTTAACGGGAGGGTCGTTGTGGAAAGTACATTGGTAGCTGGGCGCCTCCATGGGCCATTGCCATCCGAACTGGAATCAATCTTGATCATAGCCGACAGCCCATCGTTGACCTACGATGTCTCTGTCCAGGTACCTACTATCTCATCAGCTATAAGTCCGAAGTTTTTTTTTTCCTTTCCCTTGATAGGTTCCACTCTATGTAAATGGTTAGTGTTACAATCAAGAAATTGGGTAGCATGTTCCTTAGGGTAAGGGTACGATGGGCTGAGTGGCTGTCTTTGTGTTTTAGCGGCGAATCCAGGGAGCTGCTTACCTCAGCTGCCGCTTAGAGCTAAGTGCACATAATGTGTAGCAAAGACCAAGAGGGGGGGGGGGAGAAGAGGGAGCGGTCTAGTTATCGTATGAACGGAAGCTAGGCTCATTTTTAAGATAATCAAAATTAATATGGGCCCTGCCATGTGGCAACGTCACTGCCATGCTGACACTGGAAATGATTCATAAGGAGTGGGTCTGACGGGCACAGCGTATCTTTGCGTTGACGGAACCGGGAAGTTGACAAATGCCGACAACACAAGGCAGGCAATGCGGAAAGACAACCAACCCAATATTGATATTTAGATACCTGTTCCTCGTGCAGTACCAACGCACATTTTGATTTACACTCCTGTATGACTTAAAATCGCTCTGCCGCTTGCTTTTATTCTTAGATTCAGCACATCAGTTCTGTCCTCCCAAGGCTTACTCGTCAGGATACAGTAGTTCCCATCGTTCTGATGGTGGCGCCAAAACTTGAAACCAAGCCTTTTGGGCTGGGAACGTCAAGCCTCATGTTGGATCTCCTGATATCTGGCGTCCTCATTTCCCTCTTCTACGTCCTCGTTGCTCAGCCTATTTACAACATTTATTTCCATCCGCTTCGGAAATTCCCCGGGCCCAAATCATGGGCTGCGTTCAGGATTCCATACACGCGCAGCTCTACCGGAGGCACACTTCATCTCGCATTGCGGGACCTTCACCGCCAGTACGGCGACGTGGTTCGAATCGCCCCAAATGAACTCTCATACGTTCGACCGGATGCATGGAAACACGTAATGGGTCACCGTAAACAGGGCGAGAGGGAGAACGGCAAAGACCCCGTTACTTTTGCAAATACCCTCCACAGCATTATAGGATCCGCGCGAGAGGAGCACGCCCAAGCGCGTCGCGTGCTTAGCCACGGCTTTTCGGCCAAGCGGATGCTGGAGCAGGAACCGTTGATTCAAAAGTATATTGACCTGCTTTTCGAGAAAATCGCCGCCGTCTCGGCCGGGGGTTCCAAGCCGATCGATATGGTTGCCTGGTACAATTACACCACTTTCGACATTATCGCAGATCTATCCTTTGGCGACTCCTTTCACTGTTTGGATAGCCTGACCATGCATCCCTGGGTCAAGTTGATATTCGACTCCATCAAGGTCTCCAACATGCTCACCAATTTACGACATTATTATCACAGCATCGATTCTTTTTTAAGGACCTTCATACCGTCATCTGTGGCAGCCAGAGAGGAGCACCTGGAGATGATCCGGCAGAAGGTGCGACAAAGAGAGGCTATGAAAGCGGACCGACCCGACTTTTTTGACTCGATGACCCGCGAGGACAAGACTGGTAATCGCTTCACATCGGAGCAAATAGAACAAAACTCGGAAATTTTGCTGGTAGCCGGTTCCGAGACTACAGCCACCGTGCTCTCGTTTGTGACTTATCTTCTATGCAAACACCCCGAGGTCCAGGAAAAGGCAGCCCGAGAGATCAAAGCGGCATTCCAAAGCCAGGACGAAATCGACATGACGCGGGTGCAGTCTTTGGAGTATACGCTCGCTGTGTTGAACGAGACCATGCGATTATACCCTGCGGCGCCGGCTGAGTTGCCACGCAGGACTCCACCAGAGGGATCCATGATCTGCGACGAGTTTGTTCCGGGAGATGTCAGTAATACCCCTTCTCATGCCTTTTCCGCACCAATCATTGATGGTTGGAAATAGAATATCCCTGGTGAAAGCGATAGCAGCTACGAAAGCTACTGACCCTTGTAACCGTGCAAACTTGAACAGACAATCGTTATGCTCCCCCAGTATCCGTCCAACCGCTACCCTGGGAACTGGGCCAAACCCGATGACTTTGTTCCTGAGAGGTGGCTCAATGACTGTGACCCCATCTACCAAGGCGACAAAAAGGAGTCTTTTAACCCCTTTTCCCACGGCAGTCGGGACTGTATCGGTAAAAAGTGAGTTTTCCACCCCCTCCATTTCTAGTCTTTGCCCCTCGCAAAGCACATTCAACTCGTCTCTAACCATATGTCTTTTTGTCTTGTTTCCACAGCTTGGCCTATGCGGAGATGCGCGTTATCGTAGCCCGCATGCTGTTCAACTACCACATGGAGCTGGATGAACAAAGCAGGGACTGGGTTAAGGATCTGCACACGTACACTCTGTGGGACAAGCCGCCCATGTATGTGAACTTGAAACCTCGCAAGGTTGAAGCATGAGGAGCTGCCGAATCTTGGGGTGTGTTCGATAACGCGTGGTTAAAGATTTCGACCGCAAGATGGATGAATGGCGCAACGTCGCATAGCCAGCACAACGGTATTTCTTTCATTTGTTGATTTTCTACTTTTTCTGTGTAGATTAGAGTAACCTGTTTTGGCTAGCAGAGTGACCTGTCAGGGCATCGTCTAGATTTGCCGCTCATATTTCATTGTATTGAGAATAATTAGTCGACACCACACATATTAAAGAACAAATTTCTTTCTGACCTTGCTTCATAGCAAAAACAAAGCACACTGGAATTTGCCTTTTTTTTTTTTTTTTTTGGCTGACTGGGATTTTGAATGGCTGCCAAGGCCTTCTGGTACAACTACTCAGGGACTGGGACAAGCCCGATGTTTACAAGTAGCATCATGACCCAAGTTCCAAAACCATGCCGTTCATCTAGTTTCTCAACCCGATTTCTCCCGTCGATGTATGTAGAGTAAATTGAAATCTTTGTTGCCCTCAAAACAGGGTTGGAACTTTGCTTTCATTGTTCCTTTACAGACCAGCCTCCAGGAACTCGACTAGGTCCTCTTTCTGATCGCTCTGTAGCTCGCTGATCTTCTTGCCATCCTTGTATAGATGGAAAGTGGCAGGCATTGAAACACCGACCTCCTCAGCTAGACCCTTCAAGTCATCAATATCGACCTTGACAAATCGAAAGTCCTTGAACTTGTCCAACTCGTTGATACTATCATTCGTCATTCGTCAGGAAATGATCTAGCTTGCTGGGCTGTGGGGGACTTACTGTGCAAACGTGGCAGCGATGTTCTTGGACTCAGCACTGCTGGTGGAGTAGAAATCGACGGCGACGATTGGGTACTTCCTCAGGCTCTCTTGGAACTCGTCCTTACTAGTGGTCTGTCAGCACTTGGTGTTGTTTGCTTGTCAAGATCACGATAAAACCTACGATTGGATATTGTGCACCATCTTATCTAAAGTGGATGAGAGGTTATTTTTGTCGTATTTTGCTTGTTTGTGATTGAAAGAAAAACATGTACAATGTCGAGAGCCGCCCATTGTTTTGATGTAGTCTAGAGGGGCTTTATGGTGACGTTGATGATTAGGTGCATATTGACTGGCGTTCTTGCTGACATCACCATTCCATCATCACCGACTTTGAGGCGACCAAGAGATGCACCATCCACCAATAGGTAGTGCCAGATTGGATTGAATTACCATATTTCTGTGATTATGTACTCAACAGACGCAAAATAAATGCAAGCCACGTACACACCTAGCGTACCAGCTTGGCGGGTTACAAGTCCCTGTTGTTCACATGACCATCGGCTTAATTACCTAAGGAATAAGGCCGGATTCGACTTGCATTGTCAAACTTCCCGCATTTACGGAACAACAAAATCACCGAAAACCCATGCATTCAAAATCACCATACCCCGACATGCTCCGCCCTTCTTGTACGTTAAAGCTAACGGTTGAATTTCCCCACGAAATCACTTATACAAACACCCTAGCATTAATATAGGGTCTCCAACGTCTACGGACCTTGTTTTCCGCTATTCAACCCTGAAAATTGCAACCCAACTCCCAAGGTTCGCCATCTCTTTGAAGACCACCTCGGGCACCTGTCGCACAATCATCGAGACGCGAATGTTGCTGCACTAAAAACACCGCCAAAAACGAGAGCTCCCGTCAACGACTAATGCCAGTGACTTCCGTGAATATAGCCTGCAGCGACTGTTTCTGACAATTACTTTGCAGCCTCATACCGTCGTACAAATATTGCTGGAGAGGCGACAGATGACGGATTCATCTCGTTGGTATGTACATACATCTCTTGCCATGCGGTTTTTCACTGCTCCAAACTGAATTGTGACTTTTTTCTCCTACCCCAAAACTTTTGTAAGAGAGGGTTCCCACATCATGCTTCTCTTCATGTCGACAGGGACTTGGGTCAGGCGGGACACCACACGCGGGGATGCTCTTCTACTTCTCGTGTGTCAAGGGGATATATTCATATCCGGTGAGCACGAGCCGTCGTGATATTCGTGCTTGTTTATGCTTCTGAAATCCGGTTCTGGATTGCAGTAAAACCTTCTTGAATATCGACTAAAGTTTCTTTTCGCGACTCCCAACATTTTTTTTTCCTTGCTGGCCTTTGATAGCTGATACTCGATAAGACAACAAAACTTTATCAAAACGTGCATTAAGATGGAAACAACTAGGGGTCATGAACGTCTGCGCGGACTTTGAAAGCCTCCCGAGAGCAAGTCCCGGTCCATCCCCGTTGGAGATCAAGAGCACCTCCACTGCCACGGTGGAAACGAGCGCCAAGAAAGGAATCCTAAACGACTTGCAATGCATAGAAGAGGCCCTGTCGTGCATGCGCAAAATTTGTTAGTGGCGCAGGAGAGGGAGGGGGAAATAGGGAGGCAAACGGTAAAGGAGGATCTTCAGGGCGGCGGCTGATCGTATTAAAACGTAATAAAGGTCGCGCGGCGTACCGTTCTCGTGTAAAGGCTGGGCAAAAGGTCGGAGAGCTTGGTCGTTGAATGGTTTAGCTTTTAGTCAGAGCTAACAAGCCTCTAGCGAGTCTAGCCAGGTACGGGCGCCATAGCTGAACAGGCTCCTCCCCCTCGATTCTTATTTACACATTCTGGAGCAGCCTTAAATTCGCCAACCCAGAACGCCACAAAAAGACGCCACAAGGGTTTTAACGGCGTCTAGACAAATATGCGAGATGATAATTTTGTTAAAATTAGAACCATGATCGTCAGCCCTGGAGTACTAACGGGCGTGGCTGTTTTCATTGGCGCCGCGGGTTGGGATTGATGTTGAAGGTGAACTAATTAGACTCTTTTGCCATGATGCAATGTTTAGCCGCATCTCCATCAAGCATTCTCTGGTGTCTTTTCCTGTCGCTGTTCAAAAAAGAAATCGATTTGCTGTGCTGGGAGATTTGCAACGGGACACAGACAACGTGGGTCAGTGGGTGAGACTTGATGTCCCGGGTGGAAAAGATTTTAAGGTGCCAAAAATGGCTAGGCATTTAGGTAAGTTGAGAATTGTCACCCGCTCCATCGTCCAAGAGCCGGCGAAGTGGTCAACGCCCTCGTCGCACTAATATCTTTAGTCTTTTTTTTTTTTTTTTTGGAGTGACTGGAACCCCGAAAATGTCGTGCGGTCCATGTAAAATTTTGCTCATTGCGCTGAGGAGCCACCACAGTGAACAAATCGCCTCTTGGAACCGCCTCCATTCAGACAATTTTACTTCTTCAAATACCTATGCCACCAACCCCAAAATGTCTCAGCCTTCTTTGACAACACTTCTTTTTTCTCTACAACCGTTTCTTTTGTTTCTGTTCAGCCCCACAAGCAGTCGTAGCTTGGTGATGACGCGACAGGAGGTTGGAATATCAAATACCTGGTGGTTTGGTTTCTGAGGGACGTGCCATCCGACTCTGGTTTCTCTCCCGCTCGTCAACGGTCTTCTCGCCACATAGCCACCACTTGCAACACCACATCGACAGGGAAAACGACATCATGACCTATTCGATATCAATTTTCCTCGTGGTGCTGGCCGCCCTGGGAGTTGTTAATGCCAAATTTAATCTGGCATCGCAAGATAATGTCGCAACATACTGGGGTGAGTATCATACACGGAGCGTTGCGTGTGATGATGATGCGTTTGTAGGGCCAGAGCTAATATATTTTTTCTGCCGACAACAGGACAAGCAGGAACCCAAGAAGGACTTGCCTACTATTGCAAGAGTAGGTCATGATGCTGCCTCTTGACACCAAACTGTTTGATACCTGACAAGAAACCTTGCTGATTTTGAATTTAGGTGACCAAGTCGATGTCAGTATTCTTTCGATTTGATGTTATTTTGCAAAAGGGGGCACCCCAAAGCATATATGAGTCTAACCTTCGACACAGATAATCCCGTTGGCCTTTCTCAACTACATTGTTAATCCCGCCAATATTCACTTCACCAAGGTCGAAAACCGCTGCTCAAAGTTTTCGGGAACCTCAGTCTTCAACTGCCCAGAGATCGAGTAAGTGGACACGGCAGCTCTCCAAGGTTCACCCTTGTGCTCGTTCATCCTCTTCACTTTTTTTTTGGTGGTGTTTGGCTGTAATGTGGAGAGTTAACCCAACCATCTCCTCAGGACGGATATAAAAACCTGCCAATCCCTTAACAAAACCATCATCCTCTCCATCGGCGGCGCAACCTACTCGGAAGGTGGATTCGCCAGCTCCGACATCGCCATCGCCGCCGCAGACAAGATCTGGGCCATGTTCGGCCCTCCGGGAGACAGCAGCCCGAGCGTATACCGCCCGTTCGGCTCCGCGTCCGTCGACGGCTTCGACCTCGATTTCGAAACGACCCAGACCAGCAACCTGCTCCCGTTTGCGCGGCGACTGCGCAAGCTGATAGACGACGCCAACGCCAACACCAAGAACTCGAAACGCTTCATCTTCACCGCCGCGCCGCAGTGCGTGTATCCCGACCTGCCCATGGACGCCGTCCTCTCGAGCGACGTCTCGTTCGACCTGGTCATGGTGCAGTTCTACAACAACCGCTGCGGCGCCGACACCTTCGCCGCGGGCAATGACACCCAGTCCAGCTTCAACTTTGCCACATGGGACAGCTGGGCCAAGGCCAACAACCGCAAGACCAAGGTCCTCGTCGGCGTGCCGGGGACCCCGACGGCGGCGGGGACGGGCTACGTCAACGCGACCGACCTCAAGGGGATCGTAGAGTACAGCAAAAAGTACAGCAGCTTCGCGGGTGTCATGGTCTGGGACGTGGCGCAGGCATGGTCTAATCAGGGGTTCCTCGAGGCTGTGGGCAAGAGTTTGGATCGCGGGGCGAGGAAAGAGACGGCCACGACCACCCCGGGCGCGACATCGACGTCACCGACGGTTTCGGCGACAGAGGCCTCGCAGGACTCACCCCAGGCGCCGCGGAAGAATGCGGCGGGGCGGGGGGTGAGCAATGCCCTTGGGGCCAGTTGGGGGAGGTATGTTGGCGGGACGGGATTATGGTTTCCGTCTGTCGCTCTGCCTGTCGCGGCTGGTTACTTGGCGTTATGAGCGAGGTTTTTATTTGGAGAGAGACGGCCTCGGGCTGGAATTTTGACTGAGTTGGATTTCAATGTTCTGGGCAACTTGGGGTTTATTAATGTTAATATTGCCCTTGTGGCCAATCGTAGATTACTATATCGACACGGATTATCCTGTGTATATAGATTGTGGAGGAAAGACAAGCTCCATACCCAGAGAAGGACGAGCTTTTGCGGCTGCATTGGTGTCGCTGAAGAGAATCAAAAGCGACCCTGACTATTTCAACCACTCCTCGTGCAGCATGACTTGTTTGGAAGGACGTTGGATGATACTGACATTATCAGGGCGTGTTAGAGCGATTAATGAAAGAGTAAATTGCGAATTATCTCCTTATTGGGCTATTTCTGTGCCATTTGGATCTATAGTACAAGCTCTTGATGTCATAAATTCTGAAATTCTTTATTTCTGCTCAGTCATAGCTCAACGTGACCTTCTTAACCTTTGGATAGTCGAAGAATGAATCTCTGCCCCAAGAAATAACTATCTCTTGCCCCTCCTTCTCCGCTGCCGTCTACCTCGCCGTGAATACTCTTTCGCTATGCCTGTTTTTGCAAGTCAATCCTGCCCAAGACCAGTGGGAGGTGGCGGTTGAGCTGTGGCATTCGTACTGGTGGAGGAGCTTTCACGGGTGCGGATTGGTCTTTGACCAGTCGAATATTCTTCTCCCAAGGTGTTACGATCAAGGTATCGGGGTAACCTGTTCTTATGGTAAAGTACAGTGGGTTGAAGCAACTGAGCGTCGACAACGTAGCTAGGGGAATTCTCAATGATTGGGGTGAAGTTATGATCGGTCTCAAGTAAGCATTGAGGTTAACTAGAGTTTGATTGCTGCTAAGCAATCCCGAAGTAAAGCTATCTACATAGTAATGATCGTGTCCTTATATATCCGAGGCTGCACAGCGGCCTGCCCCTGATCACTGTGATCTGTAAATGATTGAGGTGAGCATCGCTCTGTATGATCGGTAGGTGATCGAAGTGATCACTTGTCCTGGTCACGTGAGCCTTTGTCACGTGACCTTCTGTACTCCGGTGGGTCCTGATTCCCTCACAAGTAGAGCGCGACCCCGCGTTTCCTGTTTCGTCACGTCCTTTGATCGAGCTGCAACCAACGGTCGTAACATCAGGTCTCCCCTCCGAAGGCCAAGCCCCGTGGCCGTATAAGTAGGTCCTCCCCCCCGTTCGTATTATTTCGTTGCTCTTGGTTTCTCGCGCTAACCTTCAAAATGTCGGGTCGTATTGCCAAAAGTAAGAAACCTTCAACCGTTCGTCGCAACGACCTTCTGGGGGTGCTACTTTCTTCCGCCACTACTATGCCTTCTTGTTCCGCCTGTGAGTCCCGTGGTTTATCCTCCTGTGAGGTTTCCGTCCGGGATTCCGCCCGCTGTTCCGAGTGCGTTCGTTTGAACATGTCGGGTTGCGATGTTCTTGGGGTTTCGCGATCCCAGTTGAAGAAAATTGCCGATCAGCATGCCAAACTCGAGGCGGAGCTGGAAGCTGCCGAAGATCGTCGTCGCGCGGAGGACGAAAAGATTCAACGCTTGCGTCGACAAAAGAAGTTATGGTTTGAAAAGATGATGCGCGCGGTGCGCCGTGGTATCGACAATGTCGAGGAGTTGGAAAGGGTTGAGCGTGAGGAGGCGCAACGAGAGGAGGAGCGTGCCCGCGGGGCTCGCCCTCCTTCTATTACCGAGGATGCGCTTCCTTCTGCTTTTATGGCGGATTGGGATGCCGTGTACCCGGAGGTGTCCTTAAATCCGGTCCTGTTGTCTGATTTCGGCTTAGTGTCTGAAAATGGTAGGTGGTGCTTTCTTTGGTCTTCCTCTCTTTCTTGGCTGACTTGCTCGCAGATCCAACTCCTGGTAGTACTGGCGGAGCGGTTCCTGGCAATTCTGGAGGTGGTTGAGGGGTTCCCAAGTGTTTTCTTCATGTCCATAGTTTTCCCATTTAACAAGGTATTCCGTTTTGCCGTGGTTTCGTCTGTGGTCGAGTATTCGTTCGACTTCGTAGGTTTGTTCTGCGTCGATCTCGATTGTTTCTTGTGTGCTTGTGCCGTGCGGTGCTGGTTCCAGTAATGATATGTGAAATGTGGGGTGGATTTTCATGGTGTCTGGTAATGACAGTCTGTAGTTGGTATCGCTGATCTTTTTACTGATTTTGAAAGGTCCGAGTTTCTTGAAGTCAAGTTTGCTGTTTGGTCGCTGTGTTTTGATGTTGCGTCGAATGAGATAGACGCTATCTCCCTCCTTGAAGGATGGTCCCTTCATCCGATGCTGATTGGCGTATTTCACCATTCTTTTTCGTACGAATTCCAGTTCCTGCTGGAGTTCTTTGTGTAGTTCTCGTAGTTCACTTGCTTGTTTGTCGGCTCGTGGTGCCGTGGTCGTTGTTCTTGGTTCTCCGTACGCTGTAGGGTTGAATCCATAGTTGGCGTAGAATGGAGTTGTCTTGGTACTCTCGTTTTCTGAGCTGTTATAGGCGAATTGTGCTGTTGGTAGTAGTCGTACCCAATTGTCTTGCTTATGGTTCACATAGCATCTCAGGTATTGTTCAAGTGTCTGATTGGCTCGTTCTGTTTGTCCGTCTGTCTGTGGGTGAAATGCTGTTGATAGCTTATGGTCGGTTCCTAGCTGTTCCATCAGAGATTTCCAGAATCTTGATGTGAAGAGCTTGTCTCGGTCTGTGACGATGCTTTCGGGAAGTCCGTGATTGCTGACAATTACTCGTAGGAATGTGTAGGCGATTTCTTCGGCGTTGCTGCTTTCTTTGTATGGTAGAAAGTAGGCGTACTTGGTGAGCTTGTCCACTATAACTAGTATGCTGTCGTACTTAGTTTTTGTGAGTGGTTCTTCCGAGGGTGGTAGTTTGACGATGAAATCCATTGTAATGGTTTGCCAGGCCTTGCTAGGGGCTGGTAAAGGTTGCAACAGTCCATAAGGTTTGTGTCTTGCGGACTTGCTCTTTGCACAGAGTTCGCAGTCTCTAATGGCTTCTCGTACTTCTTGTCGTGTTCCTTGGAAGTTGTGGTGTTGTTTTAGCCGTTTCCATGTCTTTGAAATTCCTTGGTGTCCGTGGGCTCTGTTCCCGTGGATTTTCCGTATTTCTTCTGGTGTGGTTACTGTGTTTGTCGTCATTAAGCTTCGGTGTGCTGGTAAAAGGTTTCCGTTTTCGTCTGTCGTGAGGATAACCCGTGTTTCCTCTGGTACTGTGTTTTCGTGATCCGGTCGTCGGCTGAGGGCGTCGGCCCTACCGTTCTCTGTTCCTTTTCTGTAAATGATCCTAAAATGGAATTCTGACAGAAATTCTGACCATCTGATTTGTCGTTTGTTCAACACTTTGCTGGTGGTGAAGTGGGTTAGGTTCTTGTGGTCCGTGTAGACTAACACCTCGTGCTTAGTTCCGGATAGCTGTGGTTTCCATTCTTCGAATGCTCGGATAATGGCCATGAGTTCTTTGTCGTGAATCTGGTAATTAAGTTCTGGTCCATGCAATTTTTGTGAGAAGAAGGCGCAGGGGTGCAGTCGTCCTTCTTCGTCTCGTTGGCTGAGTTGTCCTCCGATTGCATAGTCTGATGCGTCGGTTTCGACTTCGAAAGGTTTTTCTGGATCTGGTATCTTGAGAATTGGTTTTCTTGCTACTGCGTCTCGTAGCTGTTCGAAGGCCCGTTGTGCTTGTTCCGTCCATTGGAACTCTAGGTCCTTTTTGGTCATGTTGGTCAGCGGGGTGGCGATCGCGCCGTATCCCTTGATGAATCGTCTGTAAAAGTTCACGAATCCGAGGAATGCTCGAACGTCCTTTACGTTCTGCGGTTGAGGCCATTCCTTTACTGCTTGGATTTTCGATTCCTCCATCCTGATTTCTCCAGGAGCGATGGTGTATCCTAGGAAGTTGACTTGCTTGCTGTGAAAAAGACACTTTTCTGGCTCAACTAAGAGCTTAGCGTCTTGCAGCTTTTGTAAGACTGTGTGGACGTGTTGCTTGTGTTCTTCCAACGTCTTGGAAAAGACAAGGATGTCGTCCAGGTAGACAACGACGAAAACGTCTAGGCATTCCCTGAGAACGTGGTTGATCATGGTTTGAAAGGTTGCTGGGGCGTTGGTAAGACCGAAGGGCATTACTAGGTACTCGTAATGTCCTCGTCGGGTGCGAAACGCTGTTTTCCATTCTTCGCCTTTCTTCATGCGGATCAGGTTGTATGCTCCTTTGAGGTCTAGTGTTGTAAACCATTGTGCTTGATAGAGCATGTCTCGGAGTTCTCCTATTAATGGGAGTGGGTAGCAATTTTTTATGGTAATGTCGTTTAATTGTCTGTAGTCCACGCATAGTCGTAGTTTTCCGTTCTTCTTTGGTACGAAGAGGATTGGGTATCCTGCTGGTGATGTTGATGGTCTGATGTAACCTTTCTTGAGGTTTTCTGCGAGGTACTCGTCTAGTGCCTCCATCTGTGTCGGGTTCAAACCGTATATCTTATGGAACTTGGGCTGTGTTCCTTCTTTCAATGGTATCTCGTGGTCGAACGGACTGTGTTCGGGTAGTCCTGTCTCGAGTTCTGGGCTGAATAGTCGTTCATACATCCGGTATTCGGCCGGGATGTTGTCGATCAATGTGGTAATGTTCGATCGTTCTTCGCTCGTGGATAGTCGCGATCCTTCCGATGTTGGCTCCAGGCGTGGCTCGCTTTTCTTCAATAGCGCCATAATTTTCTGTTGATTTCGCTCCTGTGCCCTACGCGCGTTGCGTGAAGTCCGCTTCTCGGGTTTTCCTTCAGAGGCTAACGGCTCCTCCCATTGGACTTGGCCGGTTGTCCAATCTATCCTGGGGTTGCTCTTCCTGAGCCAGGGGATTCCTAATATCATATCCTTGTCCCCTATCTCCGTGATGTCCAAGGTGATTTGTTCCTTTCGTCCGTAGCTGTCCATCCAGAGGTGTACGGTCTCTGTTTCGATGGTGCCGTTCCCGTATGAAACTGCCTCTCCTTCCACGGTTTGCAACTGGTATGGTTCTTTCTTTTGCTGCCAAGGTATCCGTCGTTTCACTACGACCCTTGGGGATATATAGTTGCCCTGTGCTCCACTGTCGAGGAGTGCTCGTATGGGTCTGCCATCGAGTCGTATGTTGAGAAATATATGTTCGTGTGCCGCTACCGTGTCTTGTGTAGCGTTCAGGGTTCTTTTTTCCGTTTCTGTTGTTGCCGTTCGGTACCCTGTGCCGTCGGGCTGTCCTAGTTTTTTGGCTTGTTGGATTCGCGCTGTGGGTCTTTGTTCTTCTTGTCTTTGGGTACATAGTTGTTTTTTACTTTGACCTGGTCAAGCGGTTGCTTCGTGGGTACTGGCGTCCTTCGTGCGTTCGTGTTTCTCTCGTTATCTTGTACCCTGGGGTCCCATACGATCTTGGTCATGGGTGCAGGTCCTGGTTGTCTGGATTTTTGTTCGTGCCATGCTTGTGCTTTGGCTAGCATGTGGATTTTGCATATACTTCGGGTGCACTCATACCATGGGAATTGTTTCTGGTTGAAGCATGCCATGGGGTAATCGTCGCAAGGGGTGAAGATTGCCGCTGGCTCGGTGTTGAGTCTGATCTTGATTTCCCAATTGGGTAGTTCGGTTGTGGTGTAAATCTCGTGGATGCCCGTTGTTTTGTGTCGTCGTGGGAAGAAGTTGTGGACTATTTTCCTGCTTAGGTGGAGTCCGCAATTGTCTCGAAAGCATTCTGCCCAAAAGATTTCTGCATGTCTGGGGTGTCGAGTGTCCAAGGTCGGGTGGTCTCCAAAGGTCGGATCAATGGGTCCCGTAGGTCTCTGGACCTGGGCTTGGAGTGGTATGCCGGGGAACTGTACTGATTGGTCGTCCCGGTATAAGTCGATGGGCTTTTTCTCATACACATAGGGGTTATTCTCCCTTGCTGCACTGTACTGGTCTGTGGGTGTGGTTTCCTCTCCACTGGATTCTTCTTCTGAGTCGCTGCTGTATTCCTTTGTTTGATTGGTTGTCCTGACGTGGTGGGTTTGTCCCAATGGTTCTTGGTCTGATTCTTCTGAGGCGTCTGAATCCGTAGATTCAGGTAGTTTAGTGTTTTGTCGGTGTAAGTCGATTGGTGGTTTGGCGCCGATCGGTACTCGGCTTCCTACTGCTAGGGTTCGAGTGCCTCGGGGCTTCTGTGGGTACCAGCCTGCGTCTACCTTTGAGCTGTGGTGGGTCATGCAATTGTCGTCATAACAAGCGGTCCAGCTCATCTGTTCGTGTGGGACTTGTGTTGTGGCGTTTAGTCCCCGTGGTTTATTTCTGGTTGATTCCATTCCTGCTGCAAAGTCGGGTTGCAGGCTGGGGGTGGTACTGGGGCAATTTCGTGCGATGTGCCCTGGTTTGTTGCACTTGAAGCATTTGCCGCTTTTGGGGTCCCTGAATGGTTTTTTGTGCTGTGTGGCGCTCAAGTCCATAGGTCCGCTATGGGTGCCAAATGCCGTGCTGTTTGGTTGGTACTGAACCTTAGGGTGGCTGTTCTGAAGTTGGTGTTGGTATTTGCGCCCTGTGTTGGCTTTCGGTGCCGAGGGTATCCACGTTCTCTGTCCTCCCTGTCGTTCCTGCCGTCTCTCGTGGAGTCTGTTGTCGATCTTTATGGCGATTTCCACATAGTCCAGGAATTCTTCAGGTCGGTCCATCTTGGATACCTCGTCCTTGACTTCGGATTTCAGTCCTTGGTAGAACATGAGGATCTTAGTTTCCTCGGTCATGTCTAATCGGGTAGCTAGCCGTCTGAACTCGGCTGCATACGCGGAAGCTGATTTGTTTTGTTTGAGGTTTGCGAGGTCCCGTTCGACCTGCCTCTTCTCATCTGGTTCCTGGAAGAGCGATCGCAGGACGCGCTCGTAGCCTGCGAAGCTGGAGAAGATGTCGAGGACCTCCTGTCTGTATTCGGTGGCGGGCACGTCCAACCATTCCTGTAGGAGGGGTTCGAACCATGACAGGGCTCGCCCCCTAAGGAAGGTGGCTGCGTGTACCACTTTCTCGGTTTCATTCCGGAAGGTTTCCTGGTGAAATGCGTGGTAAGTACGTACCTGTACGAGGTAGCCCCTCAGCTGTCCTGGGGTACCGTCGAAGGTAGTTGGTGGGTTGAGCCTAAGCTTTTCGCGTCCGTCAAGAGGAGTAGAGATATTGTCAGTTCCAGCCCTGAGGCTCGCGATCTCTTCCTCAAGTGCCTTGTTCCGGAGTGTTTGTTCCTGTAACTTCCGGTTAGCCTGATTAGCTTTGGCGCGAAGTTCTTCGGTCTCATCGTCGCTGTCGCTGTCGTCTTTGCGCTTGGTGGGAGAAACAGCCTTGGCTGGCTTGTTGCTGGATCCCGCGGAGGTGGTGGGAGTGTTCTTCGAAGACGATAGCGAAGACATGTTGTCGGGGATACTGCTCGGTATGCTTTCAAGGCAAAGTACTGAACAGGAGCAATCAAAATGTTACGATCAAGGTATCGGGGTAACCTGTTCTTATGGTAAAGTACAGTGGGTTGAAGCAACTGAGCGTCGACAACGTAGCTAGGGGAATTCTCAATGATTGGGGTGAAGTTATGATCGGTCTCAAGTAAGCATTGAGGTTAACTAGAGTTTGATTGCTGCTAAGCAATCCCGAAGTAAAGCTATCTACATAGTAATGATCGTGTCCTTATATATCCGAGGCTGCACAGCGGCCTGCCCCTGATCACTGTGATCTGTAAATGATTGAGGTGAGCATCGCTCTGTATGATCGGTAGGTGATCGAAGTGATCACTTGTCCTGGTCACGTGAGCCTTTGTCACGTGACCTTCTGTACTCCGGTGGGTCCTGATTCCCTCACAAGTAGAGCGCGACCCCGCGTTTCCTGTTTCGTCACGTCCTTTGATCGAGCTGCAACCAACGGTCGTAACACAAGGTTTCCACCAAAGCAGAGCCTGGTACGCCTTTCAAGAAGAAAATGAAAAGAAAAAAACCTGGAACCTCCTTCCAAACGCGTCAGCGATGCCAGCAGTCACATTAAGAAACTCGTGGTCACCTGATCGGCTATAACCCCCAGCTTTGGCGTCGACATGTGACACCCGTCCTACTTGTGATAGACATTCACACCGCGCCGCGCTTGGGAACTTCACTCTCGCTCCAGTATGAAAACGAGCGACACAGGTCCAGATTGGGTTTCTCTGTGGCCTAGGACGCCTATCCTTGAAAGAGCTCCAAGATGCCTGGAGCACTGGAATGAAGGCGTTAGCCGCCGTGCGTGCTTGTGCCACCGACAAAAGTCGCCACAGTATCAGGGCGAGATTAGATCGACACGCCTCATATTTCTGTGTAATCGAAAACATATCACTTGGAAACAGAAAATTTCAAAGAGCACTCGAGAGGCTCACATAGCTACTTCATACCCCTCAAGCCATAATCCGCGTCGTCGCCTTCTACCTCGGCCAAGGTGAAAAGTGCACCTGAGACGACGTACGGGATCTTGCCCAGTTCTTGCTGGGTAGTGTTGTGTGGCAGAGAGGCAGTTGAGACCAACGTAGTTGGCACCTCCTGCACCGCTGACAACGCAGCCATCTTCGATATCGACTAGCCGGTGTTGGCCTCGGCAAGGGCCTCAAGGCCGCCAAGTGGACGTTCTAACAAGGCGTTTTCGCAAAGTTTTCCGTTTTTGCTGCGACAATTGTCCAGAAAATTTTGGACAAGGTCCAAATCGATCCATTGCTCGTTTTTTTGATTATGTGACCAATACCTCAATGTCCTTCCACATCACGACGTGCAGGTCACAGTGGTTGAGATTGACAATAGGATAGCGAGCAATCTTTTCCAAGCATGGGTATTGTCCCGGAAAGGTACGGCGGATGTCGTCAAGTGACAAGCCCAGTTCGAAGGACATTGGCATGGGCTGGGCAGTTGTGGAATGCAGGATGGTCGAGCTCGATGGCCTGAGTCTGGGTGACGCAAAGCGACAAAGGCAATTTTGACTTGCTCTTGTGGGGAAATCAGGGGTCCCGTAGAAGACATGGGATACCCGAGGAACAGCTACCCCCTGAGTTCTGCACAGACCCCAAGGACCATTCACCCAAGGAGGTCATCGAGGGGGAGGAGGCGGCAGTCGGGACGGCACGGGTCATCCACAAGGATCGTCTCCGGGCGGACATGGAGGCACAGTCATATGGGATGCCCACATCGCTCACCGACGGGGAGCACGCACAACTTCTCAATATCAAGCTTGTCCAGGTGGAGCGGGATACCATTGCGAAAGAAGATGCAGAGATAGTGTTGAAACAGGCTGCAGAAAAGGAGCAACGGCAAAAGATGGAAGAGCTTGACCGGCAGGGTGGTAAGAGGGGAGTCAGACATAGGCAAAAGAAGTTCAACAAGATTTTGAGCGCAGAGAAGCGAGAGCGGTTGGGTTTAGAAGGCGAGGAGGAGGAAGACGATGACAATTGCGATAAAGACAACAGCGACGACGAGTTTAACGTCTAGCTCGCGAACTTCACGAAATTTGTCAATTTCTTTGAGCGATTTCTCACCAAAACCCACAGGCGAATGACCCTGGATATGCTGGGTATAGAAGTATAAGATTTGCTTGTGCCAGACAACTATTGACTTGATTCGAAGCCTCGCTGGCTACACGCCTGCCTCGAGAGATTTGAGTTCAGGTGCCGCACGAAACATAGTCAGATCTGACCGAGTCCCGAGGCCCAACAGAAACTTGTTGCATTTTGATGCGTAATTGTGCAGAGGCCTCATTATTTACATGTTCATTTGATAATTGTATCCTGTGTTTGTGACTCCTAGACCATATTCCCCAAATCTATATTTAGCTCACGATATCTAAAAAGAAAAGACTCCTAAATCTCTTCAAAAGTCAAGGTCATTACCGCATCGTCTTGCCCTGCTGCAGATTCAAAGGGCATAACCGAGCTTTCCACTGTGTGTCGGTTCAGTCCTTGCGAATATCCGTCGATGATCCGTCATTTTTACTGGCTTCCTAGCCGTCTGCCGTCTATAGACCGTGCTCCCGCTTAGAATTTAATTATAGTTCAGAGTTGTACGGCAATTATTATGCTCGCTTAATGCCAAAAGAAGAGAAAAACCTGCCATGGATGTGTCGCCGCTCCAGCCCAGCAGCAATAACAGACAGTGCATGAAATTTAAACAAGGGGGAAAAAACAAGAGAGATGCAACCCTTCCAGAGGCACCCGTAATGCTTCTAAGGAGCCGCGTTACACGCCACAGAGCTCATTCCCTGCATCTGACTCGGCGCCGGCCTCTCATCCGGCCTGGGTTCCGACTGGACCTTGAACTCCATGGCAAAATGTATCTTGAGCGCCCAGCCGCCGCCCTCAGCCCCGCTGACTTTGTTGGCGCTGCTCCAAGGCGTGGTCGAGCAGCACAACGTCGTTGGGGTCCTCAGCCGAGAGGCGCCCTGTCTCCCGGCAGCAGCGCGCCTGCTGTACCGCCGACGGGCGAGCCGGGCATCCTCCAGCTTCTCCAGGCAGGAATTCTTGGCCCGCGTCATGATGCCGGCGGAGCGTTGGTAGGACTGCAGCTGCGATGGTGTCTCTGCTGCGCCGCCGGATATGTGGACTTCGTGATGGCAGTCGTCGAAGCGCAGTCTCGGAGCGTTGCCCATCGGTGAGATGGACGGTCTCGGACTTGAACGCGGGAGCGGCATACACAGGGCCTCACGGAAGCGTGATGTGAGAATGCCTATATGTGTTTTCTTTGGTGGCTTCCGTGGCCTTGAAGACGGCCGTTGGTCGTTTTGCACCGTGTTTTGAGTGGTGTGGGATTTCCGCTTGCAGCGTGGCAGTATCGTGCCTATGATATCCTTGTCATACCAGAGCATATTCCTGGTGTTGCTCTCTCTCGCTCTCTTCTTTCTTCTCTCCCCTACGCCACCGTGGAACGGTCTGTTGATCTACTTATCCTCTCCAGTAGGTCTGTCGACCAGGAAACAGACGATGCTACCCCGAAGCCCAATCGCACCCGTGGTCGCTTCAGGGCAGTGTTCAAGACCGACTGCATCACCGGAGACAAGTCAAGTCGCCGGTCAAGGTTGGTTCAGCTGGTGCCCTTGGAAAAGAAAAACGCAAAGTCGATTGATTGTATTGAGGAGTTATTGTACATACGACGGAGAAGCGAGTATAAAAGTCGCTTCACGTTGGTATATGTAGGAGAAGGGAGACAGAAGATATATAAAAAAACAAAGATTAAAAAGAAACAAGTATTCACTCGGCATGCAAAGGACTGGAACTAATACGTCAGTCATAGGCACGATCCAAATTTTCCGAGCGATATTTGGCCATGGGTTCAAGCACTAAGAGACGACTGCAGAGTTTCAAGGGTACATATGCCGCGGCAGGGGTTTGGCTTTTCATCCTAACTGGTACAAAGGGCACAGAGGCTCCCCCCCTTTTTTTTTACTATTTCCTCGCAGAATAGAAACTGAGATAATTTGATTTAGAATGTACCTTTGTCCTTTTGTGCTCGATATTTTGTACATCATGTTGCGTGGGTTATCCTTTTCAACATTAGACGATCCCCTCATCGCCTCACGATGAGTAGTTTGCCGGCACTATTTTCCCCGAGTCAGCCTTTTCGGCGAAATACATCCCAAGAAAAAAAGAGAGAAAAAAAAAAAAGAGAAACAAGAAGAAAACCTGTAAATGAAGGAAAGAAGTTTACCTTTTCCATCTGATAAACACAAGGACTTCCATGGAAGGGGAATCCTCGGAAACCCGTCCGATCCCGACATTGCATGGAAAAGTTCCTCGTCCGAATTTAGATCAGCCGGTCGTCCATATTAAACAACCGACCCTTAAGCGGATAAGTCGAACGCGTGTCAGAGTTTTTTCTTCTTTCCTTTTTGCACATGCCGAAATCCAGCACGTTTTTACCATGCCAGGCAGTCACCCGCAGGCGCATCTGGGGACGAACATGCTCAAAGGCAGCCGGGGGTAACCATAGCCCGACTACAAAATAGTTTGAATTCGAAGAAAGGTTCTGATGGCCTTCCCCCGTAATAGGTTGGATACTTTGCGTATACTTACTTGCCTTCACTGCACTGGTTTAACTGGCATAGTGACCTATTTTGTACATCAAGAGCAGTTGTGAGAAGAAGAAAAAAACGAGAACCTATGGATTTTGTAGGACTACACTTCTAACGACAGGTGTGCAACCAAAAATGCTACAAAACTGTTTCGCTTGGCTGCTCAGAGCCAGGTCGTGTCCCTGTCCAATGAATCGAGTATACAACAGGCGGAGAAACCTTTCGAATTGACTCTGGGGTCGGAGAAACAGCGCGGCAGGCTGGAAGAGGAGGAAGTTTAAATGAACCACCTTGAAACTAATCTTGGCGAATCACTCAAGAAAGCCGCCAACCTGAGTCTTGGCGATCTGCGTAGTTATTACCTCACTTGTCTTGGTGGACCGGCACTTGGTCTAGACTAGTCAGGTGAGTCGACAGGTGGCAGGGGGACAAGCTACTTGACCCATTGCCTTGTTCCTGGATACTAGCCTAGAGGTCTAGAACGGGCCTTTGGGAGAGCAGCTTAAGCGAAGGACCTGTAAAGCACCCAATCATATAGAAAGCTTGGATCATCAGCATCAGTAAAGCATTAGACTTTTCCAAATATTCTTCGTGAAACGCTGCGTCTTGGCGGCAAAAGCCGTGGAATACAGCTAAATACAAGGATGCTCAGGATTCGTCACGGAACTATATACTATATGCTGTTGAAATCTAAACCTAAACTCTTGGGCATCGCCCGCTGCTAATCCACAAAGCCTCTAGTCTATAGTTCGCAATGCATGGACCGCATTTTCCCAAACTCCACAGTAACATATCAACGGGTTGAAGGGTTAAACTCGCCCACAGGCAACACCACACACCACCGTCGGGATACACCCTCAGTCTCGCCAGCAAATCACACCTCTTCGGCACCGACCGCCTCGTAGCCACCTCTCCTCCTCCCTCCGACCGTCTGCTGCATCGCTGCGGGGCTTTCGTAAACCTCGGTCCAGTTGACTACCTGTCCTCCCAGCATCCCGGCGCCCGTCTCGCGGCGCCCAAAGACCGGCGCTGGATCGCACCAAAAGTCACGACAGTTGGTGGCGCATCCGCGCGAGTAGGGGTTCTTGCGGCGCTTCTTCTTGTTGTCGCCTCCGGCCGCCGCGCCGCGGCCTGTCGCCGTCTCGATGAAGGCATCCACGCCAAGCATGCGTCCCCACTGCTTGAGGCAGCCGCCGTGTTTGTGCTTGTGGCCGTGTCCGTGGCCGGCTTCCGGTGCGGCGGCAAACCCGGCGCTGCCGCTCGGAGGCACTCCGCTGCTCGGGTCCAGGGGTGCCCCGGTGGACGTAAAGGCCGAGTTGAGGGCAGCAACGCCGCTGCTGCGGTGATCGATGCCGAACATGTTCTCGTACGTTGTCATGGCTCGGGCGACCTGGAGGAACTGCACAAACATGAGCATGCTCACCCACGTCAGCTGCAGCGTAGCCCAGATCCCGACAATAAGCGTGAACGCGTCCGCGTTGATGACTTTGCAGAGAGATGGCGCCAGGACGTTGCATTGGTCGGATGCGTTTTTGGAGATGGACATGAGATCTATGGGTAATTGTCAGTACTTGCATCGACTGGAGAAGCAATATGTGAAAGTGAGATTGTGTCATACATTGATACAGGATAAAATCGAACGTAATGATGGCAAAGGACATGTTTATCAAATACAGGAAAAATTGTCGGTGGTTGTTGTTGCCGATGCAGTTGTGGACCCAGGGGCAGTGACTGGACAGAATTCAGATTAGTCAGTAAAGATAGCTTCATGTTGCCTTTGTATTCCTGTAGCCTGATTGGGAATACTCACTGGTCATGCTTGGCCACACAGCGCTGACACCTCCTGCAGTGTTTGCTTCTCAGAGGCGTCCTGATCATGCACGTAACACAAAAGTTGGCCTCGTCAAACTTCCACATGCCAATCAGCTCGTCAATGACGGCCTTTTGTTCTGCAATGCCGTTCATCTTGGGCACAAATCCAGGGTCGTGCATCATGCACGAGGTATAGAAGAATGCTGTGAGGGAGGCAAAGATGGCAAACATGAAGTTGAGGAGGTACATGGTTTCGCCAGGAACTGCAAATTCGGAGTGATGGTTAGTTACTACGGTCGACTCGATCCTAACCCGAGATGGGATTGCTCACCAGCATATAACGTTGTCGATGGCATAAGTGTAAAGAGCCAATTCCACGATGTCCAAAATAGAGACGCAGCAAATATTCCTGCCAACCACGGCTGAAGTAGGAAGGGTAAAGCAGGTCAGCACGGAATAATTTATACAATCGCAAACATACGAACCGAAATCCTGTCAGACTTACTGTTCGTTGAAACGACCGCATATCAGAAGGTGCGTGTTGCAGTACGTTCTGAGCGACCCACTGTATCGCAAAGACCACGACCGCACCGACTATTATGGCAAAGTAGATGGGCATCGCCGCCAGGATGTGAAACATGATCCAAACCAACAGGAAAGGCCACAGGAACAGGAACTTGTTCACAAAGCCCTTCTTATCCTTGAGTAGGTACGAGGCGCCAGGCCATCGGGGTGTGACTGCGTTCCCATCCTCATCGTACCCGCACTCCCGCAGGGCGCGCTGCCACGCCGCCGTGGTGTTGAGCTCCTGCGCCGTCAGTGCGGGGGTCTTGCCCGTCTCGGTCTTGGCAAACCGGTCGGCCCCGTACTCGACAATCTTTTGCACACACCCTGGGCTGCCCTTGACAAGGGCCCAGTGCAACGCCGTAAAGCCCTGTTCGTCGCGAGCATGGACTGAGGCGCCCCACCGAAGGAAGACGTCCACGCAGGCGGGAAAGCCCTTGTAGGCGGACCACATGAGACCCGTATGGCCGTAGGAATCGGCGACATCGACCGGAATGCCCTGGTGCAGAAGCAGCACAAGTAGCAGGACGTTACCGTTGAAGGTGCTGATGTGTAGTGTGTTGTAACCTTGCGCGTCGGTAGCGAGTGGGTCGGCGCCATGCTGGAGAAGGAGGTGGACGGTGTAGTAGTGGCAGCGTTGGGCGGCCCATTGCAGCGGCGTCGCGACCGAATCGCCGCCCTTCTTGTTGATGGGCGCACCCTTTTCTATCAGAAACTTGCACATGGCGTATTGGTTGTTGATTGCTGCCCACTACATTGGAGACAAGTATAGACACAGTCAGCAAGAGCACAGTTAGGCGCTTGTCAGCTCACAGGAAGAGCAGCGTACATGTAACGGCGTGATGCCTTCGTCGTCGGAATATGTGGCATCATATTCGCCCATCTCGAGCAGCTTCTCCATGGCTGGTATGTCGCCTATCCGCGCAAGCTGCATTATGTCGTTCTCGGCCGGCTTTCCTCCGGATATACTCCCCATCTCCATTTCACTGTTGAGCTTGGGTTCTGCTGCGCTGGCTTTACTGGGCGGTTGTGCTCCCGGCACCGAGCTGGCATTTTGTGTCATGTTATCGTGTGTCGCTCGCACGACGTGGACAAGTCTAGTCTGGTAGACAAATCTTGAAGTCGTTTCTGGTTTCTATGGGTCGTCTCGTCGTCTTTTGTCGTGACTGTCGAGAAATGGCACTCGAACGACAACAGTGCGTTGCTGTCAATGTCTCGCGCAAGGGGTCGGACTCGGTTTAACTCGGCGGAAAGGGGTTGAATTTCGTGATCGGGTTTAATGGTAGCCGTAACTTCCTGTCATTTGGTAGTCGATAAGAATCGCTCGGGGTATTTGCAGGGCGAGAGTTCGGTATTGCGAGATTGCTTCTAAGACAAAAATCACAAATGCTGACAATCATGGGACAACTAAGATTGAAGAAATTCAGCCAAGCATTGCTTAGTTAACGTCGCGCCAAGCCCGCGCGTTGATGGCGGACCTAAGAATCAATTTATCTGCTTGCAAGGCTGACGACGCCCGCTACAGTCCAAGTCCAACTGGGGCAATTCTCGTCCAACTGTTACGCTAACAGGGGAAGCAAGGGTTTCCCCCCACAAATTCAAGATGGCTTGCCTTTGATTGGGTGAACATTTCTATGAACCCTCGGCTGGAATTTAATTGGCGTCATTACGTGCCACCTCGGAAACTTCTCCAAATGTCGAGGTTTCGTGGCTGTGCCCCATATCGCAAGATAAAATTGTCACAACGACCAAAGATCTCGGACCACGGTTACCAACAAAGGTAAATAAGGCCGGTCTACGAATAGACTTAGACTCAGTCGAGGATCAACTGGTCGCTTGGCCGAGGGACAAAAAGTGCTGTCATCGGTCGCAGCAATCGCAGGCACTAAAAACTTGTCGAAAACTGGCCTTTTCTTGGAAACCGCTCGCACGCGAACAAGCCCCGAAACTCTTCGCCAACTCTAAACAACACACAGCCGCCACAATGACTCTCCAGGAGCTCCTAACCCTCCTCCTGGAGCAGGCACATTCGCCCTCGACCCCGGTCCTCATCTGCGGCATCCTCTTTGTCGTCATCTTCCCCGCCGTCCTGCACCTGATCCTCACCCGGACGACCCAACACATCGCCCTTCCGACGGTCCTGCTAGCCGGCCCCTCGGGCGCCGGCAAAACCTCGCTGCTGGCCCTCCTCGAGCGCCGCGGTGGCAGCGTCGCCACGCACCCGACGCAGCTCCCTCACAGCGTCGAGCTGTCCGTGTCGAGCCGGTCCGACAACGACTCAAAGCAGCGCCGGACGAGCTTCCGCGACGACCTCGACGCGCTCGGCGCAGAAGCCTCCAACTTTCTCATCCAGGACACCCCGGGCCACGGCAAGCTCCGCGGCGCGGCCCTGAGGCGCGTCGAGGCCGCGACTGCCGACAAGATCCGCGCCGTCGTCTTCGTGGTCGACGCCGCCGCCGTCTCGGAGCCGGATGCGCTGGCCGACGCCGCCGCGTTTCTCTACGATGTGCTCATCAGGCTCCAGAGGCGGACGGGCAAGACGACTTCGAGCCGCGCGCCAGAGAGTGTGCCTGTGCTGATCGCTGCCAACAAGATGGATCTGTTCACCGCGTTGCCGGCCGTTCTGGTCAAGAGCAACCTAGAGGCGGAGCTGGGGAGGATCCGGTCGACTAGGAGCCGGGGCCTGTTGGACTCTGGCGTTGGCACTGATGATCTCGATGCTGGGACAGATGAGGGTGACGACTGGCTTGGGCAGTACGGGAGTGAGAAGTTTTCGTTTGGGCAGATGAGGGAGTTTGACATTGAGGTTGAGGTAATCGCCGGCAATGTGGAGGGCGACGGACCTGGTGTGGACAAGTGGTGGGAGTGGATTGCGGATCAGATTTAAGTTGGCCGAGCGGATGAATCTCGAGGGTTTTCATGACATAAAATACACCACCGAGATTACATCGATAATGAAAACTGATCAGAACCTCAAACTCGTAAAGTTTGTAACTTCATTGATGTTGCATTCCGCTTGTAGATGTTGAGTCAACTGTAGAATCCTGTCTATCTATGCCTGCTAAGCTCCCAATATGCGCCGATATACCATCCATGACTTCGTGTTAAATCGTGTCTCGTTGCAAGTTTGTCGCCTTCTCGTGCAATAGATAATGAAAGTTTATGAGAACAATTAAACAAGTGAAAGAAAAAGGGAGAACAGATGTGAAAACAGCATGGACAGAGGAAAAGTAAATCAAGAAAATTTACCGGCGGCCCCACGTTTACAAGTTCCCTCAAAACCTCGGAGCTCCCGACACTTTAAGCCTTCAACTCCTTCATCATCCAGGTCAAGAGGTCCACCTTAGTGACAACAGCCACCGGCTTGGACACTTCGCCGCTTTTTTCGGTGACGATGGCGGCGCTGTTCCACTCAAGGAACTTGCTGAGCACCTCGAGGGGTGTGTTCATTCTGATCTCAACAAAGTTGCGCTTCTTGCGGCCCTCGGCGGTTGAGATCTTGGCTGCACCCTCAACATCGCGAGGATCAGTGACGATTTCGTCCAGCCGTCCAAAGTCGAACATGACGTCGCTAACGGGGCTGTTGGTCTTGACTCGACCGCGGGAAACATAGCTCAACATGTTTCCGAGCGTAACCAATCCGACGAGCTTGTTGTCACGGACCACGGGCAGCTGGTCGAAACCCTTGTCGCGCATCGTCTCGATAGCCTCGGCGCACTTGCTGTCAGCGAGAACAGACGTGACGGGCTTCAAGCGAAGAGACCGCACCGTCGCTCCACCGTAAGGGTTGCTGGGCCTCCGGGTCCGGGACTTGTGCAGAGCTTGGGCTTCGGCAGCTGCGGAAGTATCGACTGTGTCACCAGCCACGCTGCTGTCAGGAGTAAGCGGCAGTAGGAGGTCGTTAGCAGCCAGCCAATCGTCGTCGGCGAACTTGGAGAGGTAACTGCGGATGCTATCGGGAAGAACGACAACAACAACGTCGTCCTCGCCCAGGTTGAGGTCCTTGACGGCCCGGACCATGGCCGCCATTGCGGAACCGGATGAGCCTCCCACGAGCAAGCCCTCCTCGGCAATCAGGCGGCGAGCGTACATGAACGACTCGCGGTCTTCGGTCTTGTACCACTTGTCCACCACCTCGCGGTCAAGGACATCGGGAATGAAGTCGTACCCGATACCCTCAACCTTGTAAGGCGCATTTTCGCCCTGATCATTCAAGCTTTCGGGCAGTGCAAGGATACTGCCCACAGGATCCGCGGCAATGATCTTGACCGTCTTGGAGTGTTTCCTCAATCCCTTTGCGATGCCAGAGATAGTGCCACCCGTGCCAGCGCCTGCGACCACAGCGGTGATCTTTCCGCCCGTCTGTGCCCAGATTTCCTCAGCCGTACCGTACTCGTGTGCGAGCGGGTTGTTGGGATTCGAGTACTGGTCGAGAATGTGCGAGTTGGGAATCTCCTTTAGCAGACGTTTTGCCACCCCGATATGCGATTCGGGGGCGTCCCAGGCTGCTTGTGTGGGTGTTCGGATAATGGTGGCACCAAGAGCCTTCAGGACCGATACCTTTTCGGCCGACATCTTCTCGGGCAGTGTAATGATGGTCTTGTAGCCTTTGACGGCACCGACGAGGGCAAGGCCAATACCGCTATCGGCAGTTAGTATCATATTACATTGTTAAATGTCCGATAAGATGGAGAGAAACGTAGCCGAGACATACGTATTGCCACTTGTGGGCTCGATGAGTGTATCACCGGGCTTGATCCTGCCTTCCTTCTCGGCTTCCTCAATCATGCGCAGAGCTATCCTGTCCTTGACGCTGCCGCCGGTGTTCATGAGCTCCAGCTTGCCAAAAACCTGTGCCTTGATCCCCAGCGACTGTGGGATCTTGTTCAGTCGCACCAAGGGCGTGTTTCCGATGAGATCAGTAGCCGACTCGGTCACGCTCTGTGCGCCGCGCGCGGCCATAGTGTTGGCTGCCATCGTTGGAATCTGGGCGGCCGCGATTGAGGGGCAACGTGCTATTGTTTTGTTTCGTCGGATGATTTGGTTGGTGGGAAAGTCGACGTTGTTTGGTGTTTTGCGCAAATCCTGTTTATTGGCTTGCTAGAATGGCTAGCATTTGAGGACCTTAGAATACCAATGGGGAAACGCTGCAAAGGAAAACGTGGACAAGAAATTGATCATGTCATGTCATGTCATGTACCTTCCTTTCTTAGTCACTGGCAAGCCACCACTTTGGGCTTTTGCATCCAGGAGAATTTTGCCCCGCGAGGCGATTAAAGCCGAAGATAACCTGACGACTGCCTCGCTTGGCCTCGGCCCAGCTTTGCAGCTTTGGTATGGTTTGACCAACCAATCACGTGCTGCGATTGCAAAATCGAACCGGTTGTGCTCATCCTTGGACCAATCTGCACAATTGAGCATTGTCAACCTGCAGAAGAGCTTGACAAAAAGTTTAGCTATTCCTCAAGACTCTTTGTCAAGAATGCCGGAATGAATTGCTTGAAGTTTGCATAAAGCCCTCATAGTTGCCTGCTATGCTTTGCCACGAGGACCTGGCATCGGCAAAATCGCGGTCGGCAAGCCAATTGCCATCAATCAGATCTGTAGACGTACAGCGGCAGTTCCTGCGGGCTTTGGCGCAAATACAGGCTACCTACCTGTGTGATTACTTGCCACTTGGGCAAAACTATTGTATCAAAACTCCCTATGCTTTCTGAGGATTAAAGTTTGCCATAGACTATTTTAGCACATATTTTTATTCGTGATTGATGACGGAGCCCAACACCTCAAGGCGTCGAACCCTGAGGCCCTTCAGGTGACGATTTTGACCTAATCCCTATGAAATTGGTAGGTCGTTGTGTGAAGTAGTAACGACACAACATGGGTATAGATAGTAATCAGTACATTCTCCTTATTTGCAGTGTAGTTCATCAACGACTGTGACACTTGAGGTTAACACTTCAAAGATGCGACGGCGCATTGGCTGGTACATGCGGAGTTAAGTTGCCTTGCCAGAAACGAGAGGTATGGAATACGAACACACAGAAAGTGGGTCTGTAATTGTAAATCGTAACGGCTATGATCCGCGCGTATCAGTGAGAATCTAAGTCTCCAATTATGACTTTGCCAGGCGAGTGTAGAAAGGATAACTGGAGAAATTAGAAACGTGGATGAAAATTATAGTATACAAGATGGACTGTGTAGCGCTATTCCCATTCCTGAGTGCCTTGGCTCTGAGCATCATTCGACTTGTTGAAAAACGAGTTACATTTACTATGTACTATCTGGCTACTAAGCTACATAGAGGCCCATATACCCAGATGCTTCGCTAATATACTGAGCTTGACTACGTTGTCTCGAAACTTGTTTTCTGTGTGCTCTAATAAGGGAGCAGCTACGCTTCTCGCAGCAGCATGTTCAACCTTGTGTATTTTGTACACTTGACAAGCGCAGTAAGTCGAGAATCGAACCCGACTTACCAGTATGCTTGCCTTGTAACCGTTTTTGAGCGGAAACCAAGACTTTACACTCTTCCTGCTGAAAACTACGAATAGGGCAAAATGCTGGCCATCACTTCTCTTTTTTTTAGTAAATAATGAAGAGAGTAGTAGGGTGTATCTTGTGGCTCGTCCTCGACAGCATATTGGCTACTTCGTCACCAAATCCCAGAATCTTACATCAGATGACATATTCCTGCTGCTAAATATCAACATGAGTGTAGTTACTAAGCGTACACACACACGTGCACTTCCAGGCAGCAACAAGTCCCGGTGCTGAGTAAGAACACTCTTATCTCTTGACCAGAGACAAGGCAATATCATGTGTTGGCACCACATTTGGAATGGTGAAATCATATAATCATTGACTTTTGATCATCAAAGAACGTCATAAGGATTGTCAGCTGCGGTATGCAACTTGGCTCTTATTTCAGTTAGCGCCAGTATAAAAGAGACAAAGGGCAGGCTGGACGGTTTTCCTTGCGGTTGCCTTGTCAAGTTTTGCAGCCACTGAGCTGGCTGTTTTGGGATTCTCACCTAAGACTGAAGGTGTGGATGATACGTTGATGCTGCCTAGGTAAATAAGCAGATGGAACAAGCTTATGGAAACATCCAGGGATACAAGTAACTATATCACATTCCTCAGGTTTCCCGTTGATATGAGCTCTATGCATCACTGCAAAGCAGCAGCTTGCAAGACATATTCCTGGCAAAGCAGTGTCGATGCTATCTCTGAAAGCTGACCGAACATATGAACATATCCAGTCATCTCAGTGCTAGCGACAGTCTACTTGCCACTTCCCAAAGCACATATATTTGTCGATTGTATAGGTCAAATCCCCTGAATCACTCGCAATGAGATATAATATTATTTATGTTATCTGCCTCGCAACTTCGGCCCTCGCCGAGGTCAACTTTGACAACTGGCATCCCCCAGTCCGAGGTGACCTGCGAAGCGGCTGTCCTGCTATGAATAGCATGGCCAACCACGGCTTCATCAACCGCGATGGACGGAACCTGACTGTCGCGGACGTCGTCCCGCGACTGATCGAGGTTTTCCACCTGAGTACGGAGCTGGCCACCCTCCTCACACAGCTGGGCCTGCCCGTCTTCACCCTGGGCGATCTCAACATCCACAATCGATTCGAGCACGACGCCTCGGTCTCGCGCAAGGACTTTTACTTTGGTGGAGACGGCTTCACCTTGGATGACGCGACCTTTTCCCAGTGGTTCTCGCACTTTGACGGCAAAGAGTACATCGACCTGCCGACGGCCGCTACGGCTAGGTATTCACGCGTAAGGCACTCGCGCACCCACAACCCGACTTTCGTTCTGGATGTCGCCAAGCGGTTGGCCAGCTATGGCGAGACCATCTTGTACTCCCGCACCATGGTCGACCCCAGGAACCAGCAGTGCCGGAAGGACTATGTGGAAATCTTTTTTAGTAAGTATTTTTTTTTGGTTCACATGCTTTCGGCAAGGTTTTGGCTGGCCGTTCGGTTGCGCATCAACTTTCAAGCCTACACTGACCGCAACATCTTATAGAAGAGCAACGTATCCCCTACAAGGAGGGATGGCGAAGACCCACCGTCGAGACCACAGGGCTTTCCTTCGCTAGCGACGTCCTTGAGCTGGCGCTGCGGACGCCCGAAAAGATGGGTTCTAATGATAGGACTGTGGACGTCCCAGGGTATGGGCTCTCCGGGCCTGGCGAAACTGACGGAGTCGGTATACCACGTGAACTTGATATTTCCCAAAAGGTTTTGAAAGATCTACCATCTGAGTCTCCTGGCTTTGTCGAATCTGGAAGGTAGAATTCAGATCGTGGTCGAATAAGGCAGGGCCAGATATTTTCTAGCAACATGTAACCAAATTAAAACAGTAAAAAAATGCTTGTAACATATAACGAAACCATTGAGGAAAGCCTGTTTGGATAGTTTCATGAACCTCTCAAGGTGTGATATTTAATCTTCATGACGTTGAACCTGCGTCGTCTGTTCTGTGCGGCCCCAAACGCTATCAACGTACACAGGTTGGCTATTGTTTTCAGCGCCATCGCTCACGGCTGAATTTACAGCGCGCATATTTTGTTCTTTGAACTACATGCGTTCCAGTGTCTTTGTTGCACTACAGCTCATCAAATACGCCACCGCGTTAGTATTTTTGAGCTTAGGCTGATATCGAATCACGGAATCAAAAGTCCAATCTACGAGCTCGTAAATTCCACCTCTACTGCATCGCCTATTACATTGCGTACCTCTCATCAATTCATGCGGGCTGCTTCCTGTCAATTTTTCTCTTCTTCTCGTACATCTTGACACGCTCATCAAAAACTAAATCACACCAGAAAGGCATGAGTGACTAGTGATCGTTTCTCATGACGCTGTGTGACCCCTTCAACCTTGTGAGCTGCTTGGATGCCACACCTGGGACTGATGACAGAAGGTTTTGGGAAGAGAGCCGTTTCAGTTCTACAGCAGACGCGAAAAATACACGTGGCTCGCAAATTTCAATCGGGGAGGCAGTGAATATCCAGTCGCTTCTCGTATTGCCTGTGACAGTCCGCCATCAGGAGCAACATACACGATCGATTTACTTTCCTGTCTTTTTGTCTTTGATCGCTGCGGTCCACGCAAATTGTACATAAAAAGCAAAGCCAGAAGGCTACTTTGATCATTGTCTGAGGTAGCGTCTTTGTTTTCTCCTTGCATGGCGTACCTTTCACGGATATGCCTCTCCATTATTCAAGCAGCCTAGCAGAATAGCGGCTTATTTAAGGCGTGAAAGCTCTGCAATCTTCCAAGATTGTAAAAAGAATTACTAAATTCATACAGTATCATCTCAAACCAGATTGACCTCTCCATCCGCTACCGCCTGTTGCACACAAAAGCATTCCCCAGATATCACCACTGCCTCAAACGTAACAATGCACACCTATACTCAACTCCCCACGTACCTTCCCTGCGAAATTCTTGCATCCCTCCATGCCGAATGCCGCCCAAGAACTGCTCAAGCCCGACGCCATCAGGTCCTCGCTGCCTCTGTTGGTCTTGCCTATAATCCAAGCCCGCTGTCACTCGGCCGCATCGGTGCTCTGCTCCAGTGGCCAGCGCTCAAGGAAGAATTTTCGTCCATCTCGCGAGCTGTCGTCGCCGGACACGTTAGCTTGACCGACGCCACAGTTCCAGAGTTCATCTCCGTCCTCGTCTTCATACTCCCCGAGCTCGACGTTGATTCAGCCATGAATCTGCAGATCCTGCAACAGCTCTTTGACAAGGCTGCTCAAGACAACAAGAGCAGCAGCAAAGGGCCTGGAAAAGATGACCATGACGCGACAATCACCCTGCGTGGATGTGGGCTGAACACGCGCATCGAAAGCGCCAAGGAACCTACACAAAACACAGATGCCAGCGCCGTTTACGCGAGATCCATCTTGAAGTTGATACTGCGGATCAGTCGCAAAGATGACTACAAGCACATGGTCCACTGGGTCCGGAGTGCGGACCTGTTCACTCAAGTTTGGGTGTTCTTCTGTACGCTGGCTTTTATGCACTTTGAAGATCTAGACGCTGCTTACGAGCGTTTGAGCCTCAGAGACAAGGCGAAGCTGAAGGTTGTTGGGATTTTGAGAAAGAGTTCATGGTGAAAAAAAAAACTCAACGTCTATCTGTCTTTTAAGCTTTGAAGAATTCATGTCTTGCAGCCTTGCGATTGGACTAATGCAGGAAGTCTTATGCCTGTAGTATGCAATGTGCCTTTTTGCGACAAGGTCATTAGTTAGCCGCGGACGACAATCTTGTAAGGACTTGAATTTTCATACAGCAAAGGATACCGGCATAAATGGACTCCAACTCGAGGTTTGTGATTTAATTTTAACCTGATCCATAGCCAATCTACTTGTTATCACTGTTTCTATCATTCAAGTAGAAGGAGTAGCTACAAACATGCTGCATTTCGATGCGAGTAATGTCTTGGTGCAGAAATATTTAGCTAAGCTTTGAACGATTATTTACCAACATTCTCTAGTTTAACCGAAACTTGGTTATAAGCACTCGTTCAAATATTATCCACGAAGTAATGGATAAAAAGATTATAATATCATCTTATCTCACCATTAATATAGCCACGCATGGGGGTCGTGACTGAACAAAAGCGAGAACAAGTGATGTATTGTAGACAGGCAGATAGATAGATAGATAGCCAACAAATAAATATGCAAAAATATTTCAAGACTACCATCTAAGATGGTTGAGAAGCGAATCTCGACAACGACAGGATTCGAACCTGTGCGGCCGAAGCCATATGATTACTAATCACCAGTCACATAATGACTCGTTCGAGTCATACCCTTTAACCACTCAGGCACGTTGCCAATGGATCGTTGAGTAACGTGACTTATCTGAACATGTATAGTATGACATTGCTGGGCGACGACGCTGGCATAAGCCTTTTTCATGATTTAAGGTTACTAGCTTAGCTTAGCTCTCTGCGTCGCATCCGAAAAGTTTCAAAGGTAAAATAAACACATGCTAATCGGCAGCACTTGTGCATTACAGTGGTGCTACCGTGGCCTCAATGAGCCGATTCCCGCTTTTATTAAATCTTATCGTAGGCGTTGGGTGCTGAAAAGAAACCTGAAGTTGATCTCTGCACATAGGAGGTGGTCCAGCCGATGTCGAAACCGAGGCATCTTTATTCTTGTTTTGGTCGCCGGACTATATTGAGGGTCCGACTTGCCGGGCTGTAAGTTCACTCGTGCTGCGATGCTGATTGGTTAGGCACTAAGTAGTTAGATCCCCGGCTTATTCCGGTCTATGGGCGATGGGCAAGGATATCGGGTAAATTGATACTTCACCCGTGTGATTACAGACAGGATCTCTCCCCAAAAAACTACCTGAAATAGAATAGGCGACTGCTGAAAATACCATCACGAAGCGGCGGCATGCTACTCAGTGATGGAGAGAGCCCACGAAGTAGATACCTAGGTACCTTGGGCATCCTCATCAAAATAAATGTTTCCTGGCAGTTTCCTGGTCCTGATGTGCTGCGTTGATGAATAAGTCTCCTTAACTTATGCAGCATTGTTTCGCAAGGAAACCCATAAGTTGTGCGAAGGGTTCATCCTTGGCATTCCAATTTCGGCGAGACTAGAGTATGCGCGCGTCTTTGGAACAACCTTGACCTCATAGCAATAGCAGATAAGCATCGATTTTTGTATTGTCACAGCGCCATTCAAGAACCGATTCGGTGGCGATGGGTTAGGTGAGATGCCCAGTACCATCTTGGACGAGTTTTCGGTTCGCGACATGGACCTTATTTGGTTTATTGCAGCGCGCATGTCGCCCTTGCAGGGGACAACAGATAAGATATAACGAAGGTACCAGGAAAAGCTGTCAAGTCAGGTGACTCGGAATCACTATCGGCCGCCGAACCCCGCAGCCGGGATCAGTAAGCTACCCTGGTTATATATACCTTCCCCATGAGAACCTACATTGCCTTAGCTCAATGCCTGCTGGTACCTACCTTAGCCGCTTAGGTGGTGGCTCCATTGCACTTTTGCGTGGGGGGAACTTTTGCTTCGTGGAGGTGATGTCACGTCGCAACACTTCACAACTCTCTTGTCCCTAAAGGACGACTGTGTACACTCCACTGCTCGGCAAGGGTCCCTTTGGTATCACGAATCGCCTGATCCTAGCGTGCCGGTGACCTCCCCGAACCTACATTCACGTCAAAACGAAACCCGAGTCAAGCAAATGCCCCAGCGGCTTCTTTCCCCTCGAAATTATTTCAATTCATGGGCCCTCACTCCTTGGCTTCCCATCAATCAAGGACAACTAATCTCTCGGGCTTTGAAAAAGGCATCGCGGCGATTGCGCAATACACCAACGGCGTGTTTGGCTGACCGTTTAGACCGGCGCCACACGAGAGCCGCTGGCTGGATTTTCGCCATTTGCTACTGCACTTCTGTAGCGGCGGGCGCATCCCGCGCGGCCCCGCTTCGGCTTCATCTTCCGGCACATTAGACAAAGAGTCACACAGTCACAAGCGCGGGCGCGCGCACACACACACACACACATACACCCACCCACCCATTTCGCAAGCCGACCAGCAACCCACCGTTAGCTTGGCTCCTCGAAACGCGCATAATTATCTCGGCGTTGCCTCCCCCCCCCCCCCCCCCCCCCCCCCCCCCCCCCCCCCCCCCCCCCCCCCCCCCCCCCCCCCCCCCCCCCCCCCCCCCCCCCCCCCCCCCCAACCCATTAAACGCCTTTCTAGTAGGCAATTGCATTGACGCGCCTTCGGCGATTGCACCTGGTCCCCGGGTGTTCGGTAATCATGACTGAAGCCATGCCCCAGTCTGGGTCAGATGCTGGGTCTGTCCCCGGCGCCCACCCTGGTGGTGTTCGCAAGAAGTTTGCGACACCACCAGCGAAGCTTGCCTGCCTTGCATGGTACGTCATCTTTTGGATACCCATACTCAAACAGATCCCTTGTCGAATCAACATCAATTGCCGTGTCGGCCTGCTTGTGACGGCACCCGCATCCCTTTCTGTTATCTACCCAACTTTCAATGCTGTCATTCTTTTCCACTTTTGTTCTTTGATCACAACTGATATTCCTGCAGCAGAGCGTCAAGAACAAGATGTAATGGTGGCCGTCCATGCGCCAGTGTATGTCAGCACTTGCCACAGACCCCCTTCTTCAAGCCCTGTCGATCATGGACTGACGGAGTGATTGGTGGATAGTGTCAGTCCAAAGGGAGAGAATGTGTTTATATGCCCAGCAAGCGCGGTGGTGCCCGCGTGCGTAAGAAGCCAAAGCAGGATTCCGAGTCCAACCATCGACAGGAATGTCTTCCCGAGGTACCCGAAATACCCCAAGAGCGTAAGTTGACGCTTGCCGATGCGTCAATTGTTGTGTTGTGCAGCATGATCGGCTGATCAAATTTGTACCATCAAGCCATCTCCATCGAGCGCTATATCGATCCAGGCGCTGGGCTCAAGCAGCTCGGTGACTATTATTCAGACAGTGATTTGATCTTTGACAGCCTGTTCATGAACGATGTCTCAAATTACATACCAAACGAAAACAGTCTGGACGCTCCGCCACAGGCTCCAGTGCCAACGATACCTATGGTTCGCACCTACAAAGACAACTTGTCGATGTAAGTTTGATACTCCTACCCTTCACGCTGGACTACCTGGCAAAGATGTTGCTGCTGATCACATTATCAGACTAAATGCATATTATGTTTATATACATCCTTACTTTCCCATCCTTCCTCCACCCATCACAACTCCTTTGGACAACCCTGTGGCCCGATTTCAAAACCAACCATCAGACTTTGAAGGGGACTTCGAACCGACATCCCCAATAGCGCTTGCCATCTCCGCCGTCTTAGCTCTCATCCCATGCGCCAATGATTTTAGCCACGCCACTCAGGAATCGCTGCGCTTCCGTCGAACGTATGCGCAGCTTATGGCGCAGAGCGCTATCGAGCACATTGAGGCCGAGGACGAGATCCCTGAGTCATCCATAGTACCCCAGGAGGCTTTGTCGTACGAAACGCCGCCCTCGCCGCCAGCTCGAACACTGTTCCACCCGGACTTGCCTCAGGAACTAGAAAACATCGTTGCCCTGGACATATTGAGTGTTTACGAATATGCGCAAAGGGGTAACTTGAAGAAGATGCAGAGCCGCGCAGGCCAGGCTTTCTTCGACGCGATGGCTTTAAACCTCCATAATTGTACCGAGGAGGATAGATTTTCAGAAGCCAGGAGGAGGGTGTGGTGGATGACTGTGTGTTACGAACCCCTTAACCATCTTCCACTCGTCTTTCTTGTGCCTTGAGTCGTCGACTAACCCAACCATATATAGTATATATGTATCTGTCAGGGCTCAATCGTCAGCAATACTGTAAGTTTCCATTCTCGTCGATGCCACTCGAGTAACCTTGTTCTTTCGACCGATCGCATTGCTGTCTATCACTTTGAGCCCACCTCCACATTTTCCCACGACTAACGCCGGTCACAAAACAACAAATCCTTGTTCTCTTTCGACCGGCAAGATAAGAGATGCATTTTTTTCGTGTCGAAACGATCACTACTAACCAGAACTGTCAGAAGCCGACCTTTGCTCCGTTCGCATCGAGTTTTATAGCAAAATACCCAGTTGTGCTATCGGATCCTGAGGTATAATCAATGTTCAACACCCCGACTTGATACTACTGGCGCCTCTACTAACATTCCCTCAGGCGTTCCCTACTTTTGTTCAGGCTCAACAGGCCATCTTATCTGCCACTCAGTTTGTTATAGATCTCAACAAGACACTAAAGGACAACGGAGACATGTTGCGAATATATCAACGGATGCATGAGCTGGAAACAACGCTAGAGCCCTTAATCCGACAGTCAGAGGCTTATGCGACGCGACCGATGATGTCAACAACAGTTGATACCTCGGAAGAGCTAATTGGCCACACACTGAGGTGCATGGCGCGCATCAAACTCAACAGCGCCAGGATCAAAGTCCATCGCTATTGCGCCTTTTTTGACCTCCCTGTCTTTACTGGAAAGCATTGCGATCTCAAATCCAAAACCTCAGCTGGAAACGATGCCAACCAAGAACCTCGTCGATGGCACACATGCTCGTGCAGTCCTTGGGTTCCTACTTCATCAACAAACTCGGTTACATCTCCCGCCGATAGTGCCAGCCAAGCCACCATGTCGCCAGCCTCGAACTCAATACAGATTTCAATACCATCTCCCAGATCCGAGGTCGGTGCCAGTACACCGGGTTCGGTCATGACCACTTGTCCATTTAGCAGTCACGAATCCGCCAAGATTTGTCTACGATCTGCCCTCAACATCGCTGCCGACTTTGACAGAATGCCGTATCCGAACCCGTCGGCCTTGCCACCATTTCCGAGCAACAATGGCGCGGCGCCTGGGGCCGTGGGTAACGGAAACGCAAGTGACAGCCCCGTGTTCTACTTATCTCCGACATCGACAATTGTCGCACCGCGGACCATGCCCTCGTTTGCCTGCTGTGCCATGCAGTGCGCCTATTCCCTGCTCATGGTGCACGAGAAGACCAAGGCGCTGTATCCATACTCGTATCCGGGACCAACACACGTCGAGTCCATGAATACGGATGGGGCGAATGGCGGGCCGTTGGTCACCAACCTACTCGTCAGGCTTCAGCAGGGGTTAATGAGCATACTTGGCACGCTGAAGAACTACGGGACTGCATTCGAGGCGCTGGGCGGCATGCGAGGTAAGCTTTGAGATCACATTGCAAAAACCGGGAAGGATCTTGCGAGAAGGAAAGAACCATGTTGACAAGCGATTTTCACTTTCACAGATCAAATACGAAACGCGATCGAGCCAACTATGGCACTGCAGCTCTGAGAGCCGCTTGAGCCGGCAAAGCCAGCGAAAGGGCTGCTCTCTACAGCCGTAGAAACGATTGCGTTCAAGGCCGACTCGAAGGCATCATGGAAACCCCTGTGACACTGAATTTGGGGAAGCATTTATTTCCAAGATCTGGCCGATATGCTTTCAGTTTTTCAATCCCATCAATGCTTGGGTTGCTATAGACACCTAAGGTGGGCTGATTGTGACGTAAATAGGTCTGATTGTGACGTAAATAGGTCTGATATTTTGTTCCGGGTCCCACCAGGACAGATGAGTTTACAAAGCTGGGCGAAAAGATGGAGTTGGGTCGGCAAAGGAAAAAAAAAAAAAAGATACATCTGATCGGTCCGATCTTGTTTGTCAGTTTGGAATTCGTCTTTTTCCATCCGGAGAGGGAGGGGGGTTGATGCCACGATAGGGATAATATTTCTCAACTCAATTTCCCATGCAAATTCCCATGTTGTGAGCGTGTTGCTTCCGAAACGGGCTAGTCAGGCAGACTTCGCGTCGCCGTTACAACTAATGTTTAACTTGCTTTTATTTCTAGAGCGCTTTAGTCCTAGCTTGGGAGAACTGGATGGACATATGGGCAAGGGCGAGATCAGATGATTGGCACTTCAAGGTCGCCAAGAAACGAACTGAAAGCTCAGTTTGGCTGATGTCGTACATTTGGCCGACCCTGTCGTGCATCCAACAAAAATAAGACCAGAAATGCAAAGGTACTGGGGGCAGTTGAGCGGTTGGTAGCGGCCTTGGACGAGTATCCCATTCCACGGCGCTTGCATTTGACGACTATCGCAAGGTTTAGCAACAGCCAGGTCAAGGATGTCAGCGAGCCGATCCCCAACGCTTGATAAGCTCTTCTCGCTTCCCGCCAGTTTCCCTGCCCAGCTTGCCGGCCCCCAATCTACCCGAATTGCCGCCCTCGCGAGATCTGATCTCGGCCTCGACGTCCGCCAGGCGGCCGCGCACCTTGCCGACCTCCTGCTGCAGCACCCAGATAAAACTCTCCGTCTCGGGGTCCGTGAGCGCAACCATCGCGCCGTCCGTCGTCGCCGTCGGTGCCGTGGTCGTCTCGGCGAGCACGCTGTCGCGCAGGTTGGCGACGGCGGCCGCGGCGTCGAGCATGTGCGCCGCGGCCGCGCCCTCGAACGAGGCTTGGACGTTGCGAGCCATGTCGGCAGCCTTGGAGGAGCGGTCGTTCAGAGCCGCAGACAGGGCTGCGACGTCGTTGCCCGGGTCCTCTGGTAGGGTGAGGGCGAGGGTGCGTAGGAGGGTCGGGAGTGGGGTTTCTTGGTCTTGCTGACCCATGCTGCTGCTGCCGTTGATGATGCTCGATGTTGTGTTGGCGCGGCGGGGACGGATGGGTGATGCGGCGGCTGGTAGGCTTGCTGTGCGGTTGTGCATCTTGGATGGCGTCGGGGTGGCGATTTGCCTGGATAGTTCGGTTTTGGCAGTGTTGAGAATAGTGGCGGTGGCTGACTCATGGGCTTTGTAGTCCTCAACGCGTGACGAAAGGGCCGTCATATTGTGAAGTAGATAGTTAAGGCAGGCGTCGACCTGGATCGGATTGTTCAGTAAGCGCACAAAGTTAGATGGGTCAGGAAGAGGAACAGCGAAAAAAGGGGGCACTCTTACGTAGTCAAGGGCCTCAACGGACCTCGACAGGTTCGACGCAGAGCGCCCAGCCAGAGACTGGACCGCTGGCTCGAGGAATTGTTGTTCGACAGACATCTGGGCAACAGGAAGAATTTCGGTATATAGCTCCTCCAGCTCAGCTTGTATCTCCGAAACCTCCTCGCTTGCAACATGACCTCGACGCTGGGAGCCGGCGTTAGACCTCGACTTTCCATCCTCATCTTCCAGCGCCTCAAGGTATAGCCTGTCAAGTTTGGTGCGCAGCGTCTCGACCGTATACTTGATCAGTCGTGCACACGTCTCTCTCGCTTTGATGACGTCCTGTTGCTCCTCCGGGTCTTCGGCCTCGAGCTCCCAGCCGAGCTTCTGCAGACTCGTCAGCAGCTTGTCGTCTGACCGAAGCAACCCATCGACCGTCTGCTGCAAGCCGCCACCCGACGCGCGGTTCCGCCGGCCCTCAAACTCAAAAAGCCGCCCACTCAGCGTCTGGGCAAGACCCTCAGTCTCGGCCGCCAGCCGCCTCCTATCCGCAGCGACATGTCGCGCCCTGTCCGCTGCGGCCTTTGCCCTGGCGTCGGCAGCCCGGGCGTCCTGCGCGACCAGCCGCTCCAGCGCATCATGCTGCTGCCTCAGCGCCTCGGTCTGCCTAGTCACGACGGCAGTGGCACGGTTGAGCTCGTCAATTGCGGTTCTCAGGTCTGCGTCGCCGGCGGCCACCATGACACCACCGGACCTCTGCTGCTGTGGAACCGACGACGACTGTCGCCCCTCGTGTTCGAAATCGGCCGCCAGCCTGTCCGCGGCGCCGGATTTGACAAGCGCGGCGTACTGATCCAGCTCATCGCGCGCCAGCAGCGTTTCGGGGCTCAGGAGGTGGCGGCGCACCCACTCAGATGCATCTGGGCCTTGGGAGAAGGCGGATCTGAGGGCATCGGTATCAGGTTGGAAACCGTATGTGCGGAGGGTTCTCGCCAGATCGTCGTATGACATTTTATTCTGTCTGCGGGGTAACAAGAAGGGGTAGCTTGGCGATTGCTTCTGTTATAATCTCGTCATTATTTTCGGTTTGTATTTTTCTTAATTTTTTCTTTTCGAGTCTTTTTGTTGTCATGGATCATTGTTCATGTCGAGTTGCTTTGTCAAGTAAGAGTGGAGGACAAGCTTATGTAAGGCTTCCACGGTCAAATCTATTGCATTTTGTGTCACGTGCCGTCATGATTTCTGATTGTCCAGGGAAGGAACGCAAGACAGACAGGAGTTTTTTTTTTGGCAAAACACCATGAAAACATTTCCATCGTCGTCCATATTCAATTGATGTATAATTTTCGTGGATATTTCTTTTAAATCAGCCCCACATTGACACCCTCTATAAAATGTTGCTTCTCTCCCATACTTGAGTTCAGTATCTGTGATTTCCATCATACTGGTAATTATGATGGTATATAAATAGAATATAGAACGTTTTTACTTTTTTGTTTCTTCTAATTTTTCCCTCTCGCTTCTTGCCCGTGCCCAAGACCAGATGTAACCGACGTTGCATCTATTCGGTTGCTTTCCTCGAGTAAATCATGGCGCCAATCTCACTTCACCGAGTTTTAGGCGCAACAAGCAAGGGATATAGAATCCCCTCAGCTCGCCCTCCTTCAAAGCACGCGCTGCAGGACCCTGACGAGAAATCACATCAGCTTTCTCTTCCCTTGAAGTCACCGGCACGACTTGCCGTTACCCATATGCTGCTGCTGCTGGGATTAAAGGCAAAAACACTTTACTGGCACCCGAACACAATACCATGTCGGTGGCGGAGTTCAAAGGGATGAATGAAGAAACAGGCGGCCAACATTATTCTTCATCACCCATCCCTTGCTTGGACTTTGCGCCGCCGGAAATGGCAGGTGAACAACAAAGCGCCGCCCCTGTCGTGTTTGCCAGACGCCATTGTTGGTATTGTGACGAAAAAGTCCCAACATCTCCTCGAGGACGCTGCTGGGACCTCAGCATCGAGGAGGACAAGAGAAGCCACGACAAAGTTTCCGGTGGTCGAGCAGGATCATGGAGGCATAAAAGGCGGCAGGTGGTCGCCGCCTGTGTCGCCCGTCTTGTTCGATTATCGAGACAGCATCGGCAGCAGACGACAATCTTGGGACGAGCTGATCGACAGACACAACCACTCTCTGACCATCTTCTGAGTAGTCTCTCTTTCTTGTCGCTTAATGATCGTCGCTCGCCATCACCACCACCACCACCACCACCACCATCATCCACCATGGCTGCCTCCCAGATCCTCACCGAGCAGCAGCACCGCCAGCCCGCCTTCGGGCCCCTCGACGGCCTCAAGGCGACCGCAGTCCCCCAGCCCTTAGTGACTACTACAGTGATCCCCACCAACGTCGCTGACGACAACAATGTGGCGCTGTTGGTGGCCAAACTGCGTCAGCGAGGGCTGCAGGTGTACAGGACCGACGGTGTCTCGCTGCCGCCGGAGGCTGCCATGCATGACCGCGCGGCACCCGTGCCCGCCGTCGTGGTATCACCCGTCAGCGAATATGGCGTGTCAGAGACGCTGCGTCTGCTCAAGGAGGCCGACCTGTACGGTCACCTACCCGTGTCGGTCAAGAGCGGAGGGCACGGCTACTTCAACGGTGCCTCCTGTGACGCAGGCCTCATGATCAACCTCGCCGGAATGACCAAGCGCCACATCAGCGGCGACACCCTGCACATTGAGCCCGGCTGCGTGCTGGGGCAGACAATCCATGCGCTGGCAGCGACGCGCAAGGCCGTGCCGCACGGCGATTGCTTCGGCGTCGGCGCAGGCGGGCACTTCCTCACGGCTGGTTGGGACCTGATCCTGGGCGCAAACACGGGCTGGGTTGCCAATCTGTGGTTGGCGGCAAAATCGTCCTCTGGGACGGCACCGTCATCGACGTGAGCGAGGAGTCGCACCCGGAGCTGCTGCATGCCATGCGGGGCGGCGCGGCCGCAGGCGCTGGCGTGATCATCGAGATCCGGCTGCGGCTAATGGATGAGCCGGCACTGGCGACGTGGCGCTTCACGCGAATTACGCGCGCGCAGCTCGAGAGGTGCGCGGCGCACGGGGCCTTCCGCAAGGCATACGAACTGCCGCGCGACGTGTCGGTGTCGTTCCGCTTCCACTTCGAGCCGGACCAGGTCGAGCCTGTGGCGTCACTCAATATCGTCAGCCTCCTATCGGCGGCCGAGACAGTGGCGTTAATCCGGGAGCACATGGGCGCTGAGGTGGCGTCGCTCGTCGACACCAAAATGTCGGCCTGGAACGAGAAGACCCTGCTGGACCTGCGCATGCTGCCGGCGTCAGACTTCCTTGCCGCCCACCCGGGTATGCTGGGCGAGGTGACGGCGGCGGCGCTGCACGCGGACCCGCTGCTGTACTGGAAGGCGACGTCGTCTGCGCGCGAAATGGCGAGCTCGTACTTCACGAGCGTGTCCAACTGGGTGGTGCCAGAGTGCGAGGACGCACTACTGCGGCTATACGACCTATTCGACTCGGTGCGCGACTCGCCCGCGCGCACGCGCATGTACGCCCTCATCATCCAGGGCGGTGGAGCCATGACCGAGATGCAGGGCAGCTGCAGCATGCCGCTCGGCCGTGCCCTAGCCCGCTTTGAGCTTCATTGGGACGACCCGGAGAAGGACGAGCGTTGGTCGCGCCGCTTCACGGACGAGGTGTTGGGTGTCATGGGCTCCGTGGCCGACCCGGCCGTCGCCCGCCCCTATCGCGGCGACATCTGGCTGCCGTCGCAGGCTAGTGACGCTGAGCTGGAGCGCATTTTCCAGCTGTACGATAGGCGATTTTCGTGAAGGTTTCTACGGATAAGGACAGGTCCGGTGTGAGCTTGGAGGGTGGTATTTGATCAGTGTATGCTAGGGAGGTTGCAATTGTTTGTAGTTTGGGGCCACAAAATTTGATATTTATTTAGATATCTCCCCAAGGTTTGACTGTAAAAAAACACCAAATAAAAGATAGGATAACCCAGCGGCGTGCAAACAATCTATATCCATTTGTCTAGGTTGTTGTGAGGTGAGGTTTGAGGTGGACCCCACCAACGGAATAGGCCACCAGGCCTGATTGTGGGCCCTGCAACATGTGCACAACCCCCACCCCTACCGCCTCATTTTGTCGGCTCATCACTTTTCCAGGGACGGAAGCAAACAGCCTTCAGCAGGCAAACACGAAAGGAAATAGCTTCAGGCTCTCCGCGCCCAAAATATCATGGGTATCTGTCACAGACACGTCACAAACGCTCGTATCCGGCCGTCAGCTCCCTCGTTATACAGAATGAAGTGTCGATCCGCGCCACGATGAGGCTTTCCACGAGTTGAATTCCACAAAACCCATCCACATGGCGAGCTTCCAACAATCGATGCAACGAGTGGCACGAGCTGAAATGGCCTCGGCTAGAACCCCTACATTCCATCGCGTCTACCACCAGGCGCAAATGCAATCCGAACAGCGGTAGACCATACAATCGCGGCCATCTAGAGCTTCGGATTGTAAGCGGAGTCCTTTAGCTGGAAAAAAACACTTGTCGTTTTGCAAGCAGCCAACTTTGACTTGCGTACTGCCACCACTGGGCCTGAGCTCCAATATGAGCTCCCAGTTCCATCCAATTCGACTTTCCTAACCGAAGCCGTACCACATCAATGGCACATGCAGATCTAAGCAAGCCAATGTATTTTTCCGGATGCCCCTGCACAGATATACTGTTATTTTGGAAGCTATCAAATTGTTTGTCTTCCTGTATTCTTGTCGGCATAACTTGTCGACCGTCTTCAACGCAATCGTTCGTCGACAGGTACCAATGAATGGGTGCGCACAACCCTCTTCAATATCGAATGGGGAAAATGATGAAGTATTTATTCAACAATTACTCGGATGCAATGGCCCATCCGTCGCCAACACGCCTACGGCTCCGACAGGTTTCCATATTTCAGCAAATCCGGTGCGTCGCCATTGGTATCAGGTGTATACCTCATCCGCTACACACCTCCAGCTGTCATCCAGCGCCTCTCCGGCGTTTGCACGCCACAAGTGACAGTCAGGACATGGCTGAGAAGGATGCGAGGGTCAATCAACACCAGCCATGAGCTTTATATGTCTCAGACTGCCCCCTTGCCTAGGGCGCGGCTAGCCGCAGGCCGCTTATTCTCTATTCTCGGCAGTCCAGCCTCACCCGCCATGGCTATTCTGCTACAGTTGTAGTGCAAAGCCAGGTACTGGTATATATACAGGTACTCCAAAGCCTGCGGGAGTGGTCGGCGACGGTGCGACTGTCGTGACAGCGCTCCATAGTCAGAGCTAGCTCTGACTGTCAAACCCGATAAGTATCACACACCCCCCAAGTTGCAAGTGGCGAAAGCAAGCCCCTAGTGGGAGCTTCCGCCGTGTTTGCTGTCGGCGAGTCTGTGTACCCTTTGCTTCTTGGATTTTTGTAGCAGTCTCTTTTCTTCATCCTTGTACTACCAGCCTATTTGACTTTCGTCTCGCCCCCCCCCCCCCCCCCCCCCCCCCCCCCCCATTACCCTGTTTAACGTCATGGGCTGGAGTTGTCGCCGACGATTTCGATATAGCCAGGAAGGCCAGTCTTGGTCTGATTGGCTACATCCCGAATCACATACAATCACTTTTTATGCTGCTGGTGGAGGTTATTATGCTGGGTGGCATCCTAGCCGCTGCTTAGCTACATGTGGCCTCGCTTGCGCGGGATTGCTTGTTGAACTCGAGCCAAAGCGCCGTACCGTCCCCACCGCTCACTGTTTTGGCAAGCCGCGGGTCCCCAGAGTCGACTTGTCGGGCACTCATTCATCGAAACCCAGTCGACGGAACAAACACAGAACTTGGCATATGGCATATTGGCGCAGCTTTTTCTTGAGAGTATGTGGGCCGTGCAAACGAAGATGACATGGGCGCATGCCCAATTGAGCTTGGGCCCAGGGGTCGAGATGCATTGCGCAACTTCAGCGGGATTGTGGTTGCATTTGCATCCCCTGTGATAGGCTACTTGGCGCCATGTTGGCTCAAATCGAGCCCGCCTATCAATGCACTTCCACTGACTATCCCTATGAGCAAACATGTCACAAACAAACACGGCCGATAGTGACAAGAGACAGGTCTCATTACCTGTCACTTAGGTTTTTCTGCCCCACTCACTATTGCTATGATTGTGCAAACTACCTCGATGCCTTCCCTCGATGCCTTCCCTCGACTGCCTTTCAAGTCCATACATTGGCTAGACCGGCATACCAGTCTAGATGTTTGGAGGGCGTTCTCTACATTGGCAGCACAAAAATATCTGCCCCTGGAGCAGGGGGACACAAGAGGGGCATTGCTTGTGTCTGTTGGTCGTTATTTTGGGCGAGCCGTTGCTCCATGATGTCCGTGTTCTCATATTTGTGCGTCGTGCCATCGGTTGCCGTTTTGCACCCCCCCCTCCCCCCCCCCCCCCCCCCACTGCTTGTTGAATCGTGATGCCGGACTGTTCAACAAAGTACATTTGACTTGTTTCTATCGCTGCCGATTCTCAAATTTGCTGCTTTCATCCGTTCCAGTCTTTGGAAAATATCAGTCACTCGCCGGTGTAGTCAGTTATGTATGTTGATCCAGGTAGAGAGTGTCTCACACCCAGTGAGCGAAACCACCATACGACTACAGTCGCCCAGAAAACGGCCTCGCACCATCTTCGACACGCAGGGCTGGCTACGGTCGAGTTAGCCAGCAAGCAAAAGCATGTATGCAGTCTTTCGATCATCTCTCTTCTCATTGTATCGTTTCCTCGGCCCCTCAGTGCACATTCCCGGACACAAACCCATGGCCAAAGCGGATTCTCCAAATCTTCGAGTCAATATTCTTCTTCATCACTGCATGACGGCAGCCCGTTTAGGCTCATTGGTGGTCAATGTCTCCGCACCTACTTGCATTCCGCGAATCTTTGGAGCCGGCTCTCCTGATCAAGTACCAAGAATGCTTACGCCTTCGTCATGGTCAGCTCTCTGTTTGTGTTTGTTAGTCTTGGCATCCTTTGGTCGAATCACCAGCATTGAAGCTCGACATGATTTGCTCCCCAAGTGGGGTCTTGCCGGCGACGACCCGCGGGGCGCAGACCGGACAACAACAGTACAAGACACGGCCCTGTTCTGCTCAACTTCTTTGGGTGAATGACACTGCAGAATGGCGGACACTTCAACCTTACCTCGACCTCAGCATGTACTCACTTGACTTCTCCAGCACAATTTTAACGACAGACAAGAGCAGTTAACATCTTGACTGTCTGCCAACTTTCCTCGTCTGCTCTTCTCCTGATCGCTACGTTATCTTACATGTACACCTCAAGGCTTTCTTCCTCATTCTGGGTTTTCTACTATAAACATTATTTGATCACGTAAGGACTCTTCCTTGTCACAGACACAGCTTTGACCTTTACCCGCCGTGTTTCCCACACTCTGTTGATGCTATAGTTTGCACTTGAGCGATCCATCTCTGGAAGCCAATGTTTTCATACTGTGAACACCAATCCCGCGTTTGTTCAACTCGCTGTCTTGTCTGTCACGTAACTCGTATCTCGCATCTTATCTAGATTGTTTCACACTTCTATCACTCTTTCTTGGCCTGAGGTAAAGAAGTTCTGTTGACACCAAGAATACCGACAACTGCCTGGAGTCTATATCAGAGTATTCGGATCTACAAGGCTTACATCTCAGGCTTGACACAGATTGACAAGATAAAAGAAGCATTGTCAGCTAAATCGATCACTCGAGGGCGACGGTAAGCAGCCGCGACCGGAATCGTGAGATGGGTAACGCCGATGACGCCAGCGATGACAAGGCAACGACTTCAGGCCGGATGGCTCGCTTCTTCCCGGCTGGACTTCGCGCTCAGTATTGGGATGGAGCTCTTGCCATTTGTCTCTTATTCATGATGCAGATCATCGTCTTCGCGCTCAGCTTCGTCTCGATTTTCCTACAAGGATTCTCCGCCGCCATCTTGGGAATGATGTTCTTGGCACTCACCATTGGGCTGATGGACTGGGCGGTCCGTCGTTTTCGCGACTCAGATGCCATTGACGTGTTTTACCATAGATATCTTCGAGCTCCGGTTAGTCTTTGTCCGAGATGGTTTTCTTTTTCTTTTTCTTTTTCTTTGAGAGTGAATGCTGACTAGTCTTCGGTGGTAGACCGACTTGCTCAACAAGCACATGTCTGTTGGCTTCACTGTACCTTTTGTTCAGATATTTAGAAGCAAGCCCGCTAGTGCTTTGGATATCGGCCTGATAATTGCCATGTTTGGTAAGTTGTGCCTGTTTCGTCAATCGTTGCACCGAGAGGTCTCTTCCCGCTCAAGTCCCCGCTAATATTTGCCATCTCGGACGTAGCTCTCATGGGCGTGCTTTCTCCCGTACTCGTGTACTTTATGTCATACGCCATACATATGTGCTCTCTACGCTTGGGACTTGGAATGAACGCGAAGTCCAAAGACTTTGCAGTGATCCAGCACTCGTCTTATCAACGCTCCACAGACCTACCTCAGTTCAGTGGCTTGCAGAATAACAACAGCTCACTAGTCAGGTTTTTGTTACTGCCTTCTTCTGCAGACTCATCGCAGAATATTCCAGCAAACCGCTTCTTTGACCAGTCGACTCTCATGGGACGCTCAACGCCGACGTTTGGTACTGGCTTGGACAGGGCAACACAGGCCGAGGGTGGCAGCAATCCTGGAATCCAAAGCCAGTCAACTCTAGTCAATCAAAAACAAAACAATGGACAAGAATTCGAGCAATCCAAGGTAGATGGAAGGTGCTGCGGAGCCATCAACTGGATACTGCACAATATATGCCTCTTCCTCTGCATCCTCTCGATCCCCATCTCCATTGGACTGGGTGCTCACACCGGAATAACAGTGTTTGCTGATACCTCGTTCCTCCTTGGAACATGGATGACAACCCTGACCCTGCAAGCCATGGCAAGAAGCTCACAGTTGCTCAAAACCATGCCACGGCGCCGCACTGCACTCGTCGTCTGCCTCAACCCAGTCCTTGTCACTTCGGGCATCATGATCGCATACGTCCAAGCCAAGCGCGAAATCCTCGGATCCAGCGTACTCACGATCCTCGACACATTCCAGTCCGGGCTGACCTTTGCCGGCTTCCTCATGGACAGGACGGCGCACGAGGCGGTCTTTTCACACATGACGGCCAACGTGCCCTTCAGCGTCCTCGCGTCGTCTCGCAGCCGGACAAAAGTCGCCGTCGACGCCTCGGCGCCGTGCATGGGTGCCGGAGACGTCGCCCTCACGATCCTGGAGTCGGGCCTCGTGGCCTGGGGCCTCAAGCTTTTCGAGTACCGGCGCGCCCTCGTCTCGCACGCTGGCCTCGTGGTCCTGGCCGCTTCCATCATCGCAGCCGCCTTGACGGTCGTCTCCGGCCCGCTGCTGGCACACGCCGTGGGGCTCGCTAGGGCGCAGAGCATTGCCTTTGCGGCTCGCAGTGTTACCCTCGCCCTGGGATCGCCGGTTATGATCAAGCTGGGTGGTGACGTTGGCGTCAATGCTGCCATGGTGGTGTTCAACGGAATCGTTTTCCAGATGGCCATGGGCCTGGGTGTTGTCGGCTGGATCATTGGTACAGTGGAGTGGTGCTGGGCTTGGATCACCCCAACTGTGCCTCCTCGCTCCGGCAAGGCGGCCCAGCTTGACCTCGAGCTTGGAAATGAGTCGTCGGAGCTTACACCTAGTCTGAACCGGTTGGCTCAGCCGCTTGCCGAGTGTACTGATGCTGCTGCTGGCGGTGGTAACACAAACATATCTTTTACTTCGCCGCCTCGGACGTCTTGCGCTCAGCTTCAGCAGGATTCTCCTTACATGGTCGACGGCAACTGCCCCGGTGAACGATTGCCGTGCCGTCAGCGTAACCCCAGCCAGGCATCGATTGCATCGTCATCGTCTGCGATCATGTCGGAAACCGCAGCCGCTATTCCACTCCCTACTCTCCGGCTGGGTGGCGAGCGCCTGCCACCGTCGTCGCCTTCACAGAAGCCGACATGCCAACCACAGGCATCTTCAACCACCGTCAGCACCAAGAACAGCGTCTCTGCACATCAAGGACCAGAGGACGCTCGCACCGTCGCTATGGGCGTCACTGTCGGCGTCAACGCGGCCGCCATGGGCACGTCGTACCTCTACGAGCAGGGCAGCCGGGCGGCACCATACTCGGCGCTGGCCATGACACTCTTTGGCGTCATGACGGTCATCTTCACTGCAATCGCGCCGCTGACCGCCTGGCTGGTGGCGCAGCTTGGTCCGGCTGCGGATGCTTCGTAAATAACATTTACTAAAACCGTCCCTTCTTTCTTAGGGTTTTTGGGGGGGGGAACGGCTTGATTTCATCCGTTCAAGTGTGTGGGCTCTTCTGGAGCGAAATGGCCACAAAAGTTTGTCGAGTTTTGTATAAGTCATGGGAGACTTTGGGGCGGTTTATTTGGCTATGGTTGACTTTTCCTTTGATCCTTTTTTTTTTTATTCGTCTGGCTGCATTAACTCTGGGTAGGCTCTCTGCAACGAAAAGAAAATCCATTTGTCCCACTTTATCTGTTGCTAATACATTGGCATCGCTTACCTGGCTGTCCACCTTCTATTTGGTTTTCTTTATCTCTTGCATATCGCTTGTTCTCTACGTTTTGTTAATCTGCGGAGAGTACATAGTAACTGGCTTACTCCTTTCATGCCGACACATTTTGGGGAATTAGAAGCATTGCATCTGGACGACGGCGATCTGGGTGGCCTCGCTGTTGACATGTGCCGATCTCGAAACTGGTTTTGTGTTCTTCCACACCTTTGAAGCTCAACCGGGTTTTAATGTCTACATACGGTTAATGAAACACATCGCTCAAACAACAGACCACAGCCCACTGAAATGACTGCATATGCGTGTTGTTGTGAATCTATGCAAAATGGGCCTTGTTGCAATTATTAACGTCCCCGTAGAATCACATTGGCTGACACCACGTACAAATTAAGACAGCACTCCTACTTCGCTTGGGCAAAAACCAAAGAGATGCCAGAACAAAGGGGAGGCGCACGTTTACAGTAACAAATGCAGGTCACAAAAGCAACGTCCAGGGGAATTGCAAAGTCAATGCCGGAAGCGCAGGCATGTCTTTGTTTTTTGGTTATTTTTTGTTTTTATTTTTATTTTTTTTTGGTTGGTTTCTGTCTTCTATTCATCGCTCAATGAAAGAGTCAAACCCCCGACCTTGGGTTCCTGGATGTTTGTACATCGGACATTTGTCTGCTCTGTTCGTGATGGGCGGCGGCTTGCACTATATCCTTCTGTTGACCTTTTTCAGCAGCGCCATGCTGTTGGCAGTGGTGTAGACCTCCAGATTTTGAGGTACTTTCGAATTCTCCTAGCCCGGTATCCATCGATTCCTGGACCACATGTCTTCCCTTGCAGTTCGCGCCTCTCCCCATTGCTGCTCAACGTTGCCGTTCCACGGCATCTTTACATCGGTCTATTCAGTGATCGCCTCATGCCAGTCTGTAACCCATGATCGGGATCGTTAGCACCAAAGCCGATCGCACATCGCAGCACCATAGTCGCAGAACCATACCTCTCAATCAAATGCAGGCCACTGGCCGTGTCGACGACGCCGCTGATCTCGCCAGTCTTAAGGGCAAACGCGGCCTCCTCAAACTCCTTTTGCATGTCGCCGCGGCCAAAGAAGCCGAGGTCGCCCCTCTTACGGGCGCTGCTGCAGTCGCTCTCGGTGGTGGCCAGGGCAGCCAGCGACGCCTCACCCGAGGCGATGCGGTCCTTGTGGGCGTCGAGAATGCGGCGGGCCTCGTCCTTGGTGCGCGTGATGTTCTCCTCCTTCCAGCTCGAGGGCCGGCGCGAGTCGCGGTGCTTGATGAGCAGGTGCGCGACGCGGATCTGGCCGGCCTGGGGCGAGTCCGAGGGCAACGCTGACGAGTGGTACTTGCCCATGTACTGCTTGAGCTTGTCCGTGTCGGTTCCTGGCGGGGGCTCCCAGCGCGACGTGGTGTTGGACGTGTTGAAGTAGTAGGGGAGATTCTTGCTCTTTGACAGCCGCACCTCCCAGTTGGGCGGGAGGCCGGTTTCGGGGTGCTGTAGATTGGTGGAAAATGAGGTTAGTGGGAGAGAAACACAGGAGGGTTTTGCTTTGTCGACCTCTTTGGCCGTTGCCGTGTGGCCGGAGTAGTTTACCTGGTCGGCCATGGTGATGTTGCCTTTAACTGGGTGCGTTGATGACTGTTGAGGAGGAGCAAAGCTAGGTAAGCAGCAAGGGCAAGAGATTCGGACCTTGTTCGACGTGGAGAATAATGAAAGCCAAAGAGACAGAAAGGACAGTACGCGGTATAGAGTAAGTAGTAGGATTGTAGTATACGACGCAGAAACAGGTAAAAGATAACCTTCTCGTAGTCTTGGGGGTCTTTGCGCCTGTTATGACGCCCTGGCCAATGGAACTTGGGGACTTTTTGATCTTGATCGAAAACTCCGCTCCGAAAGCTGGAAAGGCGGGGAACAGGCGAGGAGGGAACAGAGCTGGAGGGGGAGACAGCATGAACACTGTGTAGCGGACTGTGACGGTAAAAGCCCCACCATAGCTTTGCCACGGCAACGCAATTGTGCGAAGCTGGTCGATTGGTGGGATCCTGGACAAAGGTGGACTCGGACGGACACTTTTTGCTTGTCACTCTCGACATTCAAACTCGGCTGTACCTGAAGGATGACCAAGGTGACGTGCGTTTGGCTTGTTTTCCATCATGGTCCCGTGGATGATCAACGGCACGTGGTGGACACTCACCTTCCAGTTTAGCATGTTTCTGGCACAAGTTACCATCACGAGGTCCATTTACCAATTTGGGGTTGGGATGGAGCCTTAAACCGGTGGTTCTTGTTTTCCCCGGTTTGTTTCATACTATTCCTTCCATTTCTGTGTGTTTATCGTGTTCCTTGTTTATGGAGGGCAAATTCTTTATGGATTATCTTTTGTCGCTAGACTGATGTGTTTGGACCCAATCCACACCCCTTAACCCCTCACCGAGTAGCTACTGCAAGGTAAGGAAACATCCGCTGTCCTGCTGCACGCTTAGCCGGCAGCATCGAGCCGTGAGCCGGCCGGTCTTATTGTCAAGCCGTTTACCATATAGAGGCGTACCCACAAGATCCCAAAAAGCTCACATGCCGCCTTGCCCTCGTACTCACAGTCGTCATCACCATCATCATTATTACCATCACTGACCAAACACGCTCGTCAGGGCGTTGCCATACCCCTCATACGACGAGTTGAGCTTCTCGATATCGTAGTCGTTCCAGTACCCACCACCCGCGAGGTTGTACTGCTGATGCCAATTGGCGAATCGGGTCTGTGCCTGGGCCGGCGTGTTTCCATGTTGCGGCTTGTAGTCGTTGTTGACCCAGAGCAGCGGCACGATCTGCATGCCTAGGCGTGTCTGCCAGTCACCCGGGTTGTTGGCCGCGCCTCCATCGTATACCTGCAGATAGTGGCGGTCCAGCAGACCTGGCACGGCGGCGTTGATGCGATTTTGCACGTCGGCCCAAAAGCTGACATTGGCGTACGGTGCGGTCGAATATTTGTAGCCCATGAGGCCCAGCATCTGCGCAAAGTCGACGGTGCTGGGTACGTGATAGACACTCTCATCGTCGTTGTTGAAAGCGTCTAGGTCCCAGGTCTGCTTGAGCACATCGAACGCGCGGTAAAGCGGTGTCGAAGCCCCAGTGCCGTCCGCGGCGATGCGATCGCGTATCACCTGAAATGTGGTGTCGTGCGAAACCAGTGAGACCTCTACTCGCTCGATCAAAGTCGGGGCCGTCTTGAGGAACTTGATCTTGTTGGTGAGGTCTTGGCCGCCGATGTAGGTTCCATTCACGACCACGGGCCAGTCGACGGGTTCACCTTGGCTGCCGGTCGAGTAGTAGACCAGGTCGGCGTTGGGTAGGATGCCAATGCGGAAGAGGAGGACAGTATCGAAGCCCGAGGTCTTCAGAGCTTGGGTGTTGGATTGCATAACATCTTTGAAAAGGTAGATGGCTTTCACATTTTGCGCCGCTGCATTGCTGGCCAGCGCAAGAAGCGAGGTCAAGCCTGTACGAATTGTTGCAAACAACATTGCGAGTGGGTGGGATCAAGACTTTGGAAGACTATAGCAGTCTGCTGGTGATGTTGGGTAACTGCAAGAGCGATGCAAGCGTATCTATATACATCTTGAACACAATGCTACAGAGTACAACTTTAGACATCCTTCTTGAATCGACAAGCATGTCTTAGGTTGATTTACATAGTGACCTTCCCTATCAGTTCAGAAACCCACATCGAGAGCTACAACACTAGGGACTTGGCTGGTGTTTCCCCTCACCTCTTCAGTGTATACAGGAAGGATTCAGCACGATGTTGCCATGACTGACCAGGGGTCAAATCGCGGGGAAACATGTAGCAAACTTGGAGAAGGGAGCACTGATACGCCCCCTGCAACGTTACAAACTGATATCTGTGAGAACAAATTTTAAGATTTACAAGGCGGATAGACATGCGTGACAATTTGAACAAAATAAAACCTCACAGCCCCTAATCGACCAGATACACCGGGTCTGGACTTTGGTGGCAAAGTTGTATTAAGACGCCGCATGAATAAAGTCATGTCTGACCGAGGCCTGCTTTAATTGAATGAGGGCCTAGGTTTGCTGCATTTATTGACCGGAGAGTTGGGTTTTCAAGGGGCGCAGAGTAAATCGAGATTGCACCGAATGTAATGTATAAGTAAGCGACCCAGCGCCCAGGCCGGTCAGTAGTAAATCACAGCAGCCATTTTCATATTTCAGAGTACGAAGTTTGGGCACGTATCGACCCTGCGCCTCGTGGGTGAGTCACTTACAAGCAAGTCATCTGCATGTACAATCAGTCTTGCGTTGATTTGCACCTAAATCAACATATAATTAGAGGTGTCAGAACTACCCATCCAAGGCAAGACAACTCGGCCAGCTAGTGAAACACAGGCCCTGATTAAACCTGATCGTCTCTACCTTCAAGGAAATCGCTCGATTAGTCATAAGAAGCTCTATCGTCGTCCATTAAACAAGCTACACGCTGGACACGATCAACCCCACCAAAATCCCCGCTCTGAGCACGCACCGCCTTTTGGCCGGACAGCATTTCTTTGGCAGTACGATTTGACAGCCAAACAAAATCCATTTAATTACCTTTGAACAACACGCGAATCCCCCTCCTGAAAGAGCCGAACACAACATCACCGCCTTTGAAGGATATCAATTTCCGCTCCGATTTCTTCGCTCCACGACAAAAAAGACTCGATCGCGAAACGCATTTACTCAAGTCTTTACGATGTCCTCCCCAATGTCGACCGGCCAAGATGGCCAACAATCGCACACCAAGAAGCCCGTCGAGTTTCAATTCTGCGCCGAATGCTCCAACATGCTCTACCCCAAGGAAGACGAGGAGACGCGTACACTTCAGTTCACTTGCCGCACATGCCACTATACGACCAACGCGAGCAACACTTGCGTTTTCCGCAACGAGCTGAACAGCTCCGCCAGCCTTCACGCCGGAATCATCGAGGGCATGGGAAAAGACCCGACGGTTGGTGCCCCAGTTGCTGACACTTCCTCGACACATGCAGCAACTACTGCTGCTGCCCCTTCCCTCTCGCATCTTGAAGAACACATTCCCGCCGAGTCGACTCTCGTCTTGTGTCTAGTCTGCGGAAAGCCAATCCTTTGCGCCGTCTGCGAGGTCACGCCATTTTACGTGTGCAAGGAAGACTTGCGCGCCCTCACAGGCGAAGACGCCGACGACCGTAAGAACGACGAGACCAGCTTCTTCTCAGCTCAAGCTTCCGATACGTCGTCCCCTCGCGCACCCGTTCAGCTGTCGTGGAACGACGACAGCGATGTGTACGACTTTATGAACGACGAGGGCTCCAGCGAGGCCGGAAGTGTCGAGGAGGATGAGCTGGTGCGAAGCATCATGATGCTCGACCGCGCGATGTCAGCTTCTGACGCTGCCACTTCCTCGTCGATTTAAGGCCGCTTCACGGGCGTCCATTTTCGACGATATTGACGAACCTACACGACGTGACGAAATGACGACCGGACCGACAGCACAGGACCACGACGAAACGATGCGAGCAGTTTCGGGAACGTTTGGGGAGCAGCGGCACAGTCTAGCCCTCCACTCGCCTTGCCATCATTACCTTGTGTCAGTACAAAGTGTAAATGGACTGCTTGCTGACGTGTTTGCCTGCCTTGTGCTTTTTCTTCCAACAGCTCCCGCGTGCGAAAAAGACTTGCCAATATTGTGGCTTTGACGAGATGGTGTTCTTCCAAGCTCAACAGCGAACTGCCGAGACCGGAATGGTGAGATTTGTTTCTTTTTTTGATTACTATAAACACACCGAGTAAATAATACAGCTCACGACGCTCACACTGTCGCACACTTTTAGAAACAAATTTATGTTTGCGTTGAGTGCTCCAAGCCTCAGACGGACTGAATTTGTGTGTTTTCTGCAACACGAATGCGCTTTGCGTGTACGGAGAATGGGAGTTTCTAACATGGGCAAGGCGTTTGATGGGGGGTCAATTTCCTTTTCTTCCCTTTTCCTATAATATCAGGCATGGCATGGTTCAAGTATCGCTTGGACTTAGAGGCGTTTTCTCTTTTTTTCTTTTTCTCTATTTTCCTTTGTCTCTCGGATAATCCAGGGGTCAGGCTCATCTGTGTTTTGTTTTGTCTTCTGTTAGTTCAACTCAATAAAACTTTCAACTCAAATCTCGGGGATCGTGCGCTTCCTGTCTTGCTGAATTGTGACATGATCGTGCGGGCATGTTGCAAAAACTCCCGCTTCTGTTTCCTCGAAAATATTTTCTAGTATACACATCTCCGTCTATGTTGTTTTACATTTCGTTGGCTCGAGGTAGCGTAGTAGCGTTCCGGAACTCCAAGTGCCCTCTTTCTGATTTTTTCATGTTACAGAACTTGCCACCAAGTCCTCGTGTGTATCCAGGCTTCTGCCTAGCAAAGAACTGAAACAAGTTGCGTCTTCCAGCAAGCATTGTGAAAAATCGTCTCTCTAGTAGTTGAACAGAACAAAAACCTCAAGAATTTTCTTGAAGCTCTTCGAGGTTATATATGCATAGGCGCCATGCTCAAAATTTTGCTCCACTTGGCCTTGCGCAGCTCCATCCCGACGATGCCGTTCACGCGGGAGCCGACGGGGTCGCCGGCCTTGTTGATGAGGACGCAGGCGTTGTCGTCGAAGCGGACGACGGACCCGTCCTTTCGCTGGACCTTGTACTTTGTGCGGACGACAATGGCGTGACGGATGTCGCCGCGCTTAACTTTGTTGGAGGCGGCCAGGGCGGCTGCGCCCTCATTCGGGTTCTTGCGTTGCTCCTGGACAACGACGACGATGCGGTCGCCTGGATTTCATTAGGGCCTACCAAACGGACAGCGAAAGGCTTAAGGCGGGATCGGAAGTACCTATGGATGCGTGCCTTTTTTGGCCGACAATCAGGGCGCACTCGACCAGGGCGGCGCCCGAATTGTCGATGCAGTTGAGCATCGACTGTCGGTTTTTGTCAGCTTTGAGACGGGCAAAATGAGCAATCGAGTGGAATATTTGAGGGCCAGTAGTTAACACATACCTTTAATTGAATCATGGTGGATGATATCTGTTGCTACAACCTATAGCCTCAATCTCTCTCCCGCCTACAGACAGCCAACACTTGTTCTGCAATCACGTCCAAAAGTTCGTCGACAAACCTCAAAATTCGCTTATGTAATGACGCGCCCGCAGGTCGAAAGCAAGCAAGCTTGCAGCACGGGCGGTCGGGGCGCGACCAGTCAATCTTCGCAGAGACATGCCTGTCGCTCCCTTGTCGAGGCAGGGATCATGGAGCAATTAGACCTGGACTAGGAGCTGAGGTGGAGGCCAAAAGTGAAGCGAGGCGAGCTGGGATTGGATGAATTGTGTCCTCGACAGGGGACGGACAACACACGTTGACCCACGCTCTTCATCGATCTTGACGGTTAAGGTTAGGCGGAATGTTTACAGGACTATTGTCCTGCCTTGCCTTGGTTGTTTTCTTCTCATCATCATCACCACACCACCTTCCTTCCTCCTCTAGTTCGAGCCCATCCGTTCGGACACAGTTTGGCAGCGCCAAACCTGCCGTTAGCCCGGGCGCCTGTCCACCTCAGTCACTCCTTTTAGTTGCGCAATCAGCCTCACGCTTGTGCATCCATGTGCTTTGCTCATCAGGGTTCTTTTTGTGCCGCGCATTGAGGATGATCGTTTTGTGATTGGCACTTGCACCTTTCATTGCCCGAGACTAATTCGTTTCCGACCGACTCGCCAATTTCGTAACCACCACCTTAAGTGGCACGACCATTGGTTTGTTACCATTTCGCAGAGACTATTCTCCGTCCTGGCAGCTACCATCACCATCTTTCTTGGACGGTCTTTCAAACCTCTACTTGAGATACCTGCTATTGGTACTTCCGCCGCGCGACCGATTGTTTTGGGTCTGGCTCGACTGCGCTCGAAATAATCTCTTCGTCGCTAGTTTGCGACAACGATCAGACCACTCAGACCAACCTTCATCCTCACCTTGCGATCTGGTTTTAAAGCTATTCTTCGTCATCTCGTCGTCTAATCTTGAATCTGGAGAGTAGAGCTGCAAAAGAGGCATCATGCCTCCCAAGTCTGCCAAGAAGCAACCTCTAACGTTTGCCCAATTGGCGGCCTACGATGACATACTGACAGATGCGCTGGTTGACCACGTAAGGCCATCATGGTCCATTTGATTGCTTGTCTCGGTAATCACTTCTGACCGCTAACTCTCCTATTTAGACCTTCTATTGGACCACGATTCCAAAGAATCGACCATCATATCACGCCTCCCGCGGAGTCAAGCAAGATGAAGTCACCAAGATAGTGAAGGATCACGTAATCCTGGAGCCAAATGTGAAGCTGGCTGAGGAGAAGATGCTGGCTACGGACGGGCTGAAGAGGTTTTGCAACGCGCTCAAGACGCCCAAGGAGAAGGATGACTTTCGCGCCCACCTACGCCGCTACCTCTCAATTTACCTACCCGATTGCCCTTTTGAGGTGAACTCGACGAACCGTTACACGATTTTTACCCACGAGGCGAGCGTTACGGCCCGTCGCCCGATCAGGAAAAATGAGATCATCAAAGCTCTGTGTGGCATCCAGGTCGTCATCTCGCCCTCCGAGGAGGCTGAGATCTCCAAGCGCAAGAAGGATTTCTCCATCGTCATCAGTTCGCGCAGCAAGAGTACCAGCCTATTCATGGGCCCTGCGCGCTTCGCCAACCACGACTGCGGAGCCAACGCGAGGCTGAAGACGGCTGACCAGTCTATCATGGAGGTCCAGGCGCTACGAAACATCGAGGTCGGCGAAGAGATCACGGTCACGTACGGCGATAACTACTTTGGAGAGGACAATTGCGAATGCCTTTGCAGGACATGCGAGCTCGGCAGGGTGAACGGTTGGGCAGGCGATGAGGGCGACGCAAATTTTGCTACTTCCTTGGAGAAGAGCATCGAGGAAGACCAGGCCACTCCAGCGGGGTATTCGCTGCGACGGAGGAGGCGCGACGGTAGCACTAGTCGCGCAATGTCTAGGGATTCATCCGTTACTCCCGATCTGCGGCCTCGAATTCGGAAGACAAGATCCAAGGCACAGCTAGCTAGCTTGGACAGAGCTTCGACGGTTGATTCGGAAGCGTCTGGAGCCCTGACAACGAAGCGGAAGCACGAATTGGACACTCTTGCGAGTCCGCCATTTACACCTGCAAAGAGACGGAAGACTGCGAGCGGGCTCTCTGAGATGATGACGGCAGATTTACTTCCTCCTGCAAGCATGAGCACTCCCCCTGAGAGCTCGGTCGGCCAGCTTAGCAGGCAGTCATCCGTGTTCGAAAGCGGAACGTCGGAACCACTTGTCGAATCCTCCGATGCCACAACCCCGGAACATGACGGCTCCGATTCGAGCACACCCCCTCCCAAGTCTGATGTAGAAGTTGTCCACTCGCAGCCAACAGTAGCGGCATTGGCAACTACCCGAAACTGTGGCCCAAGGTTGTCACAGAAGTCTTCATTGACGGGCATTTCCTGTACAGCAACCAGCACAACTACCCCATACTCATCACGGACAGCGGAGCTTCATTCACCCTCAGATGTAATGCTCATGCCACAATCGAGACCGAGCACTCGAGAAAAGGTTTCTACGATGCAGCTGTCTGAAGAAACCCTTGTCAAGACTGAGCTGTTTGAAGCGAGCACCATCACAGTGGTTAGCAGTGTCGAAGCTGATGCTGGTTCGGTCAGTGCTGGTGACATGACATGTGCTGTTAGTGCAGTTGCCTTGTCTTCCAAAATTGTGGCCGAATCAGAATCCTCCAACACTGCCGATCTTTGCGACGTGCCTTTAGGCAAGGGAGCAAGCTCGAGGACCGAGACCGCCAGGGAGGACGACAAAGACCAAACTTCTCAGCAAGGCAAATCGAATAAACGAAACCCGGGCGACTACACACTCACGCCAGTCCTCCTATCGGAGCCAATGACTGCATGGGTGCACTGCTCCAACTGCGCGACAGCTTTTGTGCAGCGTGACGCTTATTACACACGGGCAAACTGCCCACGCTGTGAGCGTCACAGCATCCTTTACGGCTACGTGTGGCCCAAAACGGAGCCTGAGGGGTCCGACGATGACGAGGAGCGCGTTCTCGACCACCGTACCGTGCATCGGTTCCTGGATCCTGAGGACGAGGCCAAGGTCCGAGGTAGAAAGCTGAGTGCTTGGCTGGTTAACAAGAAGCTTGCAGAGGCTAAGGCAGCGGAAGCTGCTGAGGAAGCTGCAAAGAAGAAGGATCAGAAGAAGCAGCCGGCAAAGGGCAAGGTTGTGAGGAAGGCGGCATCAAAAACGAAGATTCCTACAACGCCGAAGGCTTCGGTGTTTGGCAGGGTTACTAAGGCGAGTTCTGGCGTGGCTGAGGTTCCAAAGGTCGGCAAGATGAGTCCGGCAACCCTCTCAAGGAAGGCAGGCAACCGTAATGCCGGCCATGCGGAAACGGTCCAGAATTCTATTACCTCATCAGCCTCGCCCTTCGCAGTCAGACTCAGCAGCGCGACGGAGGCGAATCTAGCAGAACAGCTTGGGGTGTATACCAACGCGGCCTTTGGACTGGACGATGATGAGGGGGTGGAGCAAGATGATGATGATAACTATCAACTGAAAGACAAGATGGAGAAGCGCAAGGAGTCTTCTGCCGGTAACAGGCGGCGCAGTGGCCGGGCGTGTAAGGCAACGGCTAAGGTCACTGCTGCTTCTGCTTCTGTCGCTATTGGATCTGATTGAGGCACGGAATCTTCTTAGGCTGATCTCCTGGTTGGGTGGTAATGGGCTGCAACGTGTGATTCTGGGGGACAAATTTCATCTACATTGCTGTATACTAGCGCTAGCGTTTTCACCTTTTGATGTTTTTGATGGGTTTATCAAGACGTGATTCTTCGAGTGTCTTGTGAGAACTAGTTGGGAGTTTGGTTTCGATCTCGCATTGAAGTGATGTTGGCGGGCTGTTGGTATTGACGTAGCAACGTGATGGCTCTGGGTTTCCCTGTCAAGAAGCATCAGGTGCAGGTACGAGTCCCAGAAACGGTGCAATAGTAACAACAGCACTCAAAATACTTTGGCGTTTGAAGATAACCAATACTACTGTACCGATCTTACCCAGGCGGAGCGACAGGCATTGGCTGAAGATTGAATAGCTGCCACGCCCCACTCCTGGCAAACACCAGGGCGGGGGTGTGGCGGAAACTGTGGCGCATCATTCTTTTTCTTTTCTTTTTCCCTTTTTTCTTCTCTGCCTTATCGCCATCAGCAAGCTCAAACGGGGTCTTGGCATCTTTCAAGTCAATCGCTGCCAAATCCCGGATTCGTTTGGAAGATCATGGTTTAGATTTATCGAAACATACACAAAATGGCCATCCAGTTCTGCAGTGATTGCGGCGACACGCTGCCGATATCGGGAAACCCCGAAGTCAAATGCGACTGCTGTGGAAACATGAACAAGAGTGCGCAACTCATTCTCATTATCCACCTTTTGTTTTATTTTTTTATTCAGCCCATTCCGTTTCAGTCACCTGACTACGCCAACTTTTTCATACACTAATCTTTCCCACAGACACCCTCATCAACGTGACCACCGTCTCGTCGAGCCACGACTTTGACTCCCCCCTCCGGCTCAAGGAGTACGGCGACAAGGAGGCCATGGCCAGCCGCCCCGAGATGAACTGGCCCAGCATCGACGAGGACTGTCGGTTCTGCAGCTCCAAGAAGGTCCGATACACGACGCTGCAGACTCGTGGTGCCGACGAGGGAAGCACGGTGTTTTACTTTTGCGAAGTTTGCAGTCAAAAGTAGGTATTCCCGAACCTTGTTTTAGTTGTTGCATTATTACTAATCGTCTTTGTGATGTGTTCTTATAGATGGAAGGAGAACAATTAGGCAGCTTCTCTGGATGCGGTGGTGTAAACCGGAATGTTGCGCTGTGGTGTCCAAAACTAGCATGTTTTTAGGGAATGAGCTTCAGGTGTTCCTTTGTTCTATCAGGGTTGAATTTTGTCGATTTTCACGAGCAGGTATACCGACATCTACTACCTGAAGTTCAAACAAAATCTGCTCATGGAAGCCATATTTGTTTCCGCACACGGCTGTTCTGCGTCTTATCATCAAGCCCGGGCACTATTTTGCGGGCTGTGATACCCAAGCAATACGAACGAGACTCAAGTGGCTTCTGAGATGTTGACAGTCTCTCGGTTCTGCCTTGAAAATAAGCCGAGTCAAAGAGATAGCTATATCAGGCCCCAAAAGGCAATGCTCAAGGTACATAGCAATACGACAGAATTTTCCCACACACCAGCTCGATGCGGCATTCTTGGAGAAAAGCAACACAACGTGCCTGAATGCCTCAGCTCATCCCTGAGTGTCAGGCCTGAACCGTGAAAAAGAGGGCTTTCCAGCCCTATCTATATTTTTGACTATAAGTATGCTGTTAGGTCAGTGAAATTCTTCTCGAAAGCGCTTGCCCTGTTGGACCTTTTTCACCCCTACAGTATCGGCTGCCCAAGGCCACTGTAAAAAGATTAGCTGCATGAAAAATACCGCATGTTCTTGGAAAATTCAATATAGCTGAGCACTTTTGATTTTCAAGGCATATGAACCATAAGCCATTCCGAGGTTGGGCTTGACTTTTGTCTCCATCGACGCATGATTTTGTTACAATCAGCTGATAATCCTGAAGCCACATCCTATCAAGAATTTTTCAGACAACCAAGTCTTTTTTTAGATGTAATTACTCAACGGAAGGGCTTTTTAGGAGCTTAAGTCTCCCCACATGGACCCGGCTTCGACGGAAGTAGACTCCAAAGGGATAGACAAGACCACGTTTCGGGGAATCACAAGAGCCCCATGGCCTGGTGTTGCTTGTGACTTTCTCAACAAGGGTGCCTCAATACAATGCTAAAATCTTCAAACATTGAGGGCACATCTTGTGAACGATTATAATACCCGATATTTGTGTTGCTTTTTTTTTTAATGGTCATCCCGAAATGGGGGATGCTGTAAAGATCCTCCAACTCCTTTAGGCATTATCAGTTTGGCACTAAAGTGCTGTCTTGTCTATGAAGCCCAACGCATATCTGTAGTTGTCTAGATGTTCTACTTGCACGAGGAGAAGACTCTAAGTATTTGGCACTTGAAACCACCGCATAAAATCTGCACAGCTCATGTAGTAGCATCACAGCATCGAAAAATTGGATGCGACGGTTATTGATCAACCTCTATCCAGATGAAATCAAAGCCAATAAGATAATGAACCTGTGGCCACATGGCCTGTAATCATTCACCTCATGAGTACGACCGTTAGTTACTTCGCTGTATCCTTGGCAGTGATGGCAGTTCTGTCAGCCAATATTGCACATCACTGCTATGCCTTATTTACATGCAGCTGGGAAGTTTTGGGAGTGACAGACAGTCGATGGCTCGAGACAAAAGTTTACTGCAAAAGTTTCCTTCTTATAAAGACGATTCATCTAGCTACTGGCTGCCAGCAAAGCTGCTGGAATGCTAGTGTCAAGTCTTTCAATCGTATATTGACCATGCTGTATCGAGTTTATACTAGCCAGACTTGATATCAATAACTCATCAGCTCAATCTTGGGACTACAGAGTCCATGGTAGAAACTATGCAAATACTTTTTAGAAACACTACTAAGATAGCATTTCGACCTAGACATCACTATGAGTATAAAACAACTTGTGTGCACATGCGGTTATATTGTCTTTGAGACTCTAATTCTAAGTCATCCGTCACTGTCAAAGTGATATCAAGGAAAAGAAAATATGAAAACAACAAGATAGAAAACTGTTAAGGAAAAAGACTGTGAAAAAACAACAAGAATGTCGAAAAAGAATGGCGTATTTGAGTTGGTCGTCGTAAATCATCACCAGTAGGATTTTCCATTCCTCAGGGAGCGTCCCTTTAGTTCAGGCCCGGCTCGGAACAAAGGGATGATCAGACCCTTGTCCCTTGAGTGCTTCCCAAAACCAAAGGTAAAACGGTCACGCAAGCAAGCGTGCCGGATTGGTTGGTTCGTCCCTCGAGGGTTGGAATTCCTTGCTGCCATCCTCTTAGCGCCCGCCTCTCGACCCCGAAGACGACGAGGAGCCGCCGCCGCCGCGGTTGGACGAGGACGAGGACGAGGATGAGGAACCCCCTCTGGACTGTATGGAGAGTATGTTAGGCAAAAATAAAGATCCTTCTGTTTCACGTGTCGGGAAGGACAAAGCACCTACCGAAGAGTTTCCGTAGACGTCAAAGACCACGTTGGGTTTCAGGATGCCAATGGCGGAACCGTGGGACAGGATTGGATTCCATCCCGACGAGTTCCCGCCCGATCCCCCGCGGCCGGTGCCGTTTGATCCGCCTGAAGACATGGTTTGCTGTGTGTGGGTAGTTGGAGGTTGGCTGGTTGGCTGTGCTTGTACTGGTGAGGTGAACGTTTGTTTGTAGAGTCTTTGTGCTGGTCTTATTCCTTGGTTGATGATCACAGTTGAAGATGGCGATGCTGAGGATCTCTGTCTGTTGTCGATGCTTTCGTGTTGATGGTGTCTGCTTCTCAAGCTGTGATATATTTCCCAAGAAGCCAGGAGGTTGCTTCCTTTATATCATGACAGGGCCCAGGCGACGAGGTAGTAATGATAGTGTCTTCCACTTGTCGGACTATGTGGAGACGGACAAACGGTCAACGGGGGCTAAGCGTGATCTTCCCGAAAACAGGCACCATCATTTCCCGGTACCTATGATCACGCCGACGTGCCGAAATGTAAAAGGGAAGATCCGGTACTGTTCGCTATGGGTGTATGCTCTCATGACAAAGATACGCCAACGTCGCAGGTTGCCATGAAACCCATAGGGCTGAAAAGGATCATGATGCTGGACGAGAAAAACGCTGAGCCTAATCGAGGCATGACGGGCTGGGTGGTTGAGTGGGTTTTGTCGTCAAGCGGGGAAGGGGGTTACCTGACGGTGAGGCGTTCCTGATGTTTATTTCTTGTGCTGAGGTGCTTCTCATCTTTTTTTGTATTAGTGGTTTTGAACCCTTGGAACATATTGGCTGTTACCTGGGCTGAGGCACAGATGGGAAATGAGGCGCCCCGTTCCAATGGAGTGGGGGTGTGAGGAACAGAAGCATTTGCATGCAAGGTACGGGTCGTTGTTTTGTGTGCGGATGACGTCTAGAATATCTAGCGCCCGTTGCAAAAGTGGTTGCGATGGCATGTACACATGGGGTTCTGACAGGCAATTATTGAATGCAACGCAACATTCCTATATCTGCAGGCAGTTGTTTAAAATTCCCCCATTTGATGGAATCCGCTCACGACACTACACTTGATCGGTCTCATGCCCGTATTTCGCGTATCCAGTGGGTTGGCTAGTGGGGGTGGCTCATCCCAGCTGGTTCGGTCTGTTCCCCAGAGTCCGAGGTGCTGTGCGCAAGAGTTGTGCTGATAAGCCGTTGTCGGGCATCATAAAAAACAGGAAAGAGCAAAAACAAAAGAACGAAGTGGTGGAAAGATTGATGTTGCTAACTCCGGTCTCTACTGGGATTAGTTACGTCAGCCTGAAAGGGCGCTATATGTCAACCGGAATTGGGCTGACATGCGATTTTGATAAGCCATCTTCTGTCCAAACTACAGTCAGTGAGTGGTTGATGATGACAAATTAAGCGTCGAGAAATCACAGCGGATGGGTAAGGTTTGGGGGCTGTTTGTGAATGATAAACATAAAGTCCTACCTTGGCAGGTATTTACTAGATGCCTCGATCAAAAATCGCAATGCATGTCTAGATTGATGTGACATCGATGTGGTCTAGGTTGTCAGTTATCTGCACACATCGGTGGGCAAGCTGTAAAACTGGGTATTGTATGCGATTGACCTGAGCTCCACGCTGTACTTTTGACCATTGAATCCAGATCTCGGCAAATTCAGCCCCCGCTGTGGCCCTAAACTTGGGTGCCTGGCATCCTCCCCACATCCCACCCCATCTTGCCAAATGATCCTGCAAAGGCAACCGCTAAAAACTTTCCGAGTAAAAATTTGTTACCACGAGCTGAATCTCGAATCACTCTACCAATCTAGTCAGCAATGGACGCAAACAGGGTTTTCTTGGCTGTCTTCAAGCCTGCAGCTGTTGATGCGTTTTTACCGTCCAAGAGACACAATTTGCGAGGCGGTACCCACGTCTCCTGTGTTTGTGCCAAACGAGAGGAATCATAGGTGAACTGAGTAGGATACCACACCTAATGGCGTGTCATGGTCAGGACAAAACAGTTGCGTAATGAATGATTCATAGTAAATCCTGTCGGAGAGGAGACGAAAAGCAAAAGGAAATGCTGCTGACAATTCAGGCATGGGAAACGACTATCCAACACTGATACTTGGGTCATGTAATTTTGCTGCCTTGACCCGAGTAACCTGTTCTTGCCTGCCTAGCAAACCAATTGACGATGGCCCGTCGTACTTACGGTGGATAATGCAAGATTTAGTGTAATCCTTGTGAGTATCAGAAAGCAAGCGTGAAGTTGTCCATTCATCGAGAGAACCCAGCAATCAGGTTTAGCCTGTCTGCACCTTTCCCGATTTAACCGTATTTTTGCAACTGCAATGGAGCCGCGGGGAGCACATACCATTTCCCAAGTCCTACCCTGGCTGGACTGCACATCATGGCGCGGCGCACCAATTAAAATCCAAACGTCGTATGTTGGGCACCCTTGCTCGCTTGTCAAAAATCGTCGCCGTAATATTTTCCCTCCCTTTGTCTACATCCAAGCCTGCAGGATCAGAAGATAGCGGCCGCTACAGGCAGCTACATAAAACATTCCTTCTAGTTTTCACTCTCCCAGCCAACGTCTGGAAAATTCCATCCTGTCTCACCTAGGACCTAGGAGTTTCGAGAATCTGGTCATCGCTTCAAAGCAGCTAGATGCTCATCAGATGATTGAGAACTCCCTAGGTAATACTGATGCCTGGGGGGGTTTTTTTTTTTTTGAGTAAGATTTCCTCACCATCAATATTGTTTTCTTGGCCGGTCGGCATCTCGCGTTAAACGTCAGCACCTTAATCCTGGAGGATGCAAGGGCATAGTTTTTCGAGTAAGTCCATTCACGATGGTTATTGGACGTTGGCAATTATGCAAGCGGCTCATCGCCAATGGGCAGAATAGGATTTTGATGAATGCTTCGTGCACATTTGTGCATTTGAACACATGCAAAACTGCTCTTTTTCTTCTTCTCTCTTCTTTCCCTCGAGTATCTTCTGTTCCCTCCAAGTTGCTTCGATAATCAGTCCTTGGTTCAATCTTTACGAGCACCATACTACCCAAGGAGTATATAGGACTTGTTCAAACACAAAAGACTTCGAGTTGTTGACAAGAGTAACTCCTGTTGGCCCATCGACTTTAATAAGCCAGGCTGATTTTGCGGTCTGTGGCTTAAAAGAATGAAGTTAGACCGATCAGAGAAATCTTAACATCAAAGAATCCGGTAATTCCCGCAACGCACGGTGTGTTTTCTTTTAAACGTAAATCATTTGGGTTGGCACCAGCGGAGATCAACCTTATGATCTTCGTGGTATAGTTCTTAAAGAAGCAAAGTCTACGTGCTATTGTGACTTCCCCTCCAGTTTCGTCATCAGAAAATCATAGGAAGCATGATCGCAAAGCTTCCACGCATATCTACTTTCGCCATTGCTTTTGTGATGAGCATATGCACCAGCCGGACGTTGGCAGCTTCCATGCAGCTTTAAACAGTCTCTCGGCAAGTTTAAAAGATACATGACAGGCTATCTTCATCGGACGACCAAGTTGCACGCGGCAATCGGATAAGCGAGAGTAAGCCGTTTACGTTTAAATTGACAAACAGGAACAAATCAAAATGAAATGAAATAAAACAAAACAAAACAAAACAAAACAAGCAAGAAAAATGACCTTCGATACTCGTTCGTCCCCGCTCACCGACAGGTGTCTTGGCAGGGGAGTGTTTGTTACGGACACTTGATGTTTTCGTGTTCGGATTTTCCTCCGAGCAAGGTATTGTGTCCATCGCTTGCCGGCACGCTCCCGTCTGTACTATGCGGTTGGGACTGACAGTGCGAAACATGACGTGAAACAAGATACATGACCAAGATAGCCTGCCGCTTCTCATTTTGTTGTGGTCGACTCGTATTGGTTGCTACTGACTGCGCGATCGGACAGAATGCGGGCGGATCTTGTTTCCTTTCAAGAATCCCCTCTTTGTTGGTAAACTAGATATACTTGGGGTGAAAGCTTGACTCTGTTTTGGTGGTTGTGGGATGGGTGGTGGGGACCAAGATTTCAAGTCGCCATTGATACTGATACTGTCACCGGCATGCTGGCACTTATGTTCCCCCTTTGTTTCTTGGCTGTGTATAACACAGCTACTTTTGCTACATGGAGCTACAGCGGCTATCCTCCATCTTAATCTTCGGACTTTCCCCAAAGTTTCAGATGAGGCACCATTTGTTAAGCTGATCCCCCAGACCTATCATCTGCACTTGAGGCTTGAATATTGCGAAAATGGTGGTGGCACATGATCACTTCCAAGAAAAGAAAAGAAAGGAAAGAAAAAGACATGATGTCGGGGATAAACGGAATTACCGATCCCTCGCACCTTGAGTCGAAGCAACAGACGTGCTAATGTCATGAAGGCTATCTAGTCGCTGGCAATATGGGATGGAACCCTTGGCCCTCACTGGAGATACTATCCCTCCCACATCCACACGACACAGTCGAGTTCGCTAAGCTGGCAGCCCTTACGTAGCTTGATAGGGATTACCCGTAAGTTTAAACAAGTGGCTGAGCTGTTGGGTGGGGATGTGGATGATGAGTCGATACCGGGGACGTCAGGAGTGGACGGATGGCTTGATGTCCGGAAATGACGTTTGTAGTTGGCTGGATGGCAGACATATACACAGGCAAATCCACGCCCAAAACTTTGATTATTGACACTAACTAAATCTCTACAACTACGCTCCATCAATCACACCAAAATCTGAGAGCTTGTCTTTTTTGCTCTCCAGGCCTTGCACAAGTCTCGACTTGGCCCACGATCGTTGTTCCCCATTAGCTCTTGCCATCGACTGGTAGGAGGGGCCATGCACTCGTTTTCCTTCATAAAAAATTCGAGTTGAAAAGAAAGCAAACAAGAGGCCTGCAACAGTTTAACTTTGGGGAAAAGACTATATGAAAAAGTCTAAGAAACAAAAAGAGACATCATGACGCAAAGTAAAAGCAAAGTCTACAAACGAAGGATGTTCTCACCACGCCTACTCCTACTACAACAAGTCTTTCTTCTGCTGCAACCAGCACCGGCGTTGGGTGGTATCTTTCAAGGTCTCCAAGGAGGAGGAGGAGGAGGAGGAGGAGGAGGAGCAAATGGGTTTTCGGATTTTGGTACACAGCTTCTCAATGGCGCCATAGGATTCGGGCAGCAGATTGGCTTGGTTCCGCCCGGGGCGGGCCAGACACTACCACCACCAGCCGCAGCACCTCCGGCGCAGCTACCCACACCAGTTGTACCCCCAGTACAAGCAGCAGCACCAGTTCCCACTCTGACACCGGCACCAATGATAGCACCTTTTTCAATACCACCTCCTCCAGCAGTGGTTCTGCCGCCCCCGCCCACTGCTGCCTTTGCGGATTTTGAGTCCCGGCTTTCAGCCTTTGGTCAGAGACTGGGACTGATACCTTCGGCGGCGAGGAGTCAAACTTCACCACCAGAACAGGGCGCACCATCGCCACCTCCTCCTGCACTTGCCCCGCAAGTTCCGACAACGACAAGCTCTGTTGCATTTGTTTCTACTCCGGCTGCCCCAGCTTCGAGTAATCCTCCACAGGTTTCGACCACGCCGTCACCTTCGCCATCTTCATCTTCTCCGTCACATTTTTACTCAGTCACATCGACTATTCCTATTACCACTTCTGGTGCCTCGATGACAACTGAACAGTCCTCACCAACATCATCGGCATCCCCTGTTTCTGTACCACCAACAAGGGCGAATCCTACAAACGTCCCGGCCGCTGAATCACAACCACCGCAAGCATCACTCGTTGCTCCCTTGATTCCATTCATTCCCATATTCCCCGCACCACAACCACAGCAGCCACAGCCGGGCGGCAGCTCAAACTCGACACGGCCGAGCGGACAGGGTCCCGGCATGGACCCATCTCAACCGGGGGAGCCAGTGGTCCGCATCTCGGATTTCACCCAAGGGTCGTTTCTGGGTGAGGTGCCGACGCGGGAGGTCGACCTGCCCGTCACCATCATCTTCCTGGTGCTGTTCGTGGCCGGCGCCATCACTCACATGTCCATCTACCAGACCAACTCGAGGAGGGGCCACAAGTTTCTGCTTTCGGACGTCTTGTTTGACTTTTGTGTGGTTCGCGCCCTGAGCTGCGTGTTTCGCATCGCGTGGATCTTTCAGCCAGTCAAGGGGGTCATCGTTCTGGCCGTGATCCTGCAGACTGGAGGGTAAGATTTTATTGTCTATTTGTACATTCCCCCGTTTCAAATCACTGTTTTCACATCAGCTAACTCGATGTCCTCTGTCGTCAATGATAAAAGTGCCGCTGTAGCAGCAATACTCAACATCTTCTTCGCCCAGCGCCTCCTCCGATCAATGCACCCCAGAATAGGCTGGCACCCGGCAGTCGGGCCCATCACCACCACCCTAGCATTTTCAGTCCCCGCCGCCATCATCTGGCAGATTGCAAACATGTTGGTTCTCTTCTTCACGTCTGTCGACGACACGACCCGCCCCGGCATAATCTTCAAGAACCTCGAGGCCGGCTCGGCCTACGTGCTCTTCCTCATGACCTTCCCCATCCTCGTCACGTCAGTGGTCACAGGTTGGCCTGGCCCACGGCCTGAACCATTTGGCATCGGCGACTGGCGCGTCAAGAAGAGCATCATCGTGGCGAGCGGCCTGCTGCTCACCGTCGGCGCCGGGATCAGGCTGTCGACCCTCGTCAACCCCGAAGTCCCCGGTAGCCACAGCCCCGTCTTCAGCCGCGCCACCTTCTACACCACCCAGTTCATGCTCGAGATCTTCGTCATCGCCCTGTACGCCGCCGCCCGCGTCGACCTGCTCTTCCACGTCCCGAACGGCAGCTCCAAGCCCGGCGACTACTCGGGTCGCAGCGCCGCCGCGGCCGACGAGAAGAACCCCCGCGGCCCGCCCGTCCTCCGCGATGACGTTGAGGCCGCGCTGGACCGCCTCGACGCGCCCTACGAGATCCTCCGCAGACCCCCGCCCTTCGAGACCAGAGGCCTCCCGCCGGGCCGCGACGTGGTGTGGGCGCTGGTGTCGGTCGACAAGCCCAAGGGCACGCGAGGCGTCGGAAGCAGCGGACCCAGGACGCCGACCTCGCCGCGGGTGATGCGCGTGTTTGCAGACACCGACTCGAGCACCGACGGGGAGGAGTGCTACTCGCCGACGCAGCCGGGAGTGCGGTCGGCATGGACGCGGCTGTCGGGGTCGGACGGCGGCGGTGCACGGTACCACGAGCGCGAGGTGTTCCCCGCCGCGCTGCCGCAGCGACCGACGCGCGTGTCTCGCCGGGCGTCGGTGCTGGAGGCCATCCGGCCGCGGATCATGAGGGCGCGCCAGGAGGAGCAGCAGCGGGCGGCGGCGGCGGCCATGGACACGGCGGCTGCTGGCGATGCTGACATACCCGTCACGCCGTCGCCGGTGTGGTCTTCTTCGCCGGACAGGCCGAGCTACGTGTCGTTTGACGAGGAGGAGGATGAATTCTACAGACGGACCGTGGTGTGGGAGACGATCCCCGTTTGTTTCCCAGAGGTTGAGAGAAGCTCTTTGTCTACCTCTTCGTCTACCATGTCCAAGGATTAGACTAGTAGCCTTGGGGCTGGAAATTGATTTTCTTTTTTTCTTCCTGGAATGTGGCATGGTGCTTACAACTTATTCAAAGCTTCCAGTTTCCTGGTATATCTTTCAAAGTGGCATCACATTGCTTGGTTGGCTTGATTCTTCTAGGGGAGAAACTCGCGCAGCACTGGCGATGTTTAATTGGCCAAAACGAGCAAGAAGGCCTAGCCCAAACTTCCGAATCACGGTAATGAGCATGGAATACTCCATAGTGGGTGAACGAATAATACATGCACGCTCGGAGCCATAAATAGGTAGTTATTGAAAAAGAAATTCCAAGCTCAGGCTGTCTGTTGACCTTGCCCGATGCAGAATAACTGCAGGGCTCTATGAACACTCTCCAGTACCTCTTCTTTTAGCTCGCTGCCCGTTAGAGTAACCTCTAGAACCAGTCTAGAACAAATTGCTGAGGAAAACATCCGGTGCTCGCACCGAAAAGGCTGGAGAGATAGTCCAGTTCTATAGTATGTCCAAGTTCAGCCCATCCTAGATATAATTGTACAAGAACTTGCTAGCAAAACCTCCCATCAGTATAAAATTTAGTTATATTGATACCAGCAATCATATTCCTTGCACTGTGATATAACCTAAACTATACCGCGTATAAATCTTTTCGTCCAATGAACGGCTAATTCCATCCGAGATTATTTACTATAAAATATATCTCCGTCCCTTAAAAATCCACAGCTTGACTGCTCCTTAGCAACCCATTGGGAGCTCAGAGCATCCCGTCCAACTGACCAGCATGGGATGTCACCGTCACATCCTTATTTGGCACTAATCAGCACGGTACTTACACGGTGTAAGCACCTCGTTCAGCTCACAGCCCTCTCTCCCATATCAGCTGGGCACTTGGCAAGAGGGAGGCATTTGTGTTTTTTTTTATACAGACAGGTTTTAGGCTTGTGGTTTTCTCGTCTTTGATTCACTTATAGGTCCGTCATGTGACGCGCAACAGCCACTCACTCTAGCTGACACCCTTCGGTGTGCTCTGACATTTACCCTTGGGTGTGGAAAGCCGAGGCTCGGACGTGGCTTGTTTGGGGGAAGGGGGATCCAAGCATACAGTGTTGAACAACACCCACCCCTTGACTGCCGCAAAAGAAACCTGCCAAAATCTCGTGGTTTTTTTTTTTCTCTCCAACAGGTGATATGCACTGAGAGAAATACAAGAAGAAACCGATACGGGAAGGGACAAAAGTAAGAGCTCACCGCAGAAAGAACGGCAAAGTCCGCCTTGAAGGAAACTACAAAAGCTCGTGCCTGTTCCCAGAAAAAGCCTGAACCCCCATCTCTCCACAAGCAATACTGCGGGCTAGTGTAAAAGCTAGACCTCGGAAGACAAAAGGTCCGTCTGGCTGGGACGCCTCGCACGGCTAAATAAGTGATCAAAATCGAGTGGGGAGTGACTACCTATTCGACAGCCCTTAAGGGGGCAATGGACGCCCCAGACACATGGTCACCTGGTCACTTGGGACAAAAAGAAGCAGAAAAGGCGGCAATGGTACCAGCCACGCACAAGCCAAAAGTGATCATGATTACTAAGCCTGACAACCACTTTCGAGCGACGAAGCGGCAGCTTGTAACAGAGGCAATAACGGTTGTTGTCTGGTTGAGTGCGGATTCTCCCGAGCCAGACTGAATGGTCCGAACGTTCGTCACGATTTGATTCGATTCCTACAGCGCAAACAAAATTGGGTAGATGCCGAGGATGGGACGGTGCAGGGGGTAGACCATCCAGCATGGTCAGCTACACACAGGGGAAACACCAAGTCCCTGGACCGAATGTGATGAGAGATATGGTAATACTCCGGGTGAAACACCCATCGCAAGGGAGCTGGGCAGGTGAGCCATTGCTCCAAGATGAGACCCATCTTGAGCAGATTTGGTTCGGGCCTGTTGAGGGTGGGGCTTCCATGGCTTGTTTGGGTTCTCACGAAACCTGAATGGAGCAAGCCTCTCCGTGTCACCGCTTGTGTTACCGCTCAGGGGGAAAAAAAAGCCCCCGATCTCGAACCCCCCCTGGGATTGCTGCCTGCAGCTGGTCCAATTGGATCCAGACGATGGCCAGTTGAGGTATGGGCTCGATGTGCTGATTTCATGTGGCGGTGGGAAATGCAAGAGCGTGTAATTCAATCAGGATGCTGGTAGGGGTTGGTTTTCTTGGTAGGCGGCGAGGTTTCTCGATATAGAAGGTAGAAGGTGGTGTACATGAGAAATGGTGGCAGTCATGGTGACGGTATCAAGGCGTAGAAAGGATTATTTTGATGGTGATTAAGTGGCTGGCTGGGGGTTGGTGACAGACCTAAGTAAAGTCAGGGGGTGACCAAGGAGACCAAAGAGAGACAGTATAAATTCACATGAAAATTTAAAAATAACAATAAAAATATTCTTAACACAAAGCCTTTCTACTGCACGACATAACCGCGTAATCCAGAGTTGAATGATGACCACTGTGGACCAGCAAGATTCGATGCAACATTGCAGGTCTAAGATGAGGGCATTGCAAGGGCATCAGGTCCCACTGGCTGCTATGTTGTGGTATGCACAGTGGACATCATACTTGGCGGCGCTCTTGATGTGATCACAGCTCGGATCTAATTTGATGGCCATTTTGATACCTTGATGGAAGCTGCTTTTTGGGTACCCAAGAGGACGATTCTATCCTTTGATCTATCACTCAAGGTTCAGACAGTGACTGTAAACCTGACATGATGAGATCCCACGAGACAACAGAAACAAAATAAATGAGAGTGGAAAACAGAATGGAGAGAAGGAGATATCTTCGTCAAAGTAACGTAAACCAGTAAAATTACCATCTAGGGTGCTTCCGGACATGACCGACGAAAAGTAAACGTAGTGTTTCCCAAGAAGAAAAGGTCGTGACGAACATTTAATATTAGGTGGTATTCCTGCACATCATCTCGGATGGGTCCCCGGCTTGCTTTGCCGGAAGGATGCCCGGAAAAAAAAGGAAGTTTAAGGGTCTGCATGAAGATAATACTCCGTACTGTACGGGAGTTCCACACCGACTGGGCTTGGCAGATATGCCTGTAATAGGAGCATATCACAGCGAAGTGTTGACCAGAATAAGCAGGAGTAAAATGGGTAGACGATATAAAATGAGAGGGGTAGGTAGTCAAGTTCTTGGGTGGCCGTTGAAGGCAAGACGAAAAGAAGAAAAAAAAAGAACCCGAAAATTAAAACAGTCCGGGATTCTTCCAGAAGCCAGCTCATCGGAAATGCCACATGTCCAAGTGCGTACTAAAATTCTTAGTCTTGGCCGCGGATTCAGGGAACGTTGGCCGGTATAGCCTGCCTTTAGAGCGCCGTAATGCATTATCGTGGCAACGTGTGCATGTCCCGCTTCTACAGCGGCACCGCGGAGGAGCCGGTAGCGTGCAGTCAGGGAATAAGAGGACTAAGAAAAGAAAACTTATTCTAGCTCCAGGACTAGACCACAGCTAGAATTACGGTAGAAGAAGGAAGATTGACGGGAGCTAGTAAACGTCGGTCGGGCCCGTGGGATTTGCGTTTGATCCGGAATACTTCCTGTACGTAGACGGAAACAAGAAAATACCCTAGACAAACCAGCTAAAAACTTATGTGATTTAGGCTAGCAGAGAAAATGCAACGCCGATGTCATCTGCTGGCTGTGACGACAAGAAACAAAAAAAATCATGCCATGATCGTCCATCGTCGTTATTCTTTGCCGCAAAATTGCTTGGCTTGATACACACATTACCCTGGATCTTGGTTAAGGGGCGGTTGTTAGACACGAACCCTCGATCTTCGACCCGATGGCCGAAACTCTTAGATCGGGAACATGGGATTGGGCAGGCGGGGGATAGAACAAGGATTTATCTGTGTCCCAAGGGTGATTCAATGTTGCACAGATGTGGGTTTTACTGTGGGAATACCGTCTTGGCTTTTTATTTTTCTTTAGCATTGCAATTCACCTGGTTGGCGATCGTTGCTTCGCACAAGTTACGTAACAGGTGTTGAAAGCATCATTGCGAACAAATCATCCATATTGGCATGGGTTAGAACGACGGAGTGGCAAAGCCCCGGTGATTATACCTTTGCGGTGAACAAATACCTACCCAATGTAGTTTGTAGTGGTGGGTGCAAATGAATGGGAATTGAGAAAAATCAGGGCAGAAGACCCTTGCCTGCCCTGAAATTTCCGTACTGCAGTGGAATTTGATGAATTTAGCCCGTCGTCATCAGCATTTATTGGGGTAAACTCACAGTCCGGTCCGAGTTGCTGGGATTTCCAGGAGGTCAATCGTTTTTTTTTTTTTTTTTTTTTTTTTTTTTTTTTTCAGCCATGTGCTGTGCCGCAAAGATCTTCCATCACTTACTTGATGATACCCATCAGCCTGGTACCAGGAGCCCTTGCAGCGGCGCCACAACCACCTTCCAGCCTGCCCGTTTGGATTTTATGATTACTGATCGCAGGGGTCCTTCCTCAGCAACCTTGAACTGAGGCGTTCTTGGCCAACCACAAACATCGCTACTGCTTGTGTTTTGGTGTACTTCTCCATGCCAAAAGCAAGAAACTCGTTTTTTATTGTCGCTTTCCCTTCGTCTTTTTTTCCCCTTCCTGTGCAGCTTGTCTCAAGCCACACAACTTTTGGCCATGACACCTATCATCGATTTCTAGTCCAAATCTTCAAATTCCATGTTTTTCTTTGCTCGCAATGGCGCCCTCCGGACGGACACGGGACTGTTCCTATTGGTTGAACTTTTCTACCAGGGCCTTCATTTCTAGCAGCCATTTTCACCTCCATCACTGCGAGTTTAACCCTACTTTGCCTTTCAAGGTGGATATGAGGAATGCATCCTAGCTCAATATCTTTTGTTCTATTTTATTTTTCTCTTCTTCATCTTTCCCTTAGCAGGTCCGATTCTGCCCGGTGCGAAAAGAAAAGAAAAAGACCCACGACTAAACCACGAGCAAGCCACATATGTTTGACAACCCTATTATAGTCCACGTCCAGGCATCTCTTCTTACATCCACCCAGGTGGTGCCATGCTGCTTTCTAGTCCCAAAATCTCACGCGAACTTGAGATGATGGGTAGATCCGCAAGATCGGACGAACGTAGGCGATTCTTCAGCCGTAATATCAGGGGGCGGGCCAAGAGGGTTAGCATCGAGAATGGAGACATTATGGAGACAAATACTACCCAACCTGGTCCTACGAAAGAGAATCATACACTCTATCGCGTATGGGGGGCATGGCACGTGTTTCTCAAAAAAGGTCGAATCGGAGGGGTGTGAATTAAACCCGTCACAATCGCATCGACCCGCCCATTGTCCCCGATCTCCCGCACCCCATATACCCCCCTGTGCCGCTACCCAAATGACGGGAAACAGCTTCTTCTTTTGCCCATGACACCCTATTTTCTGCCTAGCGCCTGCGCTAGTCCTTCCGAACTGGTATTTTATCTATTCATTTGTAGCTGGGGGCAAAATGAAGGGTCCCAGCGTGCTCTCCCACCACTGCACTGCTTTCGTGTTTAATCACAACCCCCTGACTTGTTTGGATGCATGTCGAGCTTTTAAGCCTCATTCCCGCCTCCCGCACCAGCTGTGGAGAGCAGGAAGAAAAAGACAAGTCCGTCACCAACAGGCAATATCCCTGCTCATTCTTGGAACTTTTCTCCCTCCGTCTTTTCTCTGTCGCACCTTGCAAACCCATCACCACCAAATCCACCATCGACATGTACGGTCATACTGTATAACCGTGTGTGGCACTCGGAGAAAAAGGTCACAAAACAGGGGACAGGGCAGAATCTTTACTGTATTCCAAGGCCTGTTCTTCTTGATGTCAAGATGGATGACACCAAACTAGCTGCTTCACTACTTGCCCGCTTCCCACGTCTTTACCCGCTCATCAACTGTCATTCTCAAACATTCATGCCCCAGCGTATTTATCAACGTCATCATTTTCTAGGACCATCTTCTCATCCAAGTTTTCTCTACACTCTCCTCCCCGACCTCGCGTGAAAGGGCTGGCAGGGTGTTGGAATAGTCGCCCCCGATTCAGCCTCCTCCTCATAGTAGACATAAAATCTATTAGTTGCCATTCTTGTCGGGCTTGCAGCCGCATTTATACCCCCTGGAGGTCGTGAGATTGTCATCTCTGTGCAACCTACCATCACACCAAGACAGCCAAAAAAAAAAAAAAAAAAAAAAAAAAAAAAAAAAACGAGAAACAAAAAAAAAAAAAAAAAAAAACCAGTTCAAGGGTCCCTGTCCACATTCTGTCGTGCCGGGAGCCAGTTGCTTTCCCCCGTTTTCATGATCTGATCATGCGTGTCTACAAAAGAGAAGATATAAGACCTAGATCATACCAGACCAGCATCTCGAAGCCACACTGCTGTTTATAATATCCCACAGAATATCCCACCACACTCATCCAATCGACTTGTCCACAGCTGTCGTTCCCGACTCAAGACCTTTTCTCACCACACTCCTGACTACGCGTGACGGATCTAATCGCCTTAGCATCTCCACCTCGAGAGACAAGACTCGACGAGACTCACCTGTGGACACGAACTACAAAAAGGCCCCAAACATCCCAACCCCGACAATCTTGACCAAAACCCCCAGGATATTTAACCAACAACAACACCCCCCCACAGTTCCACGCCAGCAGAACCAAACAAAATGTCGGGAGACTTCAGCGTCCAGCCCGTCTCCCGCGCGGTGCCATGCACAGAGCTACCGCCCATCGTGGCCCGGACCGAGGACCACAGCGACGGCGGGGTCAACTCGGTCTTTGCCATGTGCGTGCTGCTCGACGAGGACGGCAACCACACAATCGAGGACGTCGCCGACCCGGCTACCGGCAACCCGGTGCAGAGCTTCTACTCCAACTCCTCTAGCGGCCTGCAGTGCAACGCCTCGGCTCCGACCGCCGACTCTGAGCTGTCGTCCAGGGCCGCCGGCGGCTCCTCATCGGGCAGCGGCGGCGACGGCTCCATCTATTTCGCCTTTACACGCCTCAACGTCACCTGGCCTGGCACTTATAGGCTCGGCGTCGATGTGTACGTCTGGGGCCCCGAGGATGCCGCGCCATACTGCGTCGAGCGTGTTGTGTCGGAGCAGATCGAGGTTGCTGATGGCGAGGATCCGCAGGAGCGGCCTGGTTAGTGGATCTTTGATTTTCTTTTCTTTTTTTTTCTTTTTTTTTTCTCTTTTTTTTTCTCTTTTTTTTTCTCTTTTGTTTCTGGTTCTACATGTGTTCCGAACTGGATTGCTCCTTTGGTTTTCTCAAATGCCAAGCTGGTACTGATCACATATTCTGGGGGCTCAACTAAGGCTGACGTGATGTTACGTGGGCAGGCAAGGAAGAAAGGCGCCTTCTCAAGCGCATGCGACACAACCCCAACATGAACCACTTTCAACTCCCCCACCACGTCTGAGCATGTCAAGCCATGTGCTGGCGCGATGGGATGATGTGAAGAGTTTGAGCGCAAGCGTACTGTACAGGATACATTTTGGGAGAATTTATTGGTTTCGGTTCCTTTCCCTGTATGTTTTTACCATGGGAGGTTTTTGTGGCGACACTGGGACGTAAAAGCGGCTATAGATTTGGTTTAGACAGGGTATGGGTATGTTTGCTTATTTCAAGAATTATGCTTCTTTGGTTATTCCTGCCACCGTCACGATCAAGGCATCAGGTAGCGTGTTTCCAAGGTAACACTCTATTTTGCGGGTAATATTCTCTTTTGTCAGTAGGGGCGACCCAGCCGAGCCTTGTAGTCGTACCAGCAACTTGGTAAAATACCGGCTTTGAAAACAAAACAAGCAATCACATTCTGTGGTCAAAGTAGCTTTATTTAGCAACTGCAAAGATTTTGTATACTGATACATGAACGTATCTCCTTTCTACTTTTTTCTTTTCAAAGAATCCCACATTGTGATTAATGATCAGCAAGCAAACGTCACAAATAGATATGCTTTTCCCAGCGCCGCTTGAATAAAAAGCACTGTTCCCACGTGTGCACTGTTCGGCGTTCCCGAAAGTCTGTTCACATGACCCGGGGGCTGTCGTTGTGAATGCAAAAGAAAGTAGAATGACGGACGATCGGTGTCACGAGCTTTTTGAAGAAGAAGTCCCTTGTCCATAGAGGCGTGGCTACAGATTGCTCTTTGGAGCCTGGTGGTGATTTCTGGAGATTAAGTTCACGTGTTATCCCAGCGCCTCGTCCAACTTTACCCCCCTGGTATGTCCTTGAGCAGCCTGTATCTAACGCGTTCTAGGTTTTCACCTTTTTGAGATATTTGTATATATGTTTGGCATCTTTGTGGATAAGTGCAATAGACACCAATCAGTCTCCTGCAAACGAAAAGGCATTCTTGTGACAGTTTCGATTGTTGGTTGCGCGACCTCGCCTGATTTTGCCTGCAACTAGTTATGGGCTAGGAGCTAGTTGGCCGGACTTGGTTTCATAGAGGCCATTAAGACGTGCATTTGTTTCCAGCTTGACAGAATCACTGGTTTATATACGACCGAGTTTCAAATTCAAGCAAAAACGAAGTCATTCAGCCTCGCTATATTCCAAAAGTAATATGAGATTTTCCTTGGTTCCACTGATTGGGTAGGTGGTTACAACGTCAGTTGCGCCGCCCTCTGCAGTAAACCCCGATGCTGTTCACTAGCATCAGACTTGGCCTCTGATTGTTGAAGCGCCTGCTCAAAGCCTCCTTTCCAAACATCCCATCTCTTTTGGCCAAAGCCCTTCCATCCCTCCGATTCATGACTTGGGCCTGGGTCGCCGGCATTTCCATCGTAAACATAACCGTTGGACACTAAGCTGCGCAAAGCATCGGAGGAATAACAGATCCAAATCGCTGCGTTCGTAGCGGCGGCGGGGTGCGGCTGCTGCTGTTCGAACGCATCTCGAAGGGACCACAGTGCATAAAGACTAAAGTCCAGCGGGCTGTCGGCGTCGCTTTGATGGTGCACCAGATTTGTCAGACGTGCGAGGAAAGCGGTCTGGTTGTTAAATATGTCGATATCCTCAGGGCTATTATCGGGATTTCGTATGTCTTTTATCAAGATTCAGCAAGTATTCAAAAGCAAGAATGGGAGGAGATACAGAAGAAAATCAAAGTGAAACAGATAGTTGTACTTACCAAAATTCCAAAGATCCCTGGCCACGGCTCCAAACGACGGGAGGTCTTTCCAAACCTCCCCAGCCCTTGGAACTACCAAGGTCACTCCGTCACCAGCCGTACCCTCTACTCGCGAACTGCGAAGGTGTGAAAGAATATCGGCGAGCTTGTCTTGTGCAGGACTATCGTAACGGATCTCTCCTGCGATGGCGAAGAAATCCATCCAGACGTCCCAAACAAAGTCGTCGATATTTTGCTCGGGCGAAGACGCTGCCGTCCTCACACCGTCTGAAAGGGCAGAAACAAAACCAGCCGCGTCGACCTTGCTCGCGGCACCACTTTGTGTCGCGGATTTCTCGCCGACTAGTGGCTTCAGCAGCTCATAGGCGAGCGCTGTATCATCATTTTTTGACATGGTGAAGGATTGAGACAGAGCAGTTTCTCAAAGAATCAGTTTGTCTGTGTGCTGATTTGTCAGGGGATGTTAGTGATGCTCGATGGAAAAGTGGAAGCAGCAGTGCTTATATCGAGTCAAACATGCTCCAGCATCTAATTATAGCCCGAGCCCATGGTATGTATCTCTCAATTGGCACAGATCGAGATGCAGAATATGCAACAAAATCAGGTTCATCTACATATATGAGAAAGAAAAATAAAACTAAATGGCTGCTGCGTCCTCACTTTTGGTTACCTCAGTCAGCCTGGCGAGTATTCAGGGCACAACCTTGCCGTGCATAGAAAGTCTACCTTTTCAAAACCGTCTTCTTTCTTAGTACCGTCTTTTTGATGTTGGCTGTATACCTATTTTTAGCCTGCCGCGACACCGGGACTCCCACCTTGGTCGAGCTTTTCAGCTAGGATGGCAGATAAAGATAAAGTTTACGCATGGTTTGATCTTCACCAGTTATTCTTTTGTCCCACTGCCCACGCAACTATTCAAAGCAACATTACTTGGCTTTTCTAATTGAAACTCACGCTATTATGCGTATGTCATCCCAATTAAAGATATGTGGACTCGGCAGTACTTGGCTTAGAAACTGAAAATTGTCTGTCTGCCAATGATTGGCCCACAAATAGCTTAAAACGTGGAGATTCGTGAACAGGGGAATGCTGGATGTAAGTGAAAAAGATAATAATAATAGAAACCTTTGTTGATAGCCTTGGTCAGTCGACTATGCATTTGTATTGTTAAACTTGATCGCTTTCTTATCAAGCAAAATTATATATATTTTATACCGTCTTCACTGCTCCTGACAAGTCTCTGGCTATCTTCACCTTCATCCCATCCACTTTCTTTCTTTCGGGTCTTTTCCTTTACAGTTTCCTTGTCCTTGTGTCTCCTTTCTTAGCAGGTTTTACCGTCATATTCTCCAACTACCTCGACCTACTTTTTGCGAGGCAGTTATCACACGACCCTCCCTCCCAACAACAAAATGTTTAATCCCAAATTTAACCTGGTCCTGGCGCTCGTCGCCCTGTCCGCCATCACGGGCAGCAACGCGGCAGCCCTGGAACGCCGCCAGGCCAAGGCGGTTAAGTGCGGCACGGTCAGCTACACGGCCGCTCAGGTCCAGAGCGCCAGCGACGAGGGCTGCAAGCACGCCAAGGCCAACACGAAGCTCGGCAGAAACAATTACCCTCACCCGTTCAAAAACTTTGAGAAGTTGGCCTTTCCGGTCACGACTGGGTTGCAAGAGTTTCCCTTGCTCACTAGCGGGGTTTATACCGGAGGTGAGAAGAGATATTTCATCTTGATTATGGTTTGGAATTAGAAATCAGGGCAAGCGCTGACAAGTCACTCTTCTCCGAACTACAGGTGCTCCAGGCCCAGACAGGGTTGCGTTTACCGTTGGCACGGCCAATTGTACTGTCGCCGGTGCCATGACGCATACCGGTGCTGCCAAAAAGAACAGCTTTGTTCTTTGCGTTTGAGCGTCTTGGTACGAGTGCGATTATGAATGGGTCAGTATGTTTGATGTTTGGGTCCTTGGGCTTTTCTAGCGTACTTTTTTGATTTCTCCTTTCTTTTCTCTTTTTTTCTCTTTCTTTCTTCCGGCATTTTCTAGTGCTCTGCAATCTTCTTTGGTCAGTTTAAATGAAGACACTTTCGACAAAAAAATGTGCCAATTATCAAGCTGTCGGTTTCAAGCGCGAAGTCCCGTTGATAAGACGCCATAAATTCTTTATGTACAGTTTATAGCTGTGATGTTCTAGTGAAACAGTCCACAATTTCTCTCATTTACAATCTGCTGACCAACAGTCTGGACATACAACCCAAAGCACCATAATCAACCCATATCATCCTCACTAACTCGTCGAGCCTAGATGCTCCTTCAATCAATTACTGCGCCTTCCTGTCGAGCATCCGGCTGCCGTCCGCCCCATTCACCATGACGCTCTGGTAACCCTTCTCCTGCATGGCGAGGGCCTGCTCGATCTTGGCGTGGTGAGCGCTGACGTGGCGGCCATCGGGCAGAATCACCTCGGTTTTCTTGACGCGGTAGAGGACAAAGGGGTAGATCATGTCCGAAACGAGGTAGATGGACGACAGGAACAGGTGGAAAGGGTTGGCGAAGAAGCCATGCTGCTCGGGCCAGTAGTAGTAAGAATGCCAGACGAAGCCAAACATGCCACCTGCGGAACCGGCGGCTCGGAGTGCCCTTAATTCGATTTTTTTTTTGGTCAGTTCGATATATCGATCGCAGGTTATTTGAAATATGCGACAAGAGGTGGATAGATGGGTTTCTTCTTACCAGATGGTCCAGCTAGTGCCGCCGCTGTGGCCACGCGAGATAAGCATGGCCAAGCTGCCGGCGCTGATCCAACCCTGTGGGATCAGCGCACTCCAGATGCCCAGCTCCAAGGTATCGTAACCCTCCTGGCCGCGGAACCATTTGCCCTCTTTGCTACCAAAACCCATCCCGGGCTCGCTCAACCACCAGCTCGAAAAGGTGTAATTCCCCCACAGGGCCCAGGGGAGCAGACAAGCAAAAATGAGGGCCATGTTCTTGCCGACCCAGGGCGCCGTGAGCTTCCACTCGTTGGGGGCATATTTGATGGTCGTCCACACGAGGCCGACGTCGAGGAAAAACCACACCCCGAGCCCAAACATCTCGAACGGGTGCTCCGCCACAGTGAACGAATACAGCAGCTCCCAGGACCAGTTGCCGATGGTCGCCATGATGGGCATGCCGTACGACTTGTCCTTGATGGACTGCAGCGTTATCAGCGCATAGGCAGTGTACCAAGTCACCATGCCGAAGCAAAGGACCGCCGTGGACGCGAGTGGAAGCCATTGCGGCACGTGTTCTGGGGGCGTGTCGTAGAGACCCATTGTCGTCAGTAGCTACTGATTTTGCCGTCGACTTCTTCTTCTTCCCCAGTGATTTGTGAGTGTTTTCAGTCCTTGATATGGTTTTATAGTGGCAGGAAGTGAAGGTGCGACTTGATGTGCGACTTGAAAATAGAACCGAGTATCAACCACTACATCTCAAGAGCGGCCGTTACAGCCTTGAAATACTCTGCTGGATAGCTGGGCAAACGCTCAGATACGACCATGACAAAAAGTGTACATGATGCTTCCGTGTTCGTATGTTCTTCAGATGAGACGAACGAGCCCCAAACGTGGGAGGCTAATGAGATATGCCTAGCGACGCAAAATATAGCGACGAGGTCGACATGAGCTTTGCTTGGCAAAACGTGGGATGGTGCGACCGCCTGTGCATGATGCAATCGCCGGCCCGGAGGCTTCTATTGCTTGATATGCAATTTGCGAGCCCACCGGACAGCAGTCCATGTCGTTTGGTGGTGTTTTAACTGTAACTTGTTCAAGTGGTCTAATGTGCGTCTTCGGCACGGACTGTGCGTTTGTCGGGGAAAAGACCGAGAACATGTCAGACCATGCGGATGCTTGGGCAATCTTACGTGTTGTTTTGTCATATTATTGGAAATGATCCAATGTCCATGTACTTCGCCGGTTCTTAACGGGCGCTAAAAGTTGGTAGCCAACAGCGTCTCAACGCGAACAAGCTCTAGTTGTTCACCTGCCTCTTTCTGGCAGCTCGTGGCGCCAAGGATAACAATTGTGGTGGGTTATTTCCGGGTTCCGAACAGTTAACTAGTGGCTGGTGATTCGCATGCTGAATAATTTCTCTGGCATTATTGTTGTTTGCCATGTCAACCTCGGGTTCAAGTTGTTTTAATCGGCTCATGTACGAAAATACAATTTTGTATCTACCACTCCAGCATTTTCGGACAATCCCGCGGCCTCCATAACTACTGCAGTGGTGGGACGAACACCTCCGGTGACACGGACTCTCACAGCAGTAACGTTCCATGGCCGACAAAGACGGCACGCCGGGAATTTGGGATTGACGATGCCGTGTTGCCCCCTGAGCTTGGCAAGTCAACCTCCGAAAAAAAAAAAAAATCTCCAAAGGAGCAAAGCTTCGGCGGTGATATTTTTTGTTACTCCTTTCTAAGCTTCTTGGCTGGAATACGAGCAAGATAAGCCCTTTGTCTCGGCATCCCGGTCACGCGGCGTGAGCTTGACCTCAAGAATAAGCTCAAGGCGGCGGCACAGCAATTATATTTCCTACGGGGAAGAGCTATTTTAGATCCTTCGGGGCTTCTTTTTGTTGGTCCCCGCACCTCTTTGGTTGATTCACCCTAGAACCTTTTGGCAGCTTTCCCCAAATCGGCAGATAAAATACGAGCCGTGCCTCCCACAATATGATCTGCACTCCACCACGAGAGTAGCGCTCCTTTGGAGCCGTTGTTTTCATTGGATACCAGACGTGACCGACGTCATCTGCATTCTCGTATACAATCTTGTTACATTTTTTAGCGATAAGATTTTGCCCGTCATGGGCTTTCAAAAAGTCCCAAAGAAATGCAGCTGCCAGAAATGGTTGCATTATCGCCGGGAATTCCGTTCCTTTGAACAGTCGTAAGAGCTGAGCCGCTGCACTTGATCGACATGATGCGTGATAAACATCTTTGTGTACCTGTCCATCCATTATATAAGAAACCATAATATCCTGTGAAAATATTTTCTGGTTTCTCACAGAATTGAAATCGTCCAAGACAAGTCGCACGTATTCAAGTCTCCCAACAACAGCACTCACTAGATCAACGACGATACCAACCAAGATGCTCTACTCACTCACCGCCCTCGTCCTCACAGCGGGCCTCGTGCCTTCTGCTTCGGCCGCCCTCAACTTCTACTGCCCTTTCGTCAATGCGACGGGCTTCTACCCATCGTGCTGTGTAGGCATCGTCGGTCAGGTCGGCGTGGACTGTACGTATCTTCAACCGTCCCTCCCATTCACGGCAACTGGCTTCCCCAGAGATTCCCGAAATTCATCATAACTAATATCACCCATTTCTCCATTACCAGGTGTCGGTGCACATCTCATCGGCGGTCTGCCAAACTTTGAGTGCAACGTCGGACCTCCGTACAACAACCGTGGATGCTGTCAAAGCCTCGTAAGTAATTGATTGTGTCTGGAGGGGATGGGGGCTACCATTTTCCCCGCAGTGATAGAGACTGACCGCTCGGCGCAGAACTACACCAACCCGAACACTGGGTACAACCTGAACCTGTGCACCAACGTCACTCCCTACCCTTAGTGGGCTATGGTCTGTTGGCGTTGGTGGGAGCTTGCCTGGAAAAGGGGGGACGGACGGAGGAGCAAATGCGCCGTACTTTTGTCGGCTTCTAATATAAAAGCTTTGGCAGCACTCGGAAGCGTAATATGCGCCTTGTGTTTATTGTGATAGACTGGAGCTAAAATCGCCATAGTGGGTGTTTATTTTTTTTTGTCCGTGACGCCAAAGTTCTGCGATTGCACCAAACTGTAATTAGAGACAGATGCATAGAGTGAGACTGAAAATTTCCCTTGTTATCGACACTGTGTGATTGGCACTGCTCGAAATCAAGCGATTAAAAAGCGTTGTCACAGCAAGTTGTCGTTTTTGTTTGAATAATATATTATAAATTGTATAAGTACAGTCCTACCTTAGCAGTCTATCACGAGACAGAAGGGCTTTATGGCCTTAGGGTTATCATTCATGGGATAGCGTGCCATCTGGCTTGATATTGCTGCGGTGGCCATTGCCGCAGCTGTGGTCGCTATATAGACCAATGACAACAACTCACTCATACTTCTCGTCACGCTTGGCCAGCCCAGCGGCTACAAGCTCAGCGCCACTGCTCTCGAACACGGGGTAGGAAGCCCTTAGAATAATTTGCGGGGTTTAGGACACAGTCAAGACCTCTGCTAGGATGGCTGGAGCCTGGACTTTGCTACCAGGGGAGCAGAAAAGTGCACAGGAGGATACAGTTGGCCTGGAACTGCGTATCTGCCACTTGTTTGTTTTCCCGTTGAAAAGTGTTAAAAGTACGAGTTTTGGGAGGTAGTGGCAAGGGGTTTAATAAGTCCCATGCCGGAATGATCGAAAATATTATCAAACTCCACTCTTGGTGAGTTCAAGAATGGCCACCTCACTTCCAAAGATATATTTTGAATATCGATTGAGAGGAGTGACAAAACGCGCCTGTGAGTCATACCAATTTCCCAACTCAGACTTAGCAGCGGCGTAGGCGCCAAGGATTATACTTGGACTAGCGGCGTGCACGTCGAGATGCCAAACAAGGATACCTTCAATATTGAGATCCACGCTGTATTGGACGATGCTCACTACAGCAGCGAGAAATGTAGTGAGGGGTAGCATGTCGATACACCAAGCTACAGCTACATGATCAAGACTGGTTACTACGACTGGTAAGAGTAACCAATGGTCGAAATGACCAATAGGCTCAAGCATCTGGAATCTGAGCCTCAACCCTAACCTGGTCGAGCTGCCATTTCCCTTTTGCCCTCTCAGATCCGAGCAATCTTCAAGCACAAGACGCTGACGGAGCGGGTATGGTACCCGTACAAGTTAGCAAGGATACGTGCATCGGCGGGTTAAACCCGATCTGCGTCGAATATCGGCATTTGCATCACAATGAATGCAAAACATAGATTCATCTTTGGGAAGGAAAATCAGCTTAATTATGCCAGCAACTATCTTGCTCACAGAGCCAATGAACGTAGGTAAGCCTTTCCTGTCCATTCAATTGGAATTACTGTTGTTGCCTCGTAGATCCCGTACAAGCCATACGCAAAGCCATATGTAAAGAGTCAAATGAGTGTACCACACATCAGTTTCTACGGAACAAACACAGTCCTTGAGACTAATTCCCCAACAAACAGTCCTGAAAGCCCTAGCAAAAGGCACTAGCCGAGATGTAATCACCGTTCCGCTGGATGGCGATTCGGTGATTGGCGGCGCCGTTGCGGTATGCCAATGTGCCCAGGTCTAGGGAGACCCAGCAGTCAAAGTCGAACTGGCACCCACTGCACCAGTAGTGCTGGTCCGGGCCAGGGAAATTCAGGTTGGTGTTGATCTGGCATGTCGTCTGGCCGTTGTCGACGGTTGCGCCCACCAGCTGGCGGTCGCCTGTGATGCGCGCGCCGAATTGCAGGCAGGCTCGCGCCGTGGTGGCGAAGAGGACGAGAGCGGCGGATGTCTGGTACTTCATGGTGATGGTGATAGTATGAGGAAGAAGTGAGGGTTTGAAAGATGTTTGGCTTTTGAATTGAGTTCCGCTGGCGAGGTGGCTTGATGTCTTGAAGGATCGAAGGCTCGAAGGCTCGAAGGCTTGATGATCAGGTCTGGGGTTGAGGTCCAACTGAAGGATATTCGACGATACTTGTATTCACACGGAAGACGAAAGCTCTGTGCTTTCCCTTCTTCGGCCCAGTCCATTGTTATTCTCTTACATGCTGCTGGGCGATATTAGCCTTCCTCCTACGGGTTCGCTCTTAGTATCAGTAAAACCTAGTACTCGACTTTGCAAACTACAACAACGGTTACACAAGCATAAAGCGAGCGGTTAAACTCTACAACACACAGCTGCATGGCCCTTCTTACAGTGCTTTGGGTCGCATCTAGGTCATAAAAATTACCTACGATTAAGTTCGCGCCGTTGAACAACATGTATTATATTGGCTTGGCTGTCAGCGAGGTTACTACATACAACAGATGCATAGTCTGCACTGCTACTCTATCGCTGACTTGCATAGTTCCAAGCTAGATTATTGGATATCGGCTTCACAGTTGCAGCTTTACATTAGCCGGGAAATTGTTGCTGGCAGCCTTGATTTTTGAAAACAAGGTAACACATAGTGCCAATATGATAGAACCCACCAACCTAAGTCGGAAAAGATGCAAAGTACCATGCAGATATGTCTTAATTATCTAGGTAGTATAGACGCAGTCTGTTGCTTCACTGCTTCAAACACCAGACAGTCACATTCAAGTATTGAGACTAACGTGGCTAATTTTCCCTTTAACCGACAGGAAGGTCGTTGTCCTGTCTTCACAACATACATGCACGACAGGATGTGCGGGGTAGTGTCACACACTCTGGCCGCGAGCTTCCACCTCTTCCTCACTTTTCATCTATGACTTCCTCCACTAAAAAGGTAAGCAAAAGGCTGACGCGGGCTGAAGGGCTTGATAATACTAGGTAGCCAAAGTTAAGCCCGGGCCGGAGATGTGTCCCAGAGTGATCAACATTTGTTACAGCTTCGTGGACTAGCACCAAAAGAATATGATGGCAGTGGAGAAGGTGTGCCGTTACAATGTTGCATTCAATGGGACTTTTGCAAGACGGCCAAATTCGTATATAAGATTTGTCAAGGCAGATTCCAGCTGATGATATTTCATCTTGTTACAGAGTTGCAGCAGTTGTCTTGACGGCACATAAGGGAGTTAGGTAATTCCAAGTTCGGGTCTGACAAAAGGGGTCGCCGCATTTCTTGAAGACGTTGCCGGAGCGTCGGAGCTTTTCGCTAACAGTTCCCTCGAGCCGGCCCGTGACCATCACTTCGTAGCCACCGGAGGCGGGCGGGGCGGTGCTTAGGCGATTGCCCAGGCGGGAGCGACCGAACGCTTGAGTGTCCCGATTGCCCGGCTCAATGCGGGGCTCTGGTTATGGCGTGAGAACAACTCGGTGGTAGAAGTAGTGGAAAAAAACAGGCAGATACAACGTTCATTGCAGAGGTGGGTGCCGGCTAACTCTACTTCCCCCTTCCCCCAGTCAACAAATTTGGTCTAGGCGTGCGACAAGGTGGCAAGCAGGTTGGAGAGGGAATGATCACGACATTGGCTGACTGTATTACGCAGCTGCAGGGCCGCCATACTTGAATTATGAGTTGCATGCGCGATGTCCCTTAATAGATAAATGGTGGAACCTGCCAACCGTATGAATGCAAAGAAACGGGTGCACAGAACATTGGCAGGGGAGCGGTGCATCTAATTTTGAGCTTGCCAAGATGTACAATTCCTTGCACAGCATTCAGGACGCTTTGAGCAATTGAGGGCCAGGCGATGCCGTTGTCGAGTGAGTACATGGCAGAAAATTTTTGATTTCCGTTAGTTAGTGCTTCTCGGGACAGAATGCATTATTTACTCACTTAATTTCACTGCGTTGGGGGAATACTGTAAATTCATTAACCGTGGCAAATTCTAGGCATTGATTCTGTTTTAGGGAGGTGCCTGACCTAGCGTGGCAGGGGGATTTTGAGTGTGAAAGGACTCGGAGAACAGTCAGGCTCCTCCTCTGATCACGTGCCAGTATCCACGGAGCTGCTGAGGATTACCTTGTCTTCTATTAACTTCGGTTGCATCGGCAGGACGCTTGAGGCCGAATTTCCGTAAATACCTACCAGTAAAACCATCACAATCTCAATACAACGAGCTATCAACGTTACCATGGCTGCCAGTATCAGACAGTCGAAGCGAGCGGCGATTTGCCCATTGAGGACCCCCAGTTCTTTACTCCAACTTGATTTTTTGCCTCTACTCTATTTTTCTTTTTGCCAAGAACCTTCTCCGCACCGCGACTTTATCTCCTGCCTATTTCGGCAGGCACAATCAGAACAGCGCAACCTTTCCAGCTCAGTACTCCGCACAAAGGCCACTGGGAAAGCGAGGGTCGTGGCCGTGATGGGGGGATCTCAATTTCCCAAAGCTCAGCACAAATGTCGTGACGGCCTCGGCGGCCGCCCCGGAATGCGAAGCAATCCTTGAAGGCGACTGCTTGGCACACCTGCATGTACGACAAGCTTCCTGATAACCCACCCACCGAGTCTTGGGCTTTGACCTTCCCAAAAAGATGTAGCAACGAGCCGCACTGTAATCAATATTGGGTCTGGACCCGACCGTGACGGTTGGCACACTGCGCTTCCGCTGGCAACAGGAAGCTGCATGATATAAAAGCAGACTTTTGCCCTGCCGCTTGCGCGGTTGTACCACGAAATCTTCCCCTGCCCAGCCTTTTCTGCTCCCAGGCTCTGCACCAGATTTCCCGCACCGAGTCCGTCGCACGAACCCCAGGTTCGCACAATCGCTCGCTTTGACAACTCTTCATTGAGCTTTCAAGTCAACCCCATCAAATCAAGTCGACCATCAACCATCATGAGGTACTCATTCACCCTCGCCGCTCTTGCGGCTCTTGCTTTCGGCAAGGAGATGCCCAAGGACGAGGCGCGCGCTGCAGAGCTGTACGACTCGGGTATTATGCACGAGAAGATCATGGCAGAGAAGTTCAAGCAGTGGGATGCTCTTTCGAACGCACGAGTTTCGGCGCTCGCAGACCCCTACGTCGAGCTGCACTTTGCGCAGTGCAGGGATGGCAAGTCGGTGCCTTTCAGGGACCAGCCCAACTTTTTCTTCCGCTGCAACAACGTGAACCTGCACCACTTCCTGCCCCACTCTGCGCTAGGCAGCCAGACAGGGCAGGGTTCGTCCTCGTGGGGTTGGACCTCTGACGACGGCAGGGAGTTTGCCATCATTGCACAGGCTGACGGTGCTGCTTTTGCCGAGGTTCGTACAAAGGCGCAGCCGTACTTTTCTTTAGCGGGTTAGTTCTAACTTTTCGCTTGCTATAGGTTATCCTCGGTGGCAAGCTCCGTTACCTGGGTCGTCTGCCCAGACCCCGGAGCAGCCGCTGCTATTTGGAGGGAGATTCGTGTCTTTAAGCACTACATCGTTGTTGGTAGCGAGTCGTTCAACCACCACATTCAGATCTTTGACCTTAAGAAGCTTCTCGATATCGACTACCGCAGCCCCGTTGTCTTTGACGCCGCCAAGGACGTTACTGGCTTCTACGGCGTATGTTTTCCACCACCTCCCCAACCAGCATCTGCGTCTCCGGTTGTGAAAAAAATATCTGACAAACGCCATTTGGACCTGCAGAACCTGCCCGACGGACGTGCCCACAACGTTCTCGCCAACGATGCCTCCGGCTTTGCCTACGTCGTTGGTGCCCGTCCCCGTACTTCCGAGTGCCGCAGTGGCCTGATCTTCCTCGACCTGAAGGGTAGGCGACGCAAAGGCCCTCAGCTTCATCACTTCTCAGTCCATCAGGAGCAATACTGACAACAGTGGAAACAGACCCCTCCAACCCGACGTTCGCTGGCTGTGCGGCCATGGACGGCTACGTGCACGACGCGCAGTGCCTCATCTACAAGGGACCCCACACTAAGTACCTGGTAAGCCCAATACAAACCCGTTGCAGTAAAGTTACCAAGGATAGATAGCTAACAAGTCTTTTTAACAGGGTCGTGAGATTTGCTACGGGTTAGTTAACTACACAAAACACTTTGGTCATGTGGAGCCTCCACAAACAGCATTATACTAACATTTTGCGAACTATACCTCAGCTACAACGAAGACTCCCTTGTAAGCTACTCTCAACCATTGTCTGGTCCTTTCTGCATGCTTCTAGAAAAACATCTCTCTAACCCATTTTGCAGACCATCTACGATGTTACCGACAAGAAGTACCCTCAGCTTGTTTCCGTCACGTCATATGAGGGTGCCACCTATACCCACCAGGGTTGGGTTCTCGATACCGAGAACCAGGAGTTCCTGATTATGGACGACGAGTACGACGAGTACGACAAGCGTGGACCTGCTGCCAACGGCCGCGCGACGACGCTGATCTGGGATATCCGCAACCTGGAGAAGCCCAAGCAAACCGGCTTTTACCAAGCTCCCCGAACCAGCATCGACCACAACCAATACGTCTTTGGCAACTACAGCTACCAATCCAACTACGGCGCCGGTCTCAGCGTCCTCGACATCTCTTCGATCCCTTCAAAGCCCGACGGCAGCGGCGTCCGCGAGGTTGCCTGGTTCGACGCATACCGCGAGGATGATAACCTGGAGGGCGGCGGCTCGCTGCAGTTCGTTGGAAGCTGGTCGAGCTATGCTGGCTTCAAGTCCGGCTATATTCTGATCAACACCATTGAGCAGGGTGCATTCCTGGTAAGATCCTTTGTCCCCGCAGCTCGTAGTCTTTTGGAATCTTGCTGACAATTCTACCCCCAAAATAGGTCAAGGTACAGGACCCCGCAAAGGGAGGCGACTGGACGGCCGAGTAGGTAGCTTTTCTTTTCCGTCTGCAGAGACAAGTACAGGCGAAGATAGAAGTTTGAACCTTTTCATTTTGGCCCAAGGGATCAGACTAATCAAAAGCGCTTCATTTCGCTCTCTTTCCATTTAAATAGGCTTCCACCCCCCAAGCCCAAACCCTGCACGCGTAAGCGCAGTGCAAAGATGCGTGTTTGAGGTTTGATCCCCTGAGGAGAGGTGAATCTGGACAGGCAATTTCTATTAGACTAAGCCATTAATGTAGACGGAGGAGGGGAAGAAAAGAAATAGAGTTAATAGGTAATGCTACCAGTAGTATTAAATATTATTAATACCAAGCTAGAATCGGGTTGATGCCGGCTACTTTTTGGTGGAGGTTTGAGGTGCCCCATTTCAATTTCTCCTGCGCGACTGATGGATGCTGGGACGATCACGTGCTGAAGAATCGGCCCCGCAGATATCTAAGCTAACGTTCGTTATCCGTGATGTCGTCAGACGTCAGAACTCAAGAAACCAGACATGAAAAAGCTCTAGCTTCCGACTGCCCAACCCAACATGTCCATCATGGAACCTTCCTCCTGACATTCAATTGATTACTGTTGCGCCCATACACACACTATTACTACGCTCATAAAATCCCTCCTCTAGTGCCCACTCCGTTCAATGACCCAGACAAGCATTCTCCCTGAAGCTGCGCCGGGCAGCTAGTCTAGCCTCAAGCTAGGTGGTTTGCACCTCTCCAGCTCGGCCCGCCTCACTGGTTCGCAATCTGCTGGACTTATCGTCCCCGCCCTCGCCCGACTCTACTATCAGACCGAGATGCCAGCAACTGGCAGACCCCTCCTCCTTCCGCAGAATCGGAAATTGCGACACCTTCGGGGGGTCTACTTGCGAAATCTGAGCTTCAGCAAACCCCACGGGCGGACGATTGACGATGCCGCAATAAACAAGTCGTCGAGCAAGCTTGATTTGCTACCGGAGGCGGGCCAATTGCACCATGCGCACAGCACCGAGGATTTGAAGACTACACCGGGGGCAACAGGCACTTCGGCAGCCTCGTTACCCCGCCTGCGGCGTCGCAGCACGGGCCTGGCCAATGCGAATCCAGTTACCCGGCAGAAGCAGCTCGAGTATGCGGTCGACTCTAGATTGGCAGACGTGTTTTTCTCTTTGCATTGCGAGGGCACCGCGGAGCCTATATACATTAGTGAGGTGGGGGAGAGGGCTTCAGTAAGTCGCGCTTTGTTGGTATAGTGGGAAGGCACGAGAGCTGATGTGCCAACACACTCGTCTAGAACTTCAACTTTGAGCTTTTCGAACTCACCGACTTGAGCCCTGCCGTGACGCGATCCTCGCAATTAACAGTCAAGGTTTGGGCCAAACGACAACACTCATGGGCCCTTCTTCTAGAGGACGATGTTGATCTCCGAGCGCTCAGCTTCCTTGGAACAACCCTACAACATCTCCACTTGCCGTTGAACTGTCTAATCTTCCACCTCGTCGACGGAATCTACTCCTACGGCATCTCGACCAAGACTCCGCCCCCGAAACAAGGCCCGGCCCTCGCGACGTCGTCTTACAATTCGCTTATGAAGCTTTGTGCGCTGGAGAACTCTGTTCAAGATGCGTTGATTGCGCAGGGGGAGCTGTCCGCCAGGATCGACCAGGCTCTCGATCTGATGCCCGAGACTCCGGTCGCCGAAGAGGAGGATAGACTGCAGCTGGCTCGAAGATATCTTAGGAAACAAGAGGTTGCCGTTGCAACAGCGAGAAGGCGTCGCGAGGAGCTGCGGCAGTCGATCCAAGCCCGGAAAGAAGCCATCAAGATGGGCAGAGAGCTGCAGGAACAGGCGCGTAGGGACGTCGAAAACGCGACGGACCATTTGACAGCGTCGCAAGATATCCTATCGCAGACCAAAGAGAGCATCCACGGCCAGCGGCGGCGAATATGCGAAGACCTCATCAAAATCTTCCCTATAACAGAAACGCCATGTGGTCAACCGCTCTCGTTCCAGATATGCGGCGTCCCGTTACCCAACACGATATACGATCCCACGCTGCGGCCAGGTGCCAAGGGCGGCGTCGCGGCGGCCGAGGACACGATATCAGCAGGAATGGGCTACGTGGCGCAGCTGACGCACGCGCTACAATCATATCTGGGTGTGGCCCTGCCGTATCCTATTACGCCATTCGCGTCGCGTTCGAGCATCCGAGACGACATTAGCATGCTGCCGGATCCGTCGCGCGACTTCTCGCTTTACGTGCCGCGCGGCGGCTCCAGTGCCCAGTACAGATTTGACTATGGCTGGTTCCTGCTAAACAAAGACATCGAGGTCCTCTGCACTGCGCAGGGGATTCGTGTCGTTGATATACGCCACACGCTGCCCAATCTCAAATACTTGCTGTACGTATGCAGCGCAGGCAGGAACGAGCTGCCAGAGCGCAAGAAGGGCGGCATCAGGGGCCTCTGGCACGGCCAGGGGCTGCTTAGCCGGGGAGGCATGGCGGGAAGCATTGACCTCTCGGACCCAGGAGCGGATGGAAGCGTTGCGGGGAGCAGTAGGAGGGGGAGCACCGATAGCGACGTCACGGGCAGGCAGAGGGATGAGCTCAAGAAGTCGATGAAGGACGGCGCTGATTTCAGACCGGCTTCACAACGCTCATCTGAGGGAGGAATGGGGTACAGTGAGAGCCCCAAGACCACTCTTTTGTTACGGACGCAAGGGCTGCGTGGTGAGGCGGTTAAGTAGTTGGCTCATCGGCATCCCTTATCACCTAACCCTGTGCGGTGTCGAATGGCTTCATTTATTTCCCACCCAGTTCATGAAGAGACACAAGGTCGCTCGAGCCTTCAGATACCCCTTTCCCAAAAGCGAGAAACATTGATAGTAGTAATGTACAAATTTCTTATTGTTTCTTTTGCATGTTCCCTGGTTATCTAACATAGGCATCTACAAACGAAGGTGGGGATTGTGCCCTATAATACAGAAAAAGAATAAAAAAATAAAAGAATAAAAATAAAAAGGGATACACGAGATGGCGAACCAACAAGGAAATGTTACAGAGAAAGAGAGAGAAGGGAGCAAAAAGTAGGCCTCATCCTCCCATACCTCAATGGCTGTTGACGTTCCTGGCACAGCGCCTCTTCTCGCCTGGGAACTTGGTCATGCGCGTCCTGAGTCGACGGCCCGTCCCGCTTGCGCTGGGCTCGGCCGGTGCAGATGCATCACCCTTGGCATTGCCCTCGCCACCAGCCTCACCTCCTCCTTTTCCTTTCTTGCCCTTGCTCTCGGCGTCGTCGCCTCCCTTTCCTTTCTTGCCTTTTTCTTCAGCGTCATCACCACCTTTGCCCTTCTTGCCCTTGCCCTCGGCATTGTCACCACCCTTGCCTTTCTTGCCCTTGCCTTCAGCACCACCGCCGCCTTTTCCCTTTTTCCCTTTCCCCTCGGCGTCGTCTCCGCCTTTACCCTTCTTTTCTTTGCCTTCAGCATCATCACCACCCTTGCCCTTCTTTCCTTTCCCCTCGGCGTCGTCTCCGCCTTTACCCTTCTTTTCTTTGCCTTCAGCATCATCACCACCCTTGCCCTTCTTTCCTTTCCCCTCGGCGTCGTCTCCGCCTTTACCCTTCTTTTCTTTGCCTTCAGCATCATCACCACCCTTGCCCTTCTTTCCTTTACCCTCGGCATCTTCACCACCGCCTTTGCCCTTCTTGCCTTTTCCCTCTGCATCATCTCCTCCTTTGCCCTTACCCTCAGCAGGGGGAGGAGGAGGGGGCGGCGCTTCGGCACCATCACCCCCTGCGGGCGGAGGCGGAGAGGCTGCTTCGCCGCCGGCACCACCAGCACCACCGGCACCACCGGCACCCTCAGCCGGTGCCTGTCCGTCGCCGCCGCTGACGACCGGGGCGGCTGCGTCCTCCCGCCTACTCAGCGGCCAGGTCTGGGCGTAGTCTTCGGCGTCGCGGGAGGCCAGGCCGTAGGAGCTGGCGCCGCGGAGGCTCCTGGCGATGGCTGGGAGGGCCGACGCGAGGAGGAATGCCGCAAAGGTTGTGGGGCGCATTGTGTGTTTGGTTTTGTGTTGTGTGGCGATGGGTGGAAGGGACAGGTATAAAGTAGGTGACTGATGTTTTCTTGAACTGGCTTGTCTGGCGTATTTTTGTCTTGAGCCGGAGACTGTTGGCGCTTGAGTGGATAGGTAGTCAAAAGCTGTCCTGTGGTTGAGCCTGTTTTTCCCGAGATGCAAAGACGGATTAGGCTAGTGTCGTGTGGCCGTGGTCTTATAGACTTTTGGACACCGAGCAACATGTCATATCTACTAGCCACACATAGGATATCCGTGGTAGAGGCATATTACACACAATAACTCCATTCTTAACTTGGTCTCACAGAAAGTCGGCCAAGATTAAGATGTTGTCACAGGAAGAGTGGGAATTGAAGGATGGTCGGCTGTGTTGGTCATCATGAGACTGGCCAGGAATAGTGGATGGCAAGCCACACCCCGTGAAGAAATTATTCCTTTCTGGCCGATAAAAAGTACGTCTAGAGCAGAATGTTCTTTTGACAACAGGCCGGCAGGTACAAATCCCGGGTCTGGCCATTGAACCCCAGATAAAGGCCAATTGATATCAAACATGGGCTGGCAGCGATCCAATTAAGCATACCGCCAGTCGGGGGTGAATTTCAATATCTGTGATGCGACTTGGCGATGATCATGTTATGGATACGAACCGCAATGGGGATGCGGCCACATCAACCTGGAACATACACAGCCACAGTTCTTATCATACAGATATTTTTGTCTCCTTACCTTAATCCAGAAAAAAATAAGTGGTGCATCTCAAAACACCCAAAAGGACCGCACGACAAACTGCCAAGTCGTTTGCAAGTTGGGATTACGTGGTGATGTTGGAGTCGATGATATACAGTAGCAATAGAGTAGGGTCTAGTCTAGAACAAGGGAGCGATTTGTGTTGTGTTGGGGATTTGCAGTCATTTATTCAAGACGCCAAGCCAAGGGCGTCTCCCTGTCGAGGTTTCAATGGTTCTTTTATGGCCGATAGCGACTGGTAGGATATATGGCAAATTGGCAGAGGCGCTGACAGACCTGAAGCTGCCGATGACTGTGCATCAAAACGTAGCCAACCAAAGCTGAAGGTGGTCCGGTTCGTCCGTTGGCACTTGGGTGTTGGAAGCATGCAGAAGAAACTCGAGAGGGAATTAAGGACTTGATGGGACCCACAACTGCGCAATAGCGTTGTGTGGGGAAGTGGTTCAACCCCAGGAATGCAGAGGGTTCTGTTACTGCGACGATCGTGTTCCCTCACTTGTACACGGCCTTCGGGGCAAAAAAAAAAACAAAAAAAAAAAAAAAGAGAAAGACAGAATATGCACGTCTAAAAAAGTAGCAACACATGATGGCATTTCAAGCGCAGAAAAAAAGCCTACTAGTGAATACATAACGGGAGCTCCTTTGTCGCCTGAAGCAACGACGCACAGAACAGAGGGCGTGCGCCGCTTCAACTCCTGCAGCCGGAACCACGAGGAAGTCATTCCAAGACATGTAAATATGCGTGAAATGTTTGCAGCCCTACAGCAAGGAAGTTAAATCGCTCAACTTCGTGTTAGGACCCCTATTCTTGCAACCGCCGAGCCTCAGCGCGGCAAAAGGCCCAAACTTGAGAGACAGACGCAGCCGGCCTCTGACACAGAGAATTGAAACCGCCTCCTCCTATAGCCGCACATGGCACACCGAGCAGGGAATAACCCATACTAATGCAGTCAAATTTGATGGACTCCTGTAGCAGTTAAAACACCACTCAATCATAGGATCTGCAGCATCGCGTCATTAAATAGCAACATCCCGCCCTCGCCGTCTTTCACCCCTTTGTTAACCGTACTCGTCGCTACCAAACCCGCTTTGACACATGTGCTCTACGACCTGCCATGTCAGGTCAAATGCAACGTCAAGTCCCCTGGCGAGAGGAAAGCCGGTGGACTGCGAGGAAGAGGATGGTGAAGGCTAACTAGCTTGCTCGATGGAAACTTAAAGGGCTTCCTGGTGATTTCAGAGGCCGGCATTAGGCCATAACGGAATCAGGATCAAATGATTCCGCCAGATGGTGATCTGTGCCTTCTCATTCTCAAGAGAAAGTCGCCTAGTAGGAAGGACAGCGATCATGAAGCATCCACAAGCCAACTGGTTGTTCGCTCTTCGTCACTCCAAAAACCCAGAAATTCCCAACCCAGAAGCCCTCTTCGCCTCCTTGCCATTCTGACTATCACCACTCGGCACCCGACTGTGCCCCTTCTCACTCCCACCGCTGGCAGCACTCAGCGCCCGACTATTGGCACCGCTGGTCCGTCCCCTGGTGACGACCCACTTCAGCCTCAACCCGGCCTTCCACTCTTCAAGCTTCATCACCGCCGCTGCGGAATCCCCACCACCACCGGCGACGAGAATCTCCCCAGCCTTTAGCTCCCGCTCCAAAGGAGGCACGGCAAGCCATGCGTGCTCGGCGCTGCACACACACGACCCCTTCCCCTTGGTCCCAGACTTGACGAGCTCCAGGCAGGGCACGCAGAACTTGCAGTCGAGGCAGACCTTGCACACACACAGCTCGTCAGCCGGCTCCAGCCTGCGCAGGCAAAAGTCGCACACGGGGTTCGCCCCGGCCACGCCGCCGTAGCTGCCGCCGCCGACTGAGAAGCTGTACTGGCCGTTGCCGTTGTTGTTGTCCTCGTCGTTCCATCCGGGGTCGAAGACGAAGGGAAGGACCAAATCTCGCCCTTTCCTCCTCGGCGAGGGCGAAATTGAGGGGCTCGTGCGAGGCGACCCCGACCCCGAATTGTGTCGGTGGGGAGAAACGGCAGAGGACCGACGGTGTGGTGAGACCCCCGCGATGAGGCGCGATGAGCCCCCTCCAGGGCTGTCTCTCCTCGGCGCGTCCGGCCGCGCGATGACCACGCTTGGTCCCATCGGCGGCGTGCCTTTGCCCTTGCTGCTACCTAGACTTGGACTAAGCGCTCCAGCGGCCTTCTTAGCATCACTGGTATTCTTGCCGTCGGCACTGATGGTGGTGGGCATCCTCGTCGACACCCACAACGCCCTCGCATTCGCATCATCCCCGGCCGCCAGGAGCGTCCTCTGCAGGTTCCGAACCGCAACCGCGTCGTTCTGCGGCTCGTCGTCCTCTAACAGCTCCAGGCTCTCCATGACCCTCAGTGCAGCCAACCTCCGCATTTTCGACAGCCACCTCTCGCGATCTTCAGCCACGCTCTTGGAGGTCCCCTGCATCCGGTACAGCACCATGAGATAGACAGCCGCCTCGTTGAACTCGAGCCCAGCCGCCCGCATCCTTGCCCCGTCCGATGAGTCGCGGAACAGCCCGTTGCGTTTCGCCATCAGGACCCCAAGCTTGCCGATCCAGGGCGAGACGGCTTCCCAGTCACCGAGGGACGGGTCGGCGGCCAGAGCGCGCGAGAAGTAAGCCCTGGCCAGCTGCGCAAACGCCGCGACGTGCTCAGCCCGCACCGCCATGCTGCCGCGCTGGGGCTTGAAGGCCGGCGAGAAGAGCGCTGTCTCGTGCAGCGCAATGGCGTCGCTCACCGTCGCGGGGGAGCAGAGGTACACGCGCCCGAGGCAGTTGAGCAGGTACAGCTCCTGCCAGGCGTCCTGAGCATCGCGGGCCGCTGCCACCGCCCGTCCGTACCGTTCCGCCATGGCGGCCGTGTCGTCCTTCCTGGCCGCTGCCTCGGGCAGCCACAAGCTGATGACCCCATCAGGGGCCTGAGAGAGGAGGAAGGACACAAAACGACTGTGGCCGCCGTCGCGGGTCGTGTACCTAGCGTCTAGCTCGCGGGCAAGTGCCAATAGGCCGTCGAGCTTGGAGTGTGAGGCCAGGATGGAGGCGTATGCTGCCTCGGGCTCGAAGGAAGGCCTGTTGTTTCTGAATAGGTCCGACATTGCTCGCCTGGCGTTGCCTAGCGCATTTCCCACGTCTCCAAGTCTATTGTAACATTCGGCGATCTGTCTCAGATTCTGATACAAGCGCCACTTGGCGACCTCGATGTGGCGTTTTGTCCGGCGGGATGCGAGCACGGTAGAGGTGGTCGAGACGGTAGTAGCGGAGGAGAAGGAGGATGCGGGCGTCATGTTGAAGCTGTGTGCTGCTGAAGACGTTTTAGAGAACGAAGCCGAGGGTGTCATTGATTCGGGGTCCATCAAATCGATGTGCAGCGCCTGGGACAGGTTGTGGACCTCGACGGCCTCGGCGATCAATTGCAGTCGGAGTGCCCGCTCATAGTCGCCGGACATGGCATGGCATAGGCCGATACGTCCGCAGTTCTCGGTAATATCGTCGTCGACGGAGAGCGCAGTCTGGAAATATTGAAGTGCATGGTTATGCAGGCCTGCGTTAAGTAGCGTGGACCCAATACGGCGGTACCAGTGGCCTGTGTTGCTCCCGGCCGAGATGTGTGTCCTTGCCCAATCGGCAGCCTTTTCGACCCGAGATTCGAAACTGATATCCCCCCAGTGGTGCTCAGAGTCGGACCAGCGAGAGGAAATGGGGTCTTCCGACATCAAAGCAAGCACCTGAACGACGCCGAAACAGAAAAGTGTTGGCATGTATGTCACGAAGCCATCTTCAACCCATGCACGAGCAAACACGGTACCCATCGGTTCAAGCATGATGACTTGGTTGGTCGATGCCGCTGCGGCCCAAGCTTTGTCCTCGGCACCGAGTTGCGATGTGACGTGCGGGTCTGCCAACCAGGACTGCACACACTCGATGTTTCCATCTGTCCAGATGTCAAGCGACTCTTCAAACAGGTTCGTCCAGGCTAGGAGCACAATGTCATCCGTCAGCATAGTCACCAGCTCCTGCCCAATATCAGCCTTTATTTCTTCTGCCAGGTCATCGCGGTCAAGCTCCTCTAGGTGCTCCTGCCAGTACCATGCCGCATAGCGCTGCAAAGACAGACCCTCGTTGTCGATGGCGCCGATGCTGACGGTGAAGAATTCAGGGTCCGTGAATATACGCATGCAAGTCCTGACGACGTGCAGGCGCGCATCTGCGAGACGGAAACCTATAGCGGGAGCCTCCTTTGTTGCGCGGATGGAGGTTGATGACTTGCCGCGAAAGAAATCGCGCACAGAAGCGTGAGAGAAGGTAACTGTGGTGGTACGGCGGTTGGATGAGAACTCAATCTCCCTGTCTGCATCAGTTTCCGGCAAGTCGGGTGAGCGGACATTGGCTGCGGCTGTCTGTTGACGGATTGTGGTATATGCGCGGTCGATAAGATCGGCGGTGGTTAGGCCATCTGGTCGTTCAAGGGTGAAGAAGGCTGAAAATTGGCTGCGCAGCATCTCCTCGAGGCGGAAAGGCGAGTCGCCAACCTTGAGTGTGAGGATGGATTCGATCTGCTCCAGAGTAAGTCCCATTTGTGCCACACAAACCCAACACAAGATCTCATTGAGATCATTGGCTTCTTCTTGAGTGATGGATGCCGAAAAGTTCAGAACAGTTTTGGTTAACATGCCATTGATCTCCTTGGGATAAGACTGCAGTGCCTCGATGACGCGGCGTGGGTGTCGGGCGCGTGACAGTTCAGCGAGCATGAACTTTGCCAGGACAAATAGACCGTCGACCTGGGCTAGCATCGTATCAACCACTTGCTGCTTGAACTCTGGCGTAGTCCCACGTAGGATCCGTGTTGAGTTGACACCTTGTTTGATGTACTGAGTTATGTCGACTCTGCTGCGCTCCGGGGTGATGTGCAAAACGCGCAAGCCCACCTCGAGGTGGGAGTTGATTGTGTCCGACAGCGAGGTGCGCCCAACCATGGCGATCTGCACACGCGTGCCGTTGGCAGGCTGTCGGCTCAGTTCATCCAGCAGAGAAAGAAACTCGGCCAGGTGCGCTGGGTCTGCCTCGTCAAGGCCATCCAACAAAATGTAGACGTTCCTCTTCCACCGATCCGGGACAAGCGGTTCGACAAGCAAATGGCGGAACGCACTTGAGACTGTCTTGATCTCTTCGCCCCCGTTGGAAACCCCACTGAGGACTTGCTTCCCATAAAAGACGTCCTGCTCAGAGATCTGAAAGGCCATGTCGTGGAGGGCCTGGACCACGGATCGTGTCTCGGGGTTGTTGTGCTTGAAGAAGAAATATCCCAGCATGTGAGTTGTCTCTTGTTCCTCGAGAAGCCTCAGACCCCACGAAACCAGACGAGATGTAAGGTACGACTTGCCCGTACCAGGGTTGCCGCAGATCCAGAGGAAGCGAATGTCACCCGCGATCCAGGCCTTCATGGATGGGTCCTCAACAATCCAGTTACCTGTACCTGGCGTACGAGTACGATTGAGCGCCAGGTAAGTGTCCTCAGCATACGTAGAAGGACGAAGGATGCCTTTGAGTTTGCTTCTGTTGGAGGACAAAGCTTGTTCCTTGGTTTGGGGTTCACGACTCTCCGTCCGAATGGTCTGCACATTAACATCGACACGAGAAATGATCTCTAGGAGGCGGTCCTGGTTAGATAGAGACCGCTTCACAACGGCGTTGGTCTCTGCGGTAACGAGTCTAGTTTCTGCATCAGTGAGCACCGAAAGTCGTTTCATGACTTCGGGGATGGGTGAGCCCTGGCCAAAAATTCGCCGAAAGTAGGACTTTAATCGGCCGCGCTCGACCTCTTTGGTGGCCAGCACGAGACACTCAAAGACCGTGGCCAGAATCTCAACCACCTTGTCGTGCAGTTGAGGTGACAACTTCTCCGAGATATAAAACTTGAGCCTCGAAGTAAAGTCGGCAAGTTGCCCAAAAAGCTCCTCGATTGAGTCGTACACTTGCGAGACGTCCTTGGCAGCGTTAATCAGGTACATGATGGCGGCAAAGATGTTCTGCGACGGAGGGAAGACCTCACTGGCCGCACCAGCCAACGCATCGCCCACAATCTCGAGTGGCTTACAAGCCAATGACATGGCCTCGAATAACGACTTTCGCTTTTCTCGGAAGTTATCAAAGCGCTCATTCTGTTTATTGACGATGGTGAGCAGGTCCTCGACGGTTCGCAGCGGCGGTTGCATATAGTGCTTTAGATCCAGGCCTGTTGATTCGGCATAGCGGGCATGCGCAGCAGCCAGGACCGAGCTGAACTGACGCTGGAGGTTGCTGTCTGTTCGCACCTTGATCATTTCGATTTTGTCGTCGTTTTGAGAGTCCTTGGGTCCCGAATTTGACGGGTTTTCTGGCTTTTCGTGCTCCGAGTATTTCGGAGGATCATCGAGTGGTATTGCTGGCTCAGACGGCCTCGATGAAGAGCGGGGCGGCGAATTTGTCTGGATGAGACTGGCATTTGACGGGACGATGGATATTAACTTCCAAGCAGGATGTCGACCCAAGCAGCTCCACAACCAGACCGGCATCGAGATTATTCCCACTGCGGGTGTTCCCTCAAAAAGATCATGACACTTAACCAGCTCTCGCAGCCTCGTGTCGAGAATGGATGCTCCAGATTCCTTCTTGTTCTCCTGTTTCTCCTTTCTCCACTCGGTCCATTCTTGCAGCACTGGACTCTTGAACGCGCTGGCGAACTGTATACTGACGAGAGCAACGCCACCAGAACCTTCTCTAAGTGAGTCCAAAGTATTAGTTGGAGACAACATGGATGTGGTTTCCGGAAACCTTGTCGCCCCATTCCTCTTGGATACGGGTCGCAGTGAGATTCCAGACCGCAAACTGTCATTCGTCGTTAAGCGCTGCCAGTGTCCGATATTGACTTCTTCAGCACCCGATGCAGAAGGTCTAGTCCATGCCAGCTGCATTGCGGAAGTCCCGGAACCATCAGCTGAATTCGTCAGCGCCGTCAATTCTCTGGTGAAGCCTGGCCTTCCATTCCCGGAAAGCACCTCACAGCGTCCATGCCACTCGATGTCTCGATCCACAACTTGCGACGCAAAATCGCAATCCAGCACGAACAGCACATCGCACGTCACTAAACGAACGCGGTTCATCACCTTTTCCCATTCAATGGCCACGGACCCTTTCTCGTCTCTGTCCATCCACAAACCCTTCCTGTCCTTCTTCCTGTATCCCGATGGGCCGCAATAATAAAGAATAAAAAGGCTGTCGCCGTCAGTCCCCTGCCTCCCATTGATGTCCCGGATGTGCTCATAGACTCCATATTGGAACTCTGCCGCGGCGGCATCCGTACTGGGTAAACCAAGCTCGCGTACGTCGTACCCGTATTTTGTCCGCAAGACTTTCCCAAACTCCTGCCTAGCCGCCGTCTCTGCTGACCTTACATTCCACCCGACCAGACACGCAATGACGTTGCTGTATGAAGCCGGCGAGGCTAGCGCACGTGGGACGACGGCCTTTAACCTGTCGACAAAGTCCTGGAAGCAGGGGAGATGCGTGTGCGCTGGTCCTAGCTGGGTGATGAGGCCGCTGCCTGGGGTTCGCTCTGCGCCGTACACCCCATCTGGCAGGGTGACTGCGACAACGCTCTCTATCTTGTTTCTGCCCTTGAGGTCGTTCTCATCATTTCGGGCAGCATGACTGCTGTTGGCTGCCATTTGGTGTTTTCCCGGAGTCGGCCTTGACAAGACATTGTCAAGAATGAAGAAAGAAAGAAACCAAGACAAGAAGCGTTGCAAGTTGTTGGGCGTCGATCAACAATTTGTGGAGGGTTACATGCGCCCAGGGGCAACCCCCCTGCTTGTTTGGTTAGAGAAAAAGACCCCCCTGCACTAACGCCTGAGACATACCCAACCAAAGAGAATGGTCAGGCTCCCACCAGAGTCGTCACGGGGTCACGTGTAGACCCACAGACTTCTGCTTTCGCTTGATCGTGACCCTGTCGCGCCTTCCATTTCCATTCGCTAGCTAGCGCACGCTTGGGGCGGTCGATCTCCGATTCGGCGAGACTCACATTCGCGTTCTGGCGGGCAAAGCAGGACAATGCACGCCGCGCGGGGCAAGAAGCAACAGTTCGCCCTGGTGGTTGCCTTTCGTTTCTGCCTTGAGTGCGGATCGTACAATTGGGTTGTCTCTTGTTGCCGAACCTGCCGATCGCGCTGTCGAAGAAATGACGCCACGATGGTAATTCGGGGAATTTACCCATTGATGTCTTTGATTGCTGCCTGACCTAACTACCGGTGCTTAGCTCGATTAGCACATTGCGGCCGTATCATGACTGTATAGGTAGGTTCACCTGCTAAGTCATACTGTTGTCAACAGGTAACAACAACGAGAAATCCTGTCCAAGACGAGAGGGTGGGGAGCTTGACGACACAGAACCCAGTGATTATGGTCGATTTATTCGACAATTTCCGTTCGGCACTCCAATGAACCAGTCAATACCTTTAGGCATTTGAGAGCATGGCTGCCTACATATGACTCCGTTCACCCGCATGACATGGCTAATTAGAGCTGCCAGCAGCAGCAACTGTCATCAATCTGCCCCGGTGTACAACCCTAGCAGCTGTGATCGCGTTTTCCAACACTTTATTGTATCCTAGGACCTGACAAGTGGAAATGATACCACATAAAAGTATGGCGGTCTATCATGAGTCGGCCAGCATTAAGATCAAGGTACACAGCAACAATATAAACTAAATAAAAAGAATAAAAGTAAAAAAAAAAAAAAAAAAAAAAAAAAAAAAAAAAAAAAAAAAAAAAAATCAACACTCAGTGTCTCGCTACAATCAACCGAATCTGCCCCGACTCTCTCGACCCATCATCAGACAAACAAACATCGCGAAACCCCGCACCAAGCAGCGTCTCTTCCCAACGCGACTCGTCGCTCAGCGGGTAGGACCCCCCATCCTCGAACCTCCACCAGCCGTCCAGGAGACCAAAGACGCGGTCGAGCCAGGCCAGAGGCCTCATCAGCTCCACCAGGCACAGGACCCCGCCGTCGTGCCGCAGCATATCGCGCGCGTTCCTGCACGACCTGGCCAGGTCCTTGGTGGCGCGGAGGCAGTTGTCCGAAATGACGACGTCGTACGAGTCCAGAAAGACGTCGGGCGGCGGTGTCTGCTCGACGTCGAGCACGGCGAACCCCACGCCCCGCCGCCTCAGCTCCTCGGCGCCACCGTGACGCTCCTCCAACCTCCTGCGCGACGTGGCGACCAGGGCCGCAGACACGTCGGTGAAGTTGTAGGAGAAGTCGGCGCCGATCTGGAGAATGCGCATCTTCCTCCGGGCAGGGGATATTGCTGATGTGCCGATGGAGTTGGGAATGGAGAAGGTGAAGTTGGAAGAAAACGAAGAAAACGTCAAAGAAGAAAGGCAAGAACAAGATAAAACGGACGGACAAGATGAAGAGGAAGAAGGATAAGAACAGATGAAACAGAAGAAACAGAGTTGGTGACAATTTGATGCAGAAACTCGCCAACCAGCCGATTACCACTCTCAAACATCGGGGACTTGACGTAAACATCCTGTACAAGCCTCCTCGAGTTCACGGGTCACCATAGAGCAGGTTCAGCGGATCCACCCGCCCAGCAAGGATATCTGCCAGGCGGCAGCCGGTTACCTGGGGTAGACTGTGCTCTGGTTGATACTGCGGGTGTTGGTTCAAGATTCGGCGGTGCAAGTCAGCCGCGCGCTGACTGCCGAGGAGTCGTTGCGAGGAAAGAGCCCGACATTGTCGGCAAAAAATACGACCGTACCCTTGGTCAAAATATCGCAGTAACGCGAGAGAACAACTTCGTATTTGGGCAGGTAAGACATCTTAGGTGGCCTTGCGCCCCGTTTCATGACTTTGGGGCCCAGACCAAGCGCTTCAAAGGCCACAAGGATGTAAGCAAGCACCAGGTCCGTTTGGCTGCCGTGAGCAGTGGAGAAGAAGCCGGCGAAACCAGTCTCGCGTGTTTTGGAGCCCGTCTGCTGGTTGAAGGAGCTAAACTTTGCAGCAGCGCGAGCGGCAACAATCGTGTCGAAGCCTAGGAAGCTTCATGTTTTCTCGTTTCGGCATTACGTATGCTTGAGTCCCAAGACTCTACTTTGCATATTCTTTTCAAGCGAAGCAGTAGAAATTCTTCTACCACGGTAAAGTATTTTAGCAAGTGCATGTGTATGACAGACTCGACCCACAAGAGGTTCAGACTTTTTTCCCATGTAAGTGGCTAAGGTTCGTGGCAGCAAGTGACTCTAACAGTCTTGTGCGTGATATTGATCACTTGATGCATATTCCGAACATGTTTATTGTCCTTGGCAGCCCACCAATTTTTTATTTACTATTCAGCACAGTCTAATGCCTTTTTCTTCTCGAGAAGCCGCCTTGCTCCATCGTCCATTAATATGCCTCAGCAGACAACAGCATATTGCATCGTTCCATTGAACCTTTCTAACCTGTGCACTGATCGAAGCGTGAAAAGGGGGGCTATATCTATTCTTTGACAAGCTACCACAGATTCGAAGTCACTTGTAGTATTCAGCATATATTCCTTATACCTAATTTACAACTTTCTGGCGTCGTCGCTATGTAGCCTCTTGAACTCTGAAGTAGTCTCCACCGATTCGAAGATCGATAAAGCGTGCATGGAGAACATGGCCTTTTTCTTCTTTTCAATTTTATTTTATTTAGATACTTTACAACGTGTGGTTGTGAGAGAATTTGGAGAATCGATCGACTATCAGAAGTTTGGATAGGACATTTCCGGACAAGGTGATTCAGAGATCAGAGATCCAGGTAAGCAACAAAAAGTCGACACTCAAACTGTCCGCGGTTAAGCATCTTTTGGCACCAATTTTATCAAATCGCCCTCTCTCCCCCCAATACGGTAACGGAGGATCAAGTGGCTTTCGCCATTCGATTTCTTGTTCTCAAAACACAACTCCACTTGATCGCGTGTCTCCCGTCCGCCCTCATCCTTGAAAATAGCCGCATATGTATTGTGGAGTATTGAGATAGGATTTTCGCTGGCACCCCTCGAGATGTAGATGAATTGTCTCATTGAGATATCTCCTGCCTCGGACTTCTTCCAACACAAACCTATCCGGACCTTGCCATATATGGTATATCTGCTTGGCGGCGGGGTATAAGGTCGTGACGGTTGTTTTTCGTCGCAATCATGTACGCCCTCTCTTCTATTCTTGGCATCCATCTTCTCAGCAGTACCTTTCCTTGTCGTAGCATCTCGTCAGACCTCAGCCCTTCTTGTCACGGACTTACGCCGTCGTCATGACGTGGGTGGCTGTGGAAAGTCATCGGGAGGCAAGTCCTCATACCTGCTCTGCGACGGCCATCTTCTGCCTTTACTGGTTCGGGACGCCTTGACTTCCCAAGTGCTGAGGGCAGAGAGATGAAATCATCAGAAACATCGACTTCTGGTCACGATTCCCTTGGCCGAGTGTTCCGGGATGCACCGTCATACGTGCTGCTCCTGATTACCTGACAAATTGTGATTACCGAGCCTCTGTGAGAATGATGGTGGTGGTTGAATATAGCCGTTATAGTTATAGCTGCAATAGTAGTTCATTCCCCGCTTGAGCATCCTCGAGCGGCTCATTTGGGGAAATGTGCTTAGAATCATTAGCATCCAGCATTTCGGCTTCCTAGCAATGAGATAGAAGTGATGATCTAGTGATTTCACCACCATTGGGGATAGCTGACACTACTGCAACGAGCAGGAGTTGATTGGCAAAACGAGATCGAACATCAATATTTCTCTTCTGCTGCCTCAAAGTAAAACTGTTTGATAAAGCTCAAATTCAGGTTCAATATCTACCATTCCTTTGCAGCTACTACGGGTTCTTGATTCTATTTCAGTACTACATCACTCAAGGATACCCGGTACATCCCAGACATTACGAGTCCTGCCGAGTATCCTGCCACCCATATGCACCAGTCCAGAGCTTGGGATTGTATCTCAGCCCACAGACTAAGCGTTTAGCAGCTGGCGTCATCATCCTACAACGCAGGAAGGCGATCTCCAGGGATTGCTTAGCCCCAATGTGGTCAAGATTTTTTGGGTATCATGGAGTTGAGATTGCGGTTGGAGAGGCTGAGGCGGTCACATGACAAGCACATAAAACGCTGAGACTGAATTACAAATGGCTTTTGTTCGTCCCGTCATGCACAAAGTATGTTGGTGCGTGTACTGATGACTGTACACCTTACACGGGATGATACTCATGCTGTGACTAAGAGATGACGGAAGGAAATAATTCCGGCATCCGTCTCTATTACATATCACCCAAACAACGTCTGTCGACCGCAGCAAGCGTGTGCAAAACTCCTTGTGGTTGTGAGGACACCGTCGTTAACAGCATCGCGGAGTACATCTCAATTGGGCCTGCAGCCACGATCTCCAGCTCACAAACCGGCTATTTCACGGTTAAACGAAACCCTTTACGGGGCCCGGCCTCGAAAGAAAAGAATGGAAATTATGGTGGTACAAACGAGTCGACTGAGGCAACTGACTTATATGCGTAATAATAGGAAACTAAGAATAAGACTACAATCCAACACCAACTACAGCCCCAAACACCCTGTAAATCATGCATTGGCAACTCCAGGCGCAGCAACAGCTAGCAGCTTGTCAAACAACGGAGTACCCAGGCCTGTCACAGCGTCCCAGCCAGCAGTGGCATTGAACCTTGCACCCTGGGTGCCAAACTCTGCTCTCTGTTTCCGGCAGCCAACGCCAGCACCGTTGGTAATGTCCGTCATGGCCGCAGCGTTCTGATACAGCATCGGGTTAAGAAAGCCCAAGGGCGGCATGTCCTTTGTCTTGCGGGCAGCATTGACCAGCGCCACCATCCCGGCAAATACCGGTGAGCTGGCGCTTGTTCCGGATATGAGCTTAGCGCGGCCCTTGTCGATGACAACAAATCGGGTACCCTGGGCAGCCACGTCCGGGATGCCACGGCCGTTGCTGTCGAAGAATTTGTCATATCCCGAGGCCTTGATTGAGTCGATGTACTTTGGAACCACGTCGTTCTGGTAGTCCGGTCGAGGGTGATAGATGCTGAAGCCGCCCGAGGAAAAAGAGACAGCGCGCTCGGGCTCAAATCCCACGGTGCCACCGACCGAAGTGACATAGGGGCAACCGGCGGGAAAGGTTGAGCCAAAGAAAGTGGCGTTATCAGAAGACCGGATGCAGTTGTTGCCAGGGCCAGAGTCACCCGACGAGAACATGACTGAAACGCCACGAGCGCCGAGTTGCATGAACATGTTGCACACCTTGAGGGCATAGTCGCGTGGCACAGACTGCTCTTCCTCACCGTACGAAACCGAGAGAGTTTGCGGGATGGCAGAGTCGGGTTGGGCCAGGAGATAAGTTAGAAACTCAATGTACGGCTCGTTGTTGTTGTTTGTAACGTTGGGCTGGTCCATGGTTGCGACAAGTGGTCTACAATCCGATGGCATGTTAGCACTGCCTGTGTTTCTATCAGGGTAAGATTGAAGAAGGATGTTACGGCTTGCTTACCCTCTACCGCCAGTGCTATATTCCAGGATGGGAATAGGGTGGCTCATTGCCATGATGTATTGAAGATCCAGGTTTGCCTCGCCTGTGGCCCCAGGTAGAATTGTTAGCAAAGCGCACAAATCAATCCAAGAATACTAAGCATATCTAGGGAATCAGACTAACCGCTGTCAATATTGCTCTGCTGGTCGTTCAATCCTCCATTTATCGTCTGGACCGAGAAGTTCTGCGCTGGCACATTCGGACCCAACACCCGCTGAGAGAAGATCTGCTGATCATTATAGCGAGCATACTGCTCCAGGAACGACGCGAACCCAACCAGGCTCCCGCTGTTCGGGGCCGTGTAGTTGACCCTGTAAAGCGTTCGAAGGCAGAATGGCGTCACGGCAGACTCGTTACATGCCGCTTTAATCGACCCCGGCCCCGTGGCAGGAGTATCAGCCAAGACTTGGAAGCCCACGCCCAGCGCCCCGGCCTCCTCGATGTTAAATTCGTCGCTCTTGAAGATGCGTGAAGCCTGCCCGACGGGCCCACCAAACCGCGTGGTTGGCTGCACGAGGTCGACATGCGGGGCCACCGCGTCGTCGACGCCGTACGAGAGCGTCCGCAACTGCATCGTCTCGGCCGGTCCTGCAAACCAGGCAAACTGAGCGTCGAGCAGTCTGTCAGCAGCACCGACCGTCGTGCGCAGCGTCACCCAGTCATGCTCAAGGTTGTAATCGTCGACGCCGTGATCGGCCAGCCAGGAAGTTACGCTGCGGACGGCTCGGGGTGTAGGTGACGTGTAGGTGCGAAGCTCGTCGCGCGTCAGGTGTTGCCCGTACCTGGCGTGCTTGGGATCCGAGACCTGCAGCACAACCTGCTCTAGAGCGGAGGCATGTTGCTGGCGGAGGGCGATACGGAGCGTCAGAGGCTCGGTGGGCGCTGCCGCGTGCGAATAGGTCCAGCCTGCGGGAGGTCGAGGTATGCTGTCGAGGACGCGAGCAGCGGCGAGAGAGGCCAAGAGGCCGAGGGGGAGGAGGACACGGTCGAGCATGGCTGTTTGTGGTGGGTCGAGGTTATTTATGATCCAAATGATACAATACAAACACAGTCTTGGTGCTTCACCCAGTGAAGATAGAGCTGTCGCAGTCACAGATTGAGGACTAGAGGACCACAAAGTCCCGAACTGGTCAAAAACAGCAGGTTGGCCGGGAGAACTTGCTCTAAATGGAATGGGACAGAACGAGAACCTGATGGACTGTATTCGTGGTTATTCGTCCACGCATGAGCGAGCTTATAAACAAGACGAAGGCCCGACCCACTTCAACCCAAGCTTTCAACCTGCCTCAGGGGGTGGGTGCACCTGCCCAATGTGGATGGTAAAGGCTTAATTTTAATTGCCCTTCAAATTGATGCACTCTGCTCTCCTTTTGTAGAAGCATGACTTGGGACGCACTCGGGATGCATGTCTAGGCGTTGCTAAGCACAGGGCAAGATCAGATGCGGGTCTCAGAATTGCCGAGCTGGGACCTCATCTGAAGCCTTCGTGCATTTAGTTGCGTTTGGCCCGATTACGATTCCATGTGTTGCCGTTGGAGCAACGGGTGTCGGCTAGTCCAAGATAGCAAAGGTCGGCGAGCCTTGAAGATGAGCATAAATGTCAGCTCATGGCGAAGAAGGGAGGAATGCGGGAGTTTCCACGGTTGGGTCTTCTACAGGTGCCATGCAATATTATTCAAACCGTCTGACTAGAACAGCGTGTGGTTGGTTTGAGTTTGTATTCGAGTAAGTTATGGTGGTATGGGTTACGACCATGGGTTCTGCTCATCTCCCGCACCTTAACTTGTTTAAGTTGCCTTGGCTTTTGCGATTTCGGTCCCTGTGTCAGCTTAATAGGGGAAATCATCTTCCCGGAGCGATGATCGACGAACCCCGCTTTCTGTTTTGGTTTCTGCGTGTAATTTGCGAAATTCGAGCATCAATCTTGGGATAAAATTGACAAAATAAAGTCATGGATGTTTGGACAACTGGAACGACTGGCCAGTGAAATTTACTATGTAAGTCATGTCCGAACTGGTGGGAAAAGGATGGTGCAGAAACTACATTACTTCCAGCCCTGGCCCGTGATCGCTCAGGTATAAACGAGGTTTGTAAGGCCATTAGGTTTGGGTCGAAGGATTTCCAAAGAATTTGCTGCTTCATTGGGGTAAACAATAGCGAAAAAGAAAGTTCGCAAAATTTTAATTTCATGCACTGTGAAAGCACTGCGTTGCATGCAATGTAGAGAGAGATTGATTCTGATAAACAACGAAGGATACTACAGTATATACTTACTACAAGTGACTCGACGCAGAAAAATACCACCGTCTCATGTTAACTAATGGACGGACCGTGGACATCTTGACAACAGCATATCACCTGGTTCCCAACAAACACAAACAGATTAAAAGTCCATGAAGAGTGCCACCCAGCAGATGCAAGCCCCTTTCAGTCATCACACAGTCTCCGGATTTTTTTACTGCGCCCAACCCAGTTTCCCTGCAGAAACTATGTTTTCCCTTTAACACGTCGCAATATTAAAGATGTGAACAGCCTGGCCAATGTCAACATCATCCCAGCCAAAACGCAGGTCGCGATGACGGAAAATACAACCCACAAGGCGCGCACACAAGCCTGGCTCAAATGCCACGAGCGCAAGGTTGGACTGCTGCTGTCCTCATACTGGGAGCTTTGCGGTAGGTATATCTCGAGTGTGGAGTCGCTGAGACGTGGGAACCGTTATTAGGTCCGTGAATCTTCCCGACGAAGACAACACGCGCTCCGCGGCTACGGCATTGCATAGCAGCACGCTCCTCTGAAGAGTTTGGCATCGAAATATGTCGAGAACCAGGGGGCAGCTAACAAATACGAGTCTAAGTTTGCGTTTTTGTCATGGTGATTCAATGTGAAAAGCCCCTCCTGTTTAGCATGGCGTGCATCTCAGGGGTGGAGGTTTGACAGGTCCCACAGCGCTGTTCACATTGCGGATCAGCATGGCGTTGCCCCTGGATTTGTCGAAGTTTCCTCGTTTCACCCGCCACGTCAAAATCCATCCAATAATCAAGGGACAAGCAGAAGTTTTCTTTTGAACACAGCTTTAAGCCTGGAAAATGAGGAGTAACCACCTTATATGAGTACCAACCACTATAACTAAAATCGGGTGTACACTTGTCCCCTTTCTCACCCACAGCCGGCAGCATCAGAATCTTTGCCCCTGGTTCGTTTGGAGGCGTTGTAAAAATCTACTGGACTTTTCCGAAATAAGCTTTTCCCGGAGGCGGTCGCGACAAGCTGTACATGCGTTTCAGGTCCTTTGATGTCGAAAAAGCTTAGTTTCGTGACGGGCTTGTTGAGCATGATGGCCCGACCCTCATCGTCGCCCATGTCGCCGTCGCCACCAAAGCTGGGGTTGAATCATTATCGAGACCCAGTTGGGCTGCTTGCGCGTATCGTCACACTGCGTCGCACTCCCCAGCACAGGCAGCCGGTTTGCAGCGGTGGCAAACTTGTGGTGGCTCGCGTTGCCTCACCAGCGACATTTTTCTCTCTGATTTGTCGTGGGAACGGCCCCAAGGCCGCCCACGTTTTACGATTGCTGATGACATGACCTTGCCCTACTCATTTGGGTCAACTTGGGTCTGGTTTTGACTTGTTACTAAACTCTTCTGTGCATTCTGGTCTTGTTTGGGCCCGCGTACGTTACCAACGGGAACTTCTATGCTTATATAATGACGCCCCTGCCGCCGAGGCGCTTGGGGAAGGTGCTGAGAATTTCATGCCCAGGCGCCACGTAGGTCGGCATGGCGCACCCGTACCAGATTGGGTCCCAGCTCGAATACCGGGTCATGGAGTCACAGGTGAAGATGCCCTGCAGGACAGGGAAATCTTGCCGGCCTTCGGGTTGCTGGGTGTTTTGACTAAGAAACGGGCACTTCTTCAACGAGGAGAACGAGGGCTGTGCTACCAAGCAGTTCTAGACACATCTATATTGTTTCGTGGGGCGTGCGACATGAAGGCCTCGCTCCCAGTCACAATTGAAATGCGGAACAAGGTTAACTGTCTGGTGACAGGCCTCATCAAGGCCGCGACGTCATGTTGACCTGCAGGAAGGCTTCTCTTTTTACCTTCCACTCTGATGTCACTCTAATCAACTGGCATGTGAAAAATAGATATAGGCTTTCTGGGTACCTAATCAAGCTTGTAATTCTCGAAGCTTGCTAACATGAGATGAGGTATGCTCAGCTCTCGACTTGAACCGTAAAGTGTGTCGATGGAAATGTCGCCACTGGTTTAGCGGCAATTCCGTTTTCGGTATGTCTGTCTTCGGTATAGCTCTCTTTAGTTGCGTTTTCTGATTCGATCTACCAGGGCGGCTCCACTGTTAACTAGAAGCAGGCACTTGAAGTCTGGTACAGCACGTCAAAAAAACTCCATTCTGTGGAGCTATTGATGGAAAGTCACAGGGACCCCTCCTGAAGTCAGGTAGATGTAGGGAAGATCCCAAATAATCTCATCATTGTTCAGGTACCTAGAGTGACTCTTATGTTGGTAAACATGTCGCCTAAAAATATAAAGGAGGTTGGTAGGTAAGCCGCCGCAATCTGGGATAGCGAAATCGGTCACGAGCTGGATCAAAAGTCCGGATTTAGTACCAGTGTACCCATACCTCTTGACCCCAGATTGACTTGGGCTTCTCCTCGAACCACTGTCCTGTCTCATCCCACATTTCTTTAAGCCATATCGCTTCTTCGTACTCGGACACATCACCCTCATTCATTCTCTCCTCATCATCATCAAGCCGCCTCTGGACGGTCTCCTCATCGTCCCCGCACTCGGCCGCCTCAGCCAACAGCCAGGCTCTCCTCGCGCCCGGCTTCAGCCCGTAGTAGGGACACATCCAGCGCCCGTCGTCAGCCTCGTCGAAATACGGATCGCGAAACCAGTCGTGCACGCCGCAGTCGGCCAGCATGTCGAATCGCCGCCACACTTGCCACCCCAGCTCCCAGGATCCCGACTCGATGGGGGATGGCTTCTTGGTGATCTCCCACTCCGTCCCGCAGTACTGCGACGCCCAGGAGCTGCACTCGCACCTGCCAATAGTCTCGATCTCGAGCGCACACACCTCAGCCAGCGTCTTGGAGCAGCTGCACTCCACAACGTCGACCGGCGCGTCGATCAAGTGGTCGTCCAACCCGTGCTCCGATACGCCCTCAAAGCACAGACACCTCCCCGCCTGGCCTTCAAACTCCTCAAATACCCTCTTGCCGGGACAGATCCAAGGCCCAAAGTCGGGATGCCTCATCCACAGGTTCCAGAACCCCGGTCCTCCCGTCGAGTCGCGCATCAAGTACGCAGCCCGCACGTGAAGAATGCCGTCAACCACCCGCGGCTCGTAGTGGTAGCTGACGGCGAGCTCTTCAGGCAGCGGGCCGTGCTCGTTGACCATGGGCGGGCTGGGCTCCCAGTTGCCGCGCTTCTCGAGGGTGCTGAGGCGAGGGCCGAACGAGGGACCAAGGGTGGCAGCGCGGACGGCCAGGCGGGCGGTCCGGTAGTCGAGCTCGTATTCGGTCGTCTCCCGCGAGACCTCGCCATACGGGCCCGGATCGCTGGGGAAGCACCACTTTGTGACGGAGCAGGCAGGGGTCATTTCGTCGCGAACGGGGAAAACGGGTTCGCCTTCGTCATTCAGGTGCCACTAGTAGGGATGGGTGGTGTGTTACTCATGAGTAGCAGATGCAGGCCGCCAGGGAATATTAAACAGCCATGGTAAGTACCTGTTCGACTCACATCGTGCAGCGCGACACAAGCTGGGCAGTAGTAGCGATGCGCAATCTCCCGCTCGATGCACCGCAGTACCCCGCTGCGAGACCTCACCTGCCTGATGGCAGCATGTGGGAATACGCTGCGGTACAGGGACTTGCAGGTGAGTCCCAGCATGGCTTGGCTTTCCACCGGCAAAATGTCGTAAATCTGCATAAACAGCTCCACCGGCAGAGACATCAAAGCCGGCAGCTGACCTGCTGGGGATAGTTGTGCGGAATATGCTTTGTAGTTGTCATGGATGGTGGACATGTACTCGGCAAATTTAACCTGTGGATCCCCTTGGTAGAGAATAAGAGCCTTTGACGACTGGACCATGGCTTCCACTGTCCCAAGCAGCCCTGTGAATCTTTATGTCAGTGTTATATGATAGAAGAGCAAGATTTAGGGGAATCAAGAGCTTGTAACAGGAGGGAAAGAGAGCAAAGTAATGGTGAGAATCGAGACTTTTTGAAACAGCTTGATAATATTAATCTCTAAAGATGTTATTCCAAATACGGAATTGAAACAATTTATAGCTTGAAGTTGTTGCAAATGTGTTCGCATCACCCCACATAACCTCTTCGTGCCGTGCAGCTCGATGTGTACAGCAAAGTGTATGCAACGTAGCTAGCTGAAAACTCTAACCTCCTGAAGGTGACATTAAATCTGCGCTTCAATCAGTATGTTCAGGTTTAATCGGCTGACGCAGCAATGGTGACTTTGTGAGCATGCAAGCCAAATGTGAATGAGTTGCGCAAGATAATCTTGCCCCCCTGAGCCATGCTTTTCATGTGAAGTCAACTCGATGCCTCGAACAACACAAAAGATTCATTCACAATTTGCCATCCTCAGCCATCTTCCGCATGACAGTAATAGTGCCATTGACTGCACTCTTGGCCATCTGCATAAAAAAAAAAAAAAAAACCAAAGTCGGTTTGTTAGCGCTAGATCGACAATCACGTGCCAACCCAGGACCTCAACTGCGCCGGCACACACCGACTTTCACCCCTCCTTTTTTCCATCAAAGGGACGCCAGCTTGGCTTCAAAACTCACCTTTCCGTGCTGGGACGTGTCTGCACCGTCCTTGATGACCCAGTCGAAAGCATAAGTGAGCCACAGGTCGCTGTCGTCGTCGCTGGGCCCCTGGCCGACAATGTTCTCTACCACGTCGCCCGTTTCCATCTTGAAGTGGATTTTGGACGGCGAAAAGACGGTGCACTCCTCGTTGATCCTGCCGTCGGGGAGGCCGAGGCCGGATTTGAACTCGACGACCCGGACGACGACGTCGTCCTTGTCCGAGACGACGTCGCACGACGTGATGACGGGCACGAAGAGGGAGGGCTGCCGGACCTTGAGCTGCAGGGCGCGCCAGACCTGGTCCCGGGTGAGGACTGGTTTGACACCAGGGGGGTTGATGGGTGCGGTGGCGGCTTGGTGGAAGCTGGGCATTGTGATATCTGGTTTGGTGCGGTTGTTTTAATGGCAAGCTGAAGCTAGTGATGTCTTGGGCTTTGAGTTCTGTTGAGCTGATCGAGCGAGCACCTTTTTGAACTTGTGAAAATAGGGCCAGGGACGTGCCTTTTTATGTCAAAATTCCCAAAAACTGTCGTTGATCTTGGCTTGTTACCAATTTGACAAGCCCCGCCAAGAAAAAGCAAAAGTAGCTTGACGTTTGTCAGGTTTCGCCAAGCCGCGAAACAAACCAACTACCGGCCGGTACGTACTTGGAGTGGCTTGATGTTGTTGCACACCAATAGGCATCGCCTTTCGCTTGATTGGCCCTCCGTCGTAGCGCACTTCTCCACATACACCCGCCCGTGTTTCTCTCTGGGCTGACAGTTCGATATTTTTGTCCGAAACGCGAGGTCCGGTGGTTTGACAAATCATTCCGCCTGAAATCATTCCTGACAAAGCGAACACAACAATCGATGACCAAGATGATGCGGTGTTTGAATGCATTTTTTTGGCGATGTAGACAAGCATAACAGTTTACAGCAATCGTTTTCCTCGGCAAATGGAAACTCGCATGTTTTCGGAGACGCTTCTACGATTGTTACATTACGCATCAATTGCCCTTTCCGCCCCCCGCGACCAAACGATCTTGCCTTGTTGATATCATCCCATATACTCCGGACATTCACCGATTATCCCTGTCTGGAGACCAAAATGGAAGTGACGACGGGAACAATCGTTCAAATATGGGAGTCCGATACGGTCCAGACAACACTGTGCTAAAAAATACTTTGATCTCTGGTTTATCCGGTTTTGGCAACAAGCGCAAGCATCTCGTCTCCAAATCCATCTCCAGAATCAACGATCCTGCGCAGCTCTCGGTTTAGCAATAATTAACGATGTTTCGATTGTTGGTAAACTGTGAGTCGGGGAAACAGGTCCACTTTAGTGAGCCGTATCGGCGTTCGCTTCGGCGCTGACCTAGCCCCTAGCCTCGCTGGAAGTTGACTAATAACTTGAAATATGGGATGTTGGCCGTATCAACGTAACAACAGGCGCCCACCATGCGGATTTCAACGCAACGTTGTTTTGCGCCCCGATGGACCTGCTAAATTTCTCTGCAGCTAGAGTAATATTCATTATAGTTATTCCTATGACAGAGTGCTTGGGTGAGATTCGTAATTACAACTCCCTGAATCCAAACGTAATGATCAATCTCGCGTGGGGTCGTAAAGGCGACCACAAGCAAAAAAAAAAAAAAAAAAAAAAAAAAAAAAAAAAAAAAAAACAATCTTTGTCCGCTATCAATTTTGTCCCTTTATTCCTGGCAGGTATCCTGACCGTCATTAAAGTACGGCGCCTCGACCTTAGGGCCCATGTTCACGACCACACTATATTTGAGCTTCCAGCGACCGTCCTTGGGGTCGACCACAAAGACGTCGTCGCAGCGCTCAAAGATGCGGAACGTCTTGGTAATGTCGTGCAGCGCGGTCGGGTCCCACCTGGACCAGGTCAGGTACGTGCTGACGTTGGCGGTCGTGTAGGTGTCGTCGGTGAAGTCGATGAGCGCGTTGATGACCTGGTGCTGGTGCATGGCGTCGCCGAACGCCGCCTTGATGTTGTCCCGCGTCTGCTCCAGGCCGACAGAGAGCCCGCCGTACGCGCCGAGCGGCCGGCTGTCGTACACCACGTCGTCCATCATCCTCTCGCCCAGTCGGTCATATTGCTTGAGGTCCAGGATCGAGGCCAGCGCGAACTCGGCCTGGTGCACCTCCTCGTAGGGCTTCGTGGCTCCGCCTTTGACCCGGTGCAAAAGGCCAGCAGCGGTGGTGAAGGCGGCTCAGGCAAGGGGAAGGAAGGTGGTGGTGGCTCGTATGGTGGATGAATGAATGCTTGGGCTTGAAGGGGGCTTTGACTTTCAATATCGAATATGCTGTAAGGAGTGACTACCTCTATGCAAGGTGGAGATGAGAATAGAATGGTGATGCTGATTGATCTTTGGTGTCTGACAGAGAAATGTTTCAATTCGGGCGAGATATGGCGTGGTTTTGTAGGCAGATATTTCGATGCTCGTTGGCAGGATTTACGCCACCTTCTTTCCCATCAAAATACTTTACCACGTGGTAAGCGGCTTGTTCCGCAAGCCTAGGTATCCGAAGGATTGGGGCTGAGAGGAATAAAACGCTTGCTTGGACTGTGTCGAATAGGTAACGGATCTGTGCCAACAACTTAACTTATCCAGGATCAAGCTTAATTACCTGGATAACAATGGGGCGGAAGCCAACCGTCGCTCAAGCAATGTATTACGTGGTAAAAATGATGGAGAATTAGCTCTAGCTTGATCCATGTGAATTGATTGTACAGACTAGCCAGGCTAGAGTCTCTTTGCTCAAAGATCGACACTCTGTGAACCTGCTTTTTCAGATCCATGGTTGCGATGTCTACACCCGCACGAATCAACCCTCCACACTAATGGAGCCTGTGTCACTAGTGCAGATTGTTTATAGTCCTGAAAAATGGTTTTTTTGGGTAGGTAATTTCACCCCGGAGATAGCGTCATCATCCTTGCATATGACTGAAGAGAACGATGGACTTGTCTCCCAGTTTAAGATCGAGCTTTGCTATACTTGAAAACTTACACTGGTGTTTTCAAATCCAAGAAAATCCTACAATAACATGCCTGGAAATTAGAAAAGGTGAAGCACAGGCACGCTCCGCCTGAACAAACCCTTTCCAAGGCTTGTTGCTGAAATTTGTCAAAGCCTCCTGGTTTTAATCTCGAGCATAGGATCGCTCAGTTGCTACCACTATTGAAAGCTGGATTGTTTGAGAACAGCTGCGAATCATAATATCCGCCTGTCAAGAGAGTTCTCTTTTTATTTTAGAGCTCCCATAGCGTAGAGGGCTGAGTGGGTTTTATGGGCTCGACAGCCTCGGTTTTGCCAGCTTCAACCCTTAGTTTCCATCCCCTCCCTCTTGACTCCCATGCAGAGTGGTTAGCGAGTGGAGTTGCTCGTTTGGGTACAACAAATACATAGACGCCCTGTCCTGCGCGGGTCAGGCGAAGCAGGCCAACGACGAGATGAAAACTTGTAATAACCCAAAGAACCAGTCTAAGGCCGATTGCATGTGTGGAACCCAGATGCCTGCCGTCATCCTCTTTGCCCGATGTAATCGGTAGTAAAGTCGGGGAGCCGGTGACGATGTACATCCATAGTCTTTTGCGGACGTCGCAGCAGAGAATCCGGTAACGACCTGGTTTATATGGCGTGAATACTTTGACAAAATAGCATCAACGCTGAGGTCTCAGGGTACGATTTGTTTTCGGCACATTTTAGCTAGTAACTACGCGGCCACAAGTGTTATTCGCCTTAATTGCTCTGTAATAAGACGTATACCAAGTGCTAGTCACCGCACGTAAACCCTGCCTACCCTAGTGGCCCCGCCAAAATAGCCCAGATACAGTGAACGGAGTCGTTTGGAACGAAGGGAGGGCAGATGATCTTCCTTATATACCCGTGGGCTGGGTAACTGGGTCAATATTACAACAAAGCCATCAGATAACCTCTGCAAACATTGCTTGAGGGTAAAAGTCCATAGTATTGCAACCACTTAATACCAGGTTATCACTTGTTTTATTTTACAGTCTCTGTTATTTCTTTTTCAATCTTTCAGGCCAGCCTTCATTTTGGCCATCAACAAGTCAATGACGCTAGAACTAAGCGTGGTAATAACAAAGGTCGGTTGGCCATAGCTTTGTTTGCATTTATGCACTTTGGGCGCGTTGATTGGGAAAAGCCACCGCACACGTTATCACCCTGATCACCTTGTAGTTGATATTCAAGTCGCAACGCCGGACGCAACCAGCCCGCTCTTGAAACCACTAGGTGATAGCAAAGCACGCTTCCAATCATTCTTCGATTGCCGTTGAGTTATCCGTTGACGCGACAAGCAGCCGGTCTCGAACACCGCAGTACCGCCTACCGTCGCAGAGGTTGCAGGCATATCTGCGGCAATTGTCGTGTTGGCTCTTGTGGCAGGACTCCCAGTTGCTGCACCATCCACGGCAGCCGTTATCGGTCATAAGGCAACAGTAATCCTCAGTGTCGCTGTTGGTCTGTCGCATGGTGTATACGAGGCCGTTGTTATCGTTGTTGCGGACCCAGGCCGACCGGCCGTTGTTCCAAACCTCGACGGTGAACTTGCCGCACTCCTTGCGGCAGCGGCTCTCGTTACTGGCAAAGGCCCACGAGCAGGTGCCGCATTGCCGGTAGAAGCTGTCATCGTCCCAAAGCTCGATGCTCATGATGTCGTTGCCTATGGGGGTGTTGCTCAGATAGGCATGGACACGGACGCAGCCCTGGACAAGGCCAGTGAATTGTGCTACTAGGGCGACTAGAGTGGAGGGCTTCATGATGAAATGACTATACGTTGTAGTAGCGTGATGGAGCAGTGGAAACAAACAGAATGCACCTATTCTGATGAGCGAAGCGACGGATTAGAAGACCCATAGCTCTAATAAATGGCCTGTCCTATATATTCGTGTGCTATTCGATCTCAAATTGTGTTTACCACTCTTACACCAGAGTCCCACAATCTATCTATAAGCATGTAAGCTGACATGCTTCGTTTCCAAGACCTGGAATGGTCAGCAACAGGCCTGCCAAGGGCGATAGCTTCACGTAAAAAATCTCAGTAGTTCCCAGTTAGGTCCTATTTTTCTTCTTGACTCTACCACAAGGTTATACCTCATATGTAGAAGCGGTTTACAATGGTGAGCCAAGACAGTAGCTTGGACAAGATCGGGAAGGTGTTACGTAGGCAAGCAGGGTTCAATGGCGAGCTAGACTGCAAAAGATCACAGGCAAATGCAAAGAGAACCGAAGCGAGCGTTATTAAACCAAGACCTTCATTTGGTGTACAAGTTTCCTAGCCTCTGGCTAGTTCCACTGTTTTGCTTCCTAAGTGGTGAGGCCCTCTATCTCAGCTACGCGGGACAAAATAATGCCAAGGGTGGGCACACGTGCTCTTTGGATTATATCGGCTGACGCGCAATTGCAACATGGCGACGCATTAAGCATCAGTAGTTCTGCTGCCGCCACCGACCTCTTTGCTTCCCGGAGGCTCCGCGTTAGTGCAGGATTCGGAGAGACTACAGTCCGCCCGGGTAATAAAGAACACCTACAGGGGGATATAGTGGATATTAAAGGTGGGCTTCCTTTTGCGCTAAGGCAATCAAAAAATGTTGATTGGGTCAAAAGAAAGGTGGATTGTATGACAATGTAGGCTGACCGCACAGTCGTGCAGCCACAGATTGGGGAAGGAAGGGAGGCAATCTTTATATCCACCGTCACTCAAGAACGGGAAGAGCCAGGGCTGCATGTAACCAAGGCCGGATCCGAATTCCTTTTCATTACCAAGCTTTACAGCCAGAGCATTAGTATGTAATCTGACGGTACTTGACGGTGTGCAGACAGTCCACGCTCGTCGACACTCATGCAGTTTGTAGCAAAGCTATCCTCCGCTTCCAGTAAAGACGTGCAATCTTACAGAGGTGTGGCGGCCCAAGGCTACTTCAGTCCGCTTGATAACGCTTAAATAGATTTTCATTTGACATAGACAGCAACGAAGCGAATTGTGGCCGTTGTTGTATCACGCTATGTGACCTCCCAAAACGTCCCATGTCTACAGAATCCAATTAATTTGTTGTATGGAAGTTTCGACGCAGGCACTATGCTCCGCGTTTGGGGCGGAGGTCGACTGTCTCGACCTTACGGGCAATATCCACGCCGTCTTGACTATGTTGAGTAGCCGTCTGAGACCCGCTCCTAAGGTGGTCGACGCAATTTGAATAAACTTGCAAAGAAGGCGCCAAGAAACTTATTCTCTCAGTTATCGACCGCGAGGCAGATGAAATCACGAACCAATATCCAAAACTAGAGCTTGAACAATCTTTCGTTGCAAAACAGCTTCGCGAATGGAGTAAGTTGTGAATGACGGGAAAAATGATTAAGAGCTGTGTGTGTATGTCTGTGTATGTGCGCGTGTGAAGATTGACAGATCCGCTAGAGGGGAAATATCATCAGTCCAGGAAGCGGATCTGGAAATTAGAACTGTGGTTTCAAAGTTAGGCACATGTATTAGACAGGCATACGCGTTTATGCGTTGCACTGGGCCGCCTTGCACAAAAGGAACCATTGCTGGCAGTCCAAAGGCAAGACTACCCTCTCTTACCGCATCATATTAGGATGTTCGAGGATTACCTGTAAACCTGGAGTCTAGTAAATTGTTATACTGAAATACCAGACGAGCTTCGACCCCTCATGCTAAATGATTAAAGTGAGCGAAAACAAAGGGAAGAAAGGGACAATAAGAATGTATGTAAGCTGAGCCCTCGTAACTCGGACGATTAGTCGTTTGAATCGCTGCTCTTTAAGTCTAGTGGGTATGCAAGCATTGCAAACAGCCATCGTGAATCTCACCTATTGGGTTCCCATCGTCGCCTTGACCAGCTTCCGATTGCCCTAAGAACAACGCAGTCATGGTATAGACTAGTGGCTTCCGGCCTATTCATCAAGGCGTGTGTTTCTATAGTAGAGTGTCCAACAACAGCGCCTTCATCGGCGGGGTGAGGGAAACATAGGAAGACAGGAATACCACATTGCCGAGCCAAGACCACTTTATATGATGGAGAGCTCATCAATTACGAAGAGGACCAGAAGATCGTCTTGCTTGCGTGAGAGAAATGGTTTGCATTTGTCCTAACGTACACTGAATTCATCAACTCTTCCAAGCATCTTTGTCAATGCCAACAGGGATACGGTCTATCGGGTTCAAAAGACTCACCGTCAACCATATCAATACCCAGTGTGCCAAGACGCTTCAGAGTTTTCAGTATCTCGCCGGACAGATCTCTTAATGCTCACGAAATGAAGTGTGATATTCCCCGACCTATCTCAATACAAAAAGTCTGACAACAATCCGATCCACATCCGCATTTACAACACTGGGTTGAGTAGCTTACCGCGGACGACGACGCGACGGGTGTAAGAATGATTTTTTCTCTCTTCCTTTCTTAAGCCCGGTTTTGTAACGACGAATCAATATATCGCACCACCAACTGTACAAATAGTGGTCACACCGTTCAGCCTTCCCTCGCAGATCGCAGAGGGCCGGTGATGTCGAAGCTCAAAACATAAATGACGCGCAGAAGCTGTCAAAGACGGTCGCAACCCGACCAGTACAGCGGTACTAGGCACTCTAATAAATCGTGAATGTGCACGACATATTCACATCATGTATGTCAGGGAAGATCCCATCTTCTAATGCACACTCGCAACGTATGCATGGAGGTTTTTCCACCAATAGTCATTGGCCTTTTGAGGCATGGACTAGGTCGAGCAGAATTGCGACCTTGCAAACCTACCCATTGGAACCAAGAAACTCATTCGTCGCCGTGACGTCCAAGTCACCCGCAGAATCTTTTTATATTATATCCCCACTCCTGACTTGTGGGAGATTTAGCTCCATATATTCATGACCGGATGAGCGGGACACGACTTTTGCTGTACATGATGCAGGATCCACACTTTGCATTCTATAAGACGAAAAGCCTGCAGCGTTTTTTTTTTTTTTTGGTCATCACCTGAGCACTTCTGCCACGTGCGAATAAGAAACAGCGGCACCTGTACCGGATCTGGCTTTGAGGAGGACGAGAGGTGTCGCTTGTTTAGTTGTCGCCTGCATGAGTTGCCCTCTTGAATTTGCCTGGTGGCTCATAGTCCTGATCCATTACTGTGGCGCATAGTCGCAAAGACCCATTTTTGGGATTCATGTTAGAACTGCCTGAGGCGAAAACCTTTTGGCGTTCCAAAAGTTGATCATTATGTGAGTGAAGGGCCCAAGTTAACTTTGCAATTAGTAAGCTGTCGTCTCAGTCGCTTCGCTATTATCAGCGCAATATATATTCCTCAATTTTATCGCATCGACTAAATTGCCTACCTCGATTCGATTTAATTGGGAACAATTCGACGTGGCTGTACGTGAACTCGGTCGGGACAGGACCCCGATGTCTTTCCTGTTCGGTCCAACACCCAACTTTCAATTTCAACGCCGGGATGCGCCGCACATTCCACGCGATTAATTAGGTATCCCAATTGGCGAAGCTTGCGACAGGTTTACTGGCGTTTTAACATGCAATTCTGCCGCGGTGGGCTGTGTTTGAACGCGAGTCACTTTGGACTTGAGCATTTGAGGTATATAACAATCACGTCAGCCTTTTCGCTTGTATGATTATATGGATAATCAATACACTTTATATACATGAATCACCTGCCTACAAAGTTCAATCTTCTTCATCTTGCTGGCAAATGCGCATATTATGTCCAGGTTTTCTCCCAGTGCCACAGCGCCGAACGGTCGTTTGCTTCCCATTGTTGTGCTAAAACCAAAGTTTGCTGTTGAGGTTATGCATATAGGTGTGGAATATGGGATGACGGAACACTATATCACCTTGTCGCCGTTAAAATGCTTCTTTTTGTGGTCGATCGAAGGTCAGTCAGTACAAGATTCAGTTGCCTTTCACGTTTTAGCGATTTCATTGCGAGTGGTGGAAGAACAGTTGTCAAGATGAAAGCGAAGGTCCCTGTTGGAAAAGCGACGGGGGTCCTTGTTTCTGGCCGGAGTCATGTGCAACCATGTTATATTATTTTTATTATTTAATTTTATATCGATATTGAATCATTCAAGAAGGGCTGATTGCTTGAGGATAGTAAAACAGCTCCTCCTTGTCGTATTTGGCCTTGAGCTGCTTCAGCCGGGGCAGGTTTTCACCATAATAAAGCGTCTGGGCAGTGTTCCGATCCAACAATGGGTCGGCGTAGTTAATGTAAGCGCCCCAATCGCTCTTCGGAAGCGCCGACGTCACGCTGTTCACCCAGTTGTTGAGAAACGGCAGAGAGCTGGCTGGGTAAACGAAGCCGTTGGGGTAGCGGTCGTAAAATTGAATGAGGAACAGCTTGTCGCGGTGGGGGTAGGAAGTGGCGGTGTTTGAGATCTTGGAGATTTGCGAGTTGCGGCCACCGTGCATGTCGAGCTGGAAGAACCAAAAGCGACCATCGGTGTTGGTGGCGTTGTCTTTGATGGCCACGTCGAAATAAAAATCGACCATGTTGTTCACGGCCGGGGCCAGCGACTTGATCATCAAGCTTTTGCTGTAGAAGTTCTCCTCCTGTTGTTGTGGCGGCTGTTAGAAGACGGGACGGGTTGCATGGATAATGGAACTTGTAAACGTACCGGCTGCTTTTTGGGGTAAAACATGTCAATGTCGTCAAAGTTGGAGTAGCTGACGACCGAGTCGATCCAGTTCAGCTCCTTTGCGTTGCTGGCGTTGTACGTCTGCGGCAGCTCAGACAGCAGCGGCGCAATTGCCTTTTGCCATTCGGGGATGGAGCCGTAGTAGAGCCCTTCGATCTGAGGTGAGCCCCGACCGTAGTCGCCAATTCGGAAGTTGATTTCACGGGGCGCGACAGAAGCAGCGTATTTTTCGTATGCAAGCAAGCCTTGGATGGCGTCGGTCTTGTTTTTCCAGCCGAGCGGGATGACGAATCGAGTGAGCTTCTTGGGGGCGGCAATGGTGCGCAAGCGCCACTCGGCCACGATGCCAAAGTTGGATCCGGCACCCTTTATGGCCCAGAGGAGGTCAGGGTTCTTGGTCGCCGAGGCCTCGACGGCGTTGCCGTTGGCCAGGACAACTACTACGCTCTCCACAAAATCCAGTGCCAAGCCGTGCATGTGCGAGCTGAAGCCAAAGCCGCCATGGAGGAAGTGGCCCGATATTCCGACGCTGTGCATGTCAGCCCCAACGTCTTTTAAAGCAGTCCCATTACATGCATGGTGAAGAGGCTTACCCTGGGCAGGTGCCGTGTGCAACGGCACGGCCGTACTTGTCGTTGAGGACAGTGGCGAGATGGCCCAGACGAGTGCCCGGCTGGACGATAGCAACGTTATCCTTGCCCATGCTAACGCCATCCATGCGGTTCAGCTCGATGATGAGGTGGCCATCCTCGCCGCCTAGCCCAAAAGACGCGTAACTGTGGCCACCAGACTTGGCCGAGACCTTGACGCCCGTTGTCTTGCCGCACCAGACTGCCTTTTGGATGTGCTCGGTGGTTTTGGGCACGGCGATAGCAGCGGGGGTGTAGGGCAGGCGGAGGTTGAACGGGGTCACGTCGGCGGTGTACTCGGTGCTGTTGCGTTGGTCAATGGGGACGCCGGCAGCGATGAGACAGCCTTCAGTCGAGCTGCGGGCGACGAGGGCATTGGAGCCTGTGGCAACCAAGCCTAGACATAGGGCTAAAGAGGTTCGCATCGTGTTGGAACAGTGGCAGTGCGGACGCGCTTGCAGCATGGTCTGTACCTCTGACCGACTCTGACGACGACGGTCACCCCCTTTTATATACCGTGGACGATTACAGATGTTAAGGTTTTCCAACGGGTTGTATCCCGAAATCCCCGCCGTCGACGCTGACTGGATTGAGTCAGCGCCCAAGGCAATATTGCTGACCGGGGGTACAGGAGCTGCCCCTGGTCTCGTCTCCACGGCCAACCAATATTCGCATGTGCCGCTTGAGGAAGCGCTCACATCAGCAATAGTTTCAGCCCTTAGCGCCGCCCTCGCCGCAGGCGCGCTTTTCGGCGGAAGCTCCGGAACTTGAAGAAATTCCTCCGGATGAAATATAGGCCGCCTAATCTGTTTGGCAATGCAGCATTGTGGCTGGGGACATTACTACGGTATCACAAGCCGGAGATGACGATTCAGGCAATTTTGCCAAGGGCAATTTCTCAACCCCCTTCGAAACATAATTATTCAAACGCAAAGTATAAGCTGTGGGCAATGGTCGGGGGAAATGGTCGGGGAGTGGGGCCGCCAGTACACATGGATTACAATCCAGCTTATGGATGATCGGCCCTGGTGGATGTGCAGGCCGCATGCCAAGACATTGCCGAACGATGGCGTTCCGAATGCTCGGGTCTGTAAGCGGACGAGCCGCCATAATTATCTATTTGATAGATCTAAAATGTAAAATGATGTGCAAGTAAGCTCAGCTTATCAATTAGATAAGGGCGGCTCGTATGTTTAAGGTCTTGTGGCGCCGCCGTCTACCAAGATTTCTCCTTGAGTTTTCCTTGTTCTGGCGATGCCCGATGCACGACCACCTCGATATTACCCGTAATGGCCGACCGACTTGGTGGTTAAAATTTCTTCAAACCCATATTTTGTTTTCCCTCCTGCCCATGACTAGAATGTTTAATGCTGCCAAAAGGGGCGGCAGCATCCGAGACCACGCCAGTATTCAAAGCCACCATGTCAAACTGCAGCATTTCGGTAACTCGCGCCGCCCGGCTAAAATCCCGATTGAATAAGTAAAAACGCTAGCCCGACATTGCAATTTTTTTGCGATCTCAACCTTATCGCTCTCATTCTCGCATATGAAGATAGGTGCAACTGGTCCGAAAACTACTTGGTCGCGATGCGCATGCATACCCACCGTCACGTCAATTAGAATAGTCGACTCAAAGAAGTTGTGGCCTATTTCCTGCCTTCGGCTTATGTGCGTTTTGGGTCTCCAGCTGAACGGAGGTCACCAAGATCCGTCCTGCATCTCCCCGCTTGCCTCGGCTTGTGCATCTGTTGCGGTTATCTCCCGGATCAAACCATCAATTCGGTCTGTGGCAGCAGCAAGACCAGAGAGCTGTGGGGTTGTTGCGATATTGAGCCCAGATCCGACCTTGAAATCTGTCATGCAGTCTTGAGCATCCGGACGAACTCGTTGTCAATATCCTTGTGCACGAGGATGCGGTTGGAGTAGACGGATATTTGACCAGTGAACTTGAACTTACTGGCTACAGCACTAGCCAAGGCCCATCCCAGATTCGCATCGTCAAAAACGATACATGGAATATTACCACTGAGCTTGAAACTGAGTTTTGTTTTTGGCGTACTGCTGCTCTGGTTCATGCGGATTTTGCCCACGCGCGTTGAACATGTGAAGGATATTTTGCGAACCATGTCAGACGCACATGTAGTTCTCCAGTAACTGGCGTGCTGTCCAGTTGCAGTCACCCAATGTATAACATTTTTGGGCATATCTGCACGCTGGTTGAGCACAGAAGGGCATTGGCCGTGAAAGTGGTCTCTCCTGCTGTTTTTAATATGGCTCCACAGCCGCAGCAAGCGCCGGTCCGGGCTTGCGTGTCGACATCGCTGCTGGGAAGTTCCATCTGATATCAGGGACATTCAGTCAGCTAAACGCGCAGCATAATCACGTGGCCACATCACTGAAGGTGTGATCAAGCCACAGACGCGCACAAGCTCTGTGATTCTGGACATCCGGAAGCTTGGGTTGCTATGTTGTATGACATCACTATAGAATCGGGGAGCCTCTTCGGCAAAACACTCGAGGAAGCTAGCCGCAAACAAGACCTCGCCCTCAGCGTCTGGCCACCGGCACCTTGATTAGATCCTGCCCGGATTCAGTTCCGCCAAGACGCGACAAAGGCCACCGAATCTGCTTCAAAAGGACTACTGTCCTGGAGATCAAAGTCGGGCATATACAGGTCAAGGATCCTGAGGCAATTGTTTGAGCTTATGATCGAGAAAAAGGACGACTTGGCGACACTCGTCACTTGCACAAACGGAAAAGTGCGGCAGGGCCTGCCGCATATCATCATCATCATCTTTTCGAGGTACCCCGGATCCAGATCTGGCAACATACCGTAAAGACCAAATGTCTTCCCGAACTTAATTCAACACATTCGCCATCGATGTAGTTATTTTCCGCAAACAGTGAGGTATCTTTCAGTTCCGGCAGGTGCGGGAATACCTTAACTTTCTGCTTGCCTGATTTTTGTTAATTGTCTTTTTTTCCTTCCAAAACGTAGGCTGTTACGCACCCTCTGGTTCTGGCCCTCTCCAGATCTTGGCACGATTGTCCCAGGGTTTCTCGCCCACACCTCTCGTTAGAACAGATGAAATGAGGCCTAAAGTATACTGGCCCATCTATCGTAATGCCGTAACCTTGTACCTTATGAATACTTCAGCAAAATGAGTTGAAGTTTCAAGGAACAGATGGGCTAAGCCTTGATAACTCAGTTAGCATTCTCATGGGCGTTCTCCGAGCGGCGAGGGGCACATGCCTCGACCTGGAACCTAGCCGCGATTATGGTGGCGTGGGTGTGGATGTTTCTTGCTGCGAAACTCGGCTTATTGCATTAGAGGAATGTCTTGTGCAGCTGCGTATTGTCTGCACATGCCTGGCCAATGATGCCTACCAATTCGCCGAGCTCTCGTTGTAACACAGCCCAGATGTATTCCTTGTAAGCCATGGATGATACCATCACCTGTATGTATCCAAATGTCACAACTTCGACTGGACGCGGGGAGTGTTCTTTGGTAGGAATAAAGGAAAATTGCATTCCCAAGATTTTAATTGTGGTGATAGGATCAAAATTTTCTTTTCCTCTTCTCGCTCAAGTAGATCTCACAACCCATCAGAGTGACTAGCAGGATCCTAATTTAAATATGGCCGAAGAACAACCTTTGGATCCCTGAGCGTACACGTAGGGCCATATCTCCAGACAATCTGTATGCCTTGGCGCTACTGGTGTAAAGGAACTGCAGTATTGCAACTTATTGTCGTTGGAATAATTGAAAACGTTTTGTACAACACCCAACATTCCAGGCTCTGGTTTCAATGGATTTGAATTCTGCTGCGTTTTACTTATCCTAGGTTAATCTCTACCAATGGAGTCGAAACCGGGGCAATCCCACCCAGAACTTCAAGTAGCGGGTGTTCAATTACAAAAAGAGTGTTGTGTCTCTTCTCTCGTTTGTTGGGAGTCTTGGTTCATGTCTGGTAATTTCTTTGAAGAATATGTGTTTCTGAAATTCATCGTCATCATTCAACGAACGTGAGCCTTGATCCACCCGCATTAAGTCGTACGCTACTTCTGTTCTCGCCAAGAATGCCTTCAACTACTTAGGTCACAGACAGGGCAAAAGCCATGACTACCAAAGGCAAAAAAGAGCACAACAACCAGCAAAATTTGTGTGAATTGCCAATTCCTTGAGACCAACCGGCCCAGACAGCCAAGCCAGATATGAGCTCGTCGACATAGTCGCCGGCATTGCCTCCGTTGTGGACGCTCTTGAAGGACAACCAAACCTTCCACCGTCGTTGTACGTGGATGTTGAAGGCATCAACCTTTCTCGGCATGGCAGCGTATCCATACTCGAAATTTTTGTTTTGCCAGACCAGTACACCTTTCTCATTGACATCAACACTCTCGGCAGCAAAGCATTTACTACTTTTGGGTCTCAAGGCGCCACTTTGAAAAGCATTCTGGAATCTCAAAGCATTCCAAAGGGGTTTTTTTTTTCAACGTGCGTCACGATTCAGATGCGCTATACAACCTGTTTCAAATTAATCTCGCTGTGGGATACTGGACCTCGAGTCGATGGAGCTTGCAGCGCGAAATTTCTCCAGGAAGTTTCTTAATGGACTTTCCAGATGCATTGAAAGGGACGCCGCGCTTAGTTTGAGCGAGGTGAGGCTTTGGAGGGCTAATAAGGAAGAAGGCATTAGGTTGTTTGCGCCGGAAAAGGGTGGAACTTACGGAGTTTTCAACAACCGTCCCCTTCCGGAAACGATTCAGCGTTATTGCGTCCAAGACGTACAATTTCTTCCTCGGCTTTGGTCATACTATTTCAAAAATGTCGCCGCATCTTGGGCGGTGAAAGTTCGGGAATCAACGAAGGAAAGGGCTGCCTTATCTCAGTCTCCCGACTCCAATGGCAAAGGTCAGCACATGGCACTGGCGCCGAAAAGATGGGCTTGATATTACCCTGTTCAAGGCGCCCATGTTCTCGGGACTTAATATACTGTTTGCTGCTAAATTTATTTATATGGGCTTTGGTTGGGTATAGCGCCAACTTGGTAACTTCATACTCACCAGATTGGATACTCGGCATGACAAGAGGACTTTTGATGAGAAAATTTTGCCACCGGTTGATCGCACTGTCAATTTTTGGCGGTTTGGCCGAGTTTCCCAATTGCCGTTAGGTAGTGCGTAAATCCTCCTGAGTGATAGCTTGGCACTCTTTTGGTCCAAACTTGTAGCACGCTGGCTGCAGTTGGCACAACAAAGATGGGAGGGCAATGGAATCAGGGCAGCGAGTATGGCTATTGCTGTGTTGTAGAACCAAATGAAGTTCAGTAACCTTTTATAGCAAGCCTTTCAGGGCATCGCACCGGCAGATAAGAGCCAACAACCAGTCACTCAGTACTGGCATGAGAAGGAATGTCTTGTCCGGAGGGGACACCGTCACAACGATGCAAACTGCGGTGAAGAAAGTAGAGCAGATGCAGCAGGTCCATTAGTCACCGCATTATCTTCCCGGAAAAAAATACTTTTCCATCTTTCTTAGGGCATCCGGACTCTATTTCATACTAAGACCCTGAGCTGAAGGTGTTTCACTGGGTCGTCTACCACAGATTAAACTACCGTGTGCACTCAGTGAGCATTCACTAGCCTTTTCTCCGGTGTGCCACGGCCCAGCAAAGACAATTTCCCCCACGACTTCCAGCTCGGCGGCAACGTCGCCGAGGCCACTATTGACATCCGCCACTAGTTCATCCGCAAGGTCTACGCGATCCTAACCGTAGCTGCTCATCACCGACAGCGATGGCGCCCTGGGTTCGATGCTCCTAGCATGCTGGAAGCGCAAATTCTACCCGACCAATCTCCTCTTTCTCGCCGGCTTGAACCTGCTCGAGGCCTACACCGTCTCCGTCGATGTGACCTTCTACAAATTCTCCATCGTGCTCAACGACGTGCTCCTGGCCGCCTTCGCGTGCCAGACAAAGTACGACTTCACCTCGTGGTTGCCCTACCTCTTCTGCTTCGTTTCCAGGCTCCTGCCATACAGCTCCACCGCCGAGCTGGTCTACGACGGGCTGGCGGCTCGGGTCTTCAGCGGGTGCAAACTCGTCGACACGCAGCTCGTCACGCGCTACTCCCACGTCGAGGCGATCGCCACCGCCATCGGCCTGTTCTTCGCCATCCTGCGCATACTTGATAGCCAGCAGCAGAATTGAGGTGCTGGGGTTTAATTTCTAGGTTTACTTTGCCAACTACGTAGTCTGTTGCAGATTATGTCTCGATTCTCGAGGGGTCCCTTCGTGCGCAAACGTATGGTTTTGGAAATTCCTGTCTATTTTGTTTGCGACTGCTTGGCTACCTATTCCCTGGGATGTCTTGTTGAAATTGCAAAGCCCCGGTCGTGGAGTTAGACGGGTGTAGTTGGCGTCTGCTTACCAATCGGCAGGGAAAATAACATAGTATGGAATGCTGGCCAAAACCCCGTAGCAATTCTTGGTTAACGCTGTAAAAAGAGGAGATTGAATTCGTGGGGACCGGGAAAGAACAACACAACCATGAATGTAAATTATTTACCCCCAAGTCTCAAACCAGCGATTTCTCTGCCCGAAAAAAAAAAAAAAAAAAAGACGCCATATGTAGGTTCGCTCATGCAACAACTCCAACTCGGGGCTAGCACGCCATACTGGCCGCGGGTTATTTACTATGATAGACAGAGGGGAAGATAAGGGTTGTAAGCGGTGCGGGGCTGTATCGAAAAACGTCGTTACATGGATCGGCTTGTGCCACCGAGCATGAGGTTGACGTGATCCCTGTTTTCGCTCCGAGTGGAGGAGCAAAATCCACTACCCCATGGATTTGCAGCCATCCCGCATTGGGACCAGCTTGGCAGGCGAGTTTGTAAATGTGGAGGAACTGTTTTTTTAAAGCACTAATACCGATTACATATCAAATTGAGTTTACCAGTGCCAGACATGGTGACTAGTCTGTGACAGGCTGTCTTTCACCTGGCCATTGCCACTTACCACAGACCTGGAAAATAAAATCGAGGAAACAACGCAAAATGGGTGCCATCGACGTCTTGATCCCAGCCGATGAGGCCCTCCCGCAACCAGAGGTGGTGCAGGACCAATTCATCGCAGTCAATAACATCTCCGAAATAGCAAAACCACAACTCACGGCAATAGAAAATCAAGTCTCTGACAACGAAAAGGTGGCGAGTTATCCAAAGGCAAAAATATCCCTGGTCGACAGGTTCATCGACGAGCCGAGACCGCTGCGGGTTGCAGTAATCGGAGGTGGTCTCACGGGGATCCTGGCCGGGATCCTGCTGCCCGCCAAAGTCCCGAACATCCAGCTCACCATTTACGAAAAGAACAAAGACTTTGGCGGCACCTGGCTGGAGAACGTCTACCCCGGTGTGCGCTGCGACATCCCATCGCACGTCTATCAGGCCACCTTCTCCCCCAAGACGGACTGGTCAGATGAATTCGCCCCAGGGGCCGAGATCAGGGATTACTGGCAGGGGCAGGCTCGAAAGTACGACGTGCACCGCTTTGCGAGGTTCAGCAGCAGGGTAGAGGATGCGTCGTGGGACGCGTCCGAGGCGGTCTGGCGCATAACTCTGCGCGACGAGGAGACGGGGGAGCAGCTGGCCGAGGTGGCAGACTTTGTGCTGACGGCGACGGGCCGCTTCAATGCCTGGAAACTGCCAGAGTACCCGGGCATAGAGAGCTACAAGGGAGTGCTGCGACACGCTTCCAACTGGGATCCGTCGTTCGACCCGGCCGGGAAGAAGGTGGCCGTTATTGGCAACGGTGCCAGTGGGATCCAGCTGGTAGCGAACCTCCAAAAGACGGTTGGGAGACTGGACCACTACGCCCGCAACAAGACCTGGATTGCGACGTCTTGGGCCGGCGACGAACGTACCCTCGAACCACAACCATACCCTGAAGATCTCAAAAAGTCCTTTGAGCAGGACCCGGAGGCCTACCTCGAGTTCCGCAAGGAAATCGAGCAAAAGTACTGGCGGGGCTTCAGCGCCTTCCTCAGGGGCTCCGAGACGAGCGCGGAGCTGCGAGCCAAGTTCATCGAGGTCATGCGGCGGCGCGTGGCGGCCAAGCCAGAGCTTCTGGAGCACCTCATCCCGGACTTTTCTCCAAACTGCAGACGCCTGACCCCGGGACCCGGCTACCTGGAGGCGATCGCCTCAGCCAACGTCGAGTACATCCGCACGCCGATCCGGCGCTTCACCGAGACGGGCATCGAGGACGAGGACGGGACGGTGCGCGACGTCGACGCCGTATTCTGCGCCACGGGGGCCAACGTCGACCACGTCCCGCCGTTTGGCGTGCGGGCGCACGGCCGCGACCTGCGGGATCTCTGGCGGGCGGACGGGGCGCACGGGTTCCCCTACACGTACCTGGGGCTCGCGACGCCGGGGTTCCCGAACCTGCTCTTCATCGGCGGGCCGCACGGCACGGGCCCGTCGGGGACGGTGCCGCACGCGGCCGAGGTGCAGCTGACGTACGCGGCCAAGGTGCTGCGCAAGGCGGCGCGGGAGGGGGTGCGGAGCATGGCGCCGACGACGCGGGCGGCCGACGACTTTGTCGAGTACAGCGACGCCTTCTTTGCGCGCACCGTGCTGACGGACCGGTGCAGCTCATGGTACAACGGGGGAAAGGTCGGCGGGCGCATCCACGGTGTGTGGCCGGGGAGCGCGGGTCACGTCACGGCCGTGCGGAAGGAGCCGAGATGGGAGGACTGGGAGTACGAGTATCTGGGTGGGGACGGCGGTGTCTCGGAGAACAGGTTCGCTTGGTACTTTGGTAATGGGTGGACGTCCAAGGAGGCGGATCCTAAGTCGGACATGACTTCGTATCTACGGGTGCCTGAGGAGGTTGATCTACGGGAATATCACGAGTCTTGGTGGAGTCTTCCATAGGCGAGGGTTGCATAAGGGGGGTATCTACTGTAGTTGTGATTATTTGCCGTTGAACTCGATTGTTCCTATCTTGTCAAGAATCACGCCAAGGAGACCAACTGCCGTCATTTGTACACGCTCCCTAACCACCTATACCTAGCCAAATGTTTTGCATGGTTCAAGTATGATTGCTATCTTCATTTTATTTTATTTTTTCCAACATTTAAAATTCGCCATACAAATGCCCGCACCCAACTGCCGGTAACGTTATCATGACTTTAACTGATTCACCAAGCTTTGTCGAAAATTCCCAAGACCCCACGTTTCGGGTTGGTTTGCCTTTAACTCTCGTCTTTCATATGGCGTGCTTGACGTGGGGCTTGTCGCGATGTCAAGACTTTCCAAGGTTTGCATCAAGGTTGCATTCATTTGGGGTTAGGAGTTGGAGCTAGTGGTGCCAACAGCAGCGACATCGCTATCCTGGGAAAGGAGAATGGCACAAGCATACGCTAGTGTGCTCCCTCTAGATAACAAAAAAAAAAAAAAGATTTAATAGTCAGATTTCAGCAGTCGTTGGGCATATTGTCTAGAGGGTTTTCGAGTCGTGATCGGAGCTGTGCTGGATTAGAGTTGTGCTCCGCCACTTGTTCGCACCATCAGCATTTACCTGGACAAGATTGCAATACACCTTCAATTTTGTAGGGATAACCACCACCAGGACATGGGCAATATGTATCACCAAGAAAGCGATGAGGAGCCTCCCAAGGAGCAGCAACATCCAGGTGAGTGATGGTTTTGCGAGGAAAACGAAATGAGTGGAAAGAGTCCCACAAATCTGACATTCCATTCCAACACCAAGTCAAATGGTATCGATCAACTTTTGCAAACATCACCGTCCTCGGTCTCTGCAATCTAGCAGCCCCTGGTATCTGGGGAGCCATGAACTCCCTCGGAGCCGGAGGCGCCGCCCGGCCAGAACTGATCAACGCCGCCAACGCCCTCACCTTCTGCCTGATGGTGGTGTCATGCTACTTTTCCAGCGCCATCGTCAGGTACATCGGCATCAAAGGAGCGTTGATATTCGGCACGTGTGTATAGTCCCAAATGCAAAATCCACATTCTCCATCCCATGTTCTGACTAACCACCACAAAAACCAGACTCGGCTACGCCCCCTTCGCAGCAGGCCTCTACACCAACAACCGCTTCGGCAACGAGTGGTTCGTCCTGGTCGGCGCCGCCCTCTGCGGCATTTCGGCGGGTGTCTTTTGGATGGCCGAGGCCGCCATCGCCATCGCGTACCCGGAGCCGTGGAACCGCGGCCGTGCAATCGGCTACTGGCTGACGTACCGGCTCAGCGGGCAGATCATCGGCGGCGCCATCAACCTGGGGCTGAACGCCGACCGCAGCGGGGCCGGGCAGGTGTCGTACACGGTCTTTCTGATCTTCATCGCCATACAGGCCGCGGGGCCGCTGGTGGCGCTGTTGTTGAGCACACCGGCGCAGGTGCAGAGGAAAGACGGCAAGAAGGTCGAGTTGGCCATCACGCAGGATTGGTGGCTCGAGGTCAAAGCCACGACGAGGTTGTTCTTCAGGCCCAAGTTTCTACTCTTGGTCTTGTGGATCGGGCAGGCTGTGTTTGCTGAGGCGGTCTTCTTTACTTATATTGCTTGTAAGTTTGGATGGTTTGTCTGTGTCTGGGCTCGAGACGATGGAAGACTAATATCTCTGGCTCAATAGTATGGTTCAGCGTACGATCTCGAGCGCTTGCTTCTTTCTTGTCGGGGATTGTTGCCGTCACGGCTGGCAATGGTCTAGGCGTAAGAATCTCTTTTCCCATGACAAGTACTGTTTGAACTAAAAAGATCGAATGCTAATATTAAATCCCAAAAATCAGTACTGGCTTGACTCAACCCGAGTCTCCCTCAAAGTGCGATCGCGCGCCGCGTTCTGGACCATTGCAATCCTCCAAGGAGCTTGGTGGACCTGGGCGACGGTCAACGTAACGCGCTTCCACCAAACCCGGCCAACATATGACTGGTCAGACGAAGGATTCGGTCAAGGCTTTGGGGTTTTTGTGTTCCTAACCATCGGGTTCCAGCTAAACTACATGTTCTTGTGAGTTTGACTTATGTTTCTCCGCCATGGATAAATCTTGGGGACATTAATCAGCTCAAAAAAAAAAACTGATACTAACACCGAATTCCACAAAGGTATTTCTTCATCCACAACCTGAGCCAGGACGAGCCCGAAATCATCCGTTACGCGGCGCTTTTGCGCGGCACCGAGTCTGCCTGGCAGGCCGTGTCCTATGGGCTCTCGTCTTTGACGATATTCGGCGAGATTGGCGGCGTCTACATGAACTTTGGCCTGTGGGCCGTGTCGATATATCCCGCCTGGCTGGTTCTGCGACATTTCGGCGTCCACAAGTCGACGACCGTCGAGGCCGCTTCCCAGTTCCCAGAGCAGGACAAGACTGAAGGCAGCTCTGTAGAGGGCCAGGCTGTGAAGTCGTAGAGGTTGGCTTTTGCAGGTTGGTGTTGTGGATGATCCTATCTTCGGGTGGGGAGACCTAGACGAACCTGGCTCAACTATAAATGGACGAGGTACTTGCAGTATCTAGAAGGGAACGGGCCTATATAAATTGGCGGTACTGATATCAATACAACTAATTTTCAAATTCAGTATGGGGCATGGAAGTGCTCTGAAGGATAAAGACGAATCTTGGGCTCGCATAGCCAACATACACTTAAAAAAAACCTTGTGGAATCTAAACGCTGTCTGGTTCTAGAACTTGACAGGCAGATCGAGCACTGTTTTTCTGTTTGGACAAAATTTCTGAAACATTCCTTGAGCTGCAAGAGAATCAAGCTGCTCTGGTATTTGAGTTGATGAGGTGGATACCAGTAGCCGGTTAGTAACCCTCTCTCTCCCACGGCACTTGTCATGAACATCCCCCACTGCCGTGCAGCTATCCAGTCATCTGGGGCCCGGGACTTTAATTCGGTTAGCTTCTGGTCAAACGGGGCCGTCTATGCCTCGTGTGTTCATGAAGACGGGTGCCTTTTGATAGCAGAAAGAGGCATCCTGAAAACCACCATACTTTGTCATAATAAAAACGTGACTTGGGCAACGTTCGAATGGTTCATTTAGAACAATCAAGCTCCTCCAAGCAGACCCAGACAACCCAAATCTGCCCTATTTAGCTTCTTTTTTCTACATTCACAACCAACTTCCCCCCACTAATCTCCCCTCTCCTCATTCGGTCTAGACCCGTATTGACATTATCCAAGCCGTTTTCCACATCAATAATCTCGGGCGGCGACACCAAACCCTGTTCCAAAAGCCTTCCCAGCCAGGTCGTCAACGCATACCCAATAGTTTGCACCTCGTGGAAAAGCTTGATGGGAACCATGTGAAAGAGGGTTCCCTCTGGAGGGCTTTGTTTCGGCAAACCAGCCAGACCGACCAGGTGAGCCGACAGCAGCTCCGAGTCGCCGGGCGTGTGTGGAGGTGAAGGAGGCTCCACTGTGCCGTTGCTGCTCTTCAGACCGCTGCCCTCGACCTCTGACTTGTGTCCCGGGGTGAGGGCCTGTAGTAGACTCGCCGCTGAGGCCTTGTCTCTAGTGTCGATGCCGAACCGCAGTCGGCCGGCCGTGTTTCTGCGGAGAATCTCGACGGCCCTGTTTGGGTCGTGGCTATCGATCAAGAGGTCGGGCCGGAGGACTTGGTGTTGAGACAGTCGTAGGCCGTGCTTTGCCTTGTCGACTATGACGGCCACGCGCAGGCCGGCAAGTCTTGCCAGTTGAACTAAAAGATTTGCTGATGTGGAGGAGCCTTTTCACGATTAAAGTTAGCTCGGCAGCGGTAGTTGCAGGACGATATAGTTAAGCAAAAGAGCCGGACATACCTCCCCATACAGCAACCCAGTCCCCAGCAACTGCTCTCTCGTGACTTTGGATTCCATCTAGGCACTCGCTTCTAACATCTTCGGGGAGGTCTTGGGAGTCTACACTTCTCACCAGCTGGAATAAATTCGGGCCGCCGGCGACAGAACTAAAGTCGACACCTAGAGATACGCCCAGGGCCAGCACGGCAGCGACGTAGGCGACCCCTATAGTAGCACCCTGCTCCATCGATATAATTGATGGGATCTTAACAGTGTTGAAGTCCAAAGCGACGGCATACTCTTGATATGCAGCTTTCCGCCTGTCGCGATAGTCGGTTGATATGGCGATGACCTGTTGGTGAGTTGGGTGGGTTAGCTTGGGTGCAATCTATTACGTTAAATATGTTGCGACATTTTGAATGGTCGTCAACCTACCTTGTCCCCCTCGCGCCATCTGCTGGCCGTACCAGGTACCTTGACAACAACTCCACTGAACTCTCTACCTGATATATATGGTAGTTCTGGAATGGCAAAGTTGAAGTCCCTAAGGATGAGTTGTGAGTGGGTGAAAAAAAAAGAAAAAGAAATAAAAAAGCCGGACGACAAAGAGAATGGTACTACCTACGGTGCCTTCCAGTCGAGGGGATTTAGCCCAATGGTGTGCACCCTGATGAGCACCTCGTCGTCACCCCTGAGCTCGGGGACTGGGTAGTCAGAGGTGACGGTGTAGGGCTGTCTTGCCTGGTGCAGAAGCAACACGGTCTGCAGCTCAGGCACCGGAGCCGTCCGATACGCCGTCTCTTCTACATTAGCGGCCGGAGGAAGACTTGCATCCACTCCCAGGGCATGTGCCTGTGCCTGTGCCTTTCTCTTGCCGTTCTTTATGGAAAAGCGACGGAACGCGGACCAGGCACTAGATGCGGCTGCCATTTTCCCATCTGCTGTCGACATGTCGTCAAAGCTAGATGGAGTGGTTGTGTGGTATGCTGGGCCTTTTTTTCTTCTTCTTCTTTTCTTCCCTCCTCCTTCATCGGGTGGCCAAGACCATTGTATCAGCAGTGATACTTTCCTATTAAACCCCAAAGGTGGAGGCCGCATCCCAGTCTTTTGCTGAATGACGCCATCCCAATGTGTTTGTTCTTATCGACCAATGGTGCAGTTTATTTGAGGGGGTTCACCCTTGGTTCGTTCAATTGCCGTGTAGTATTACTGTTGCGTGGAGCTCCACGTTGGGCAAACACCATCGCCGGCAGAATTGCGCCATTTCCCCAGTTGGAGAAACGAGATCAATTCCCCGATAAACCTCCAACCCTCATCACCGATCATCGGCCTTGGAATACATAACTTCGGGGTTTTCAAGGTGCAATGGATGTGTTGTTTTGCACTTAAGGAACTAGGTGTGATTGTCTTTTGTTCTGTCTTGCGAAACAAAGAGGACAAAGTCAGTAACAGCTGTACTCATCTCGTTGCATCGGTTTCTCCGCACTGCATCAACAATTGTCACCGAATCCACGTACCGAGTTTCCGAGCCAGCCAGGCACGAAAACACAATATGTCCCCGCAAAATGGCGAAACCACACCCAAGAAGCAGCTGGTGATAAACGCATTCGTCGAGATGTGTAAGCAAATCCTGCATCGGACCGCACCCTGTTCATTAGGGGTTCAGCCGCCCCACCAGCCCCGGGCATGTCAAGAGAAGGGGCAAACAATGGCAAAAGGTCCATGCTGACCCTTTCCTCGCCGTATGCGGCAACACAACGCAATGTGAACAGGCAGTGGTCACCAATCCCCAGGCCTCTGGCGACACCCTGCAGACGAGTCGTGGCGCTTCAACGACGTGGACCACTGGGTCGAGCTCGCGAAGCTATTGGAGGAGGCCAAGTTTCACGGCATCTTCATCGCCGACGTTTTAGGTCCGTGAATTTAATCTAGCCTTTTTTTTTCTAGGGAAACAAATCTCATCATTTTTTCAATGCAGGTGGTTACGATGTTTACAAAAAGTCGTTGGATCCCGCCATCATTTCTGGCGCCCAATGGCCAGTCAATGAACCTCTCTCAGTGGTGCCAGCCATGGCGGCGGCGACCAAGAGCATTGGATTTGGAGTGACTGCGTCCACCACTTATGAGCAGCCTTTTCACCTGGCAAGGAGGCTTTCGACGGTCGATCATCTAACCAAAGGACGGTGAGTGTTCTGCTGTCATGAGACTTTTGGCAGATGAATTTGCTGGACTGGTGTATAATGTATACCACACAAAAAGCACCGCAGCTGTTGGCAATATCTCATGCTAATATTTGTATAACGCGCAGGGTGGGATGGAATGTAAGCCAGGCTTCCTCACACCATCTTCTGCCTATTCCTACATGTGAGCTGCAATGATTAACCGTTAACCATGATTGTTCTTTCAGATCGTAACCGGATATCTTGACTCGGCCGCACGCAACCTGGGCAAGACAGAACAGCCACAGGTAAGCCATCTGCACAACCAACACCACCCACAACACTAACACGCCACAATTTAAACGCCACCAGCACGACGACCGCTACGCCCAAGCCGAAGAGTACATGAAGGTCATGTACAAGCTCTTCAACTCGTCGTGGCGAGACGACGCCGTGCAGCTGAACCGCAAACAGGGCATCTACACCGACCCGTCCCTGGTGCGGCAGATCAACCACGAGGGGAAGTTCTTCACCGTCCCAGGCCCGCACATCGTCCAGCCCAGCCCCAACGCACGCCCCTCCTGCTGCAGGCCGGCACGTCCCGCGCCGGCAAGGAGTTCGCCGCCCAGCACGCCGAGGCCATCTTCGTGTCGGCGCACTCGCCCGCCGTGCCCGCCAAGAGCATCGCTGAGATCAGGCAGCTGGCCAGGGACAAGTACGGCAGGGATCCCAACGCCGTCAAGGTCCTGGCGTTGGTCACTGTTATCCTCGGTCGCACGGAGGAGGAGGCCAGGGAGAAGCTGCGAGACTACAGGCAGTATGCTTCGCTGGAGGGTGCGCTGGCTCTGTTTTGCGGGTGGACCGGCATCAACCTGGATCAGTACGGCGATGAGGAGGAGTTGCGGCAGGTGGAGAGCAACGCGGTTCGGTGAGTTATCTCTTGTTTTTTTTTTTTTTTTTTTTTTTTTTTTTTGATATTTCGATTATCATATGGAAATTGCGTGAAAGCAAAGAAAAGAGGGTAAAAAACGCCACCGGTACATGCTAACACCCTGTCAGATCCACCGTCGAGGGCTATGCCAAATTCTCGCCCGTCAACTCAAAGTGGACCAAGCACACTGTGGCAGAGCACATCAGCATTGGCGGCAACGGGCCTCTCCTCGTGGGCACCGCGGCCCAGGTGGCTGACGGCCTGGAGACTTGGATAAGGGAAGCAGACGTGGACGGGTTCAACTTTGTGAGTGCTTGATCCTGATATGTGCTACGCGGATCAATCTTGCTGACAGAACCTTGCAGGCATACGCAGTGTTCCCGCAGTCCTTCAAGGACATCATTGAGCTTCTGCTTCCTGAGCTGCGGAGCAGAGGCCTGTTCTGGGACGACTATGCTGTACCTGGGGGAACGTACCGGGAGAACTTCTACGGCAAAAAGGGCCAAGTATTTCCCCCCGATGAGCATATTACGTCCAAGTACCGGTGGAGGCAAGGAGTTGATGCGACGGAGCATATAATCCCGGAATAGTCTAAACTATGTTTAGGAGCACTATATCAGCATTCTTGAAAAGATTATGCAAATTATATTTTGCCTTCGCCTAGTCCATGCAGAGATCGCTAACTGACAACACTCTGAGAAATCGGATGTCAGATGATTTTCAAAACCGTATAAACCTGGGTGACAATCGCGAAAGTTATGTAGCTCAACCAGTTAAGGTAGGCAACAAACCTGACTTGAATCGGGAGTATATGCGCAGACTTCAAGTCAGAGGGTCAATTTCGAAGTTTCCGTGCATCCTCATCTAAGAAAAAATCTCCCCTTTCTGCAGTTTGAAGTTCCTCACACCTTACAAATCACTATACAGAAAAATCAAACCACAGTTGTAACGTTAATTACATCTGCTTTCTCCTATCCTGTTTATGCTTTTGAAACACCACTGTTTAACGCAATGATTCCTATACCTACTTCCTCACTTCACGCCAAGGCAGCTGATACCTTACCAAAAACATGAGCTTTTTTTTACAAAATTCTTGTCGGTTCCATGATAACCGCCACAAGCTTCGCAACTTTGTTTGACAGCGAACCCGCTGGGAAACATCTTTTTTGTCTCTGAACTTACGTCCAACTCCAACTCCAACAGAGAACAGAGTACCTGCTCCTGAATGATATAGTTCTCAGGTGATTTGATTGCGGATCATTGCAATGTTTAAAACGTGCATGCCAAGCCGAAAACGCGCTTCCTTCTCTGCAGGGGCTATAGCCAATGGTTGCATTCCTTGTCTCAAGGCAGTCGGATACAAAGTTACACAAGGGCAGTAGGCTGAGAGCTTTTGCAATTGTCAATTGGTTCAATAGAGCTGCCGGTGGATTTGTGCGAGCAGAATAAGGTCGGCAATGATTTGAGATTGTGAACATGTAGCTTTTTTTATAACAAATTTGCTGTCCCGAAAAGATACCCGATTCCTGAAGCCCAATATTTATTGAACCCGCTGTAGTTGCTTTTGGATACCGCGAATAATATCTTCGTCTTTCAAGTCGTAGTAATATTGTACTCCGTCTAAGTACGATGTCACATCTTTCCACCTATTCCCACTTATCTCCTTCTCTAAACGGACAATGTTACGACTATCTTGGAGGAACCCTTGGTCTTCAAAGTAGCGAAAAAGAGTTTCGTGAACAGCCCTAACAGGAAATCTTCCCGTATCATCCTGATATATCTTTACTGCCTGCATCAGATTGGTCTCCCTATTCCTTAACCGGATCTGTATCGAGGGGGTGCTGCCGCGCGAACGGCCGTTGGAGCTACGCTGCGGTCCTTCGAGCCTGCGCACGTCAGAGGGTGACCCGCGGCTATATCCACGCCTGTCCTGGGCCTGTTCGGGTCGGTTCTGCATGATGTGCGGTGATATCTGTTGTCTGCTTCCCTGACTCATCTCCCAGTCTTGATGACTGTCAGAAGGGGATGGTGGCCGTATCTGTGGGTTCTGCCTTAAAGGGTCAACACCGACATTGGGGGCAGCGTTAACTCTTGCGCGAAAGTCCTGGTAGGTGCGGTATTTTGGCTGATTTTGACCATTGCCATCATCCCTACCGCCATAGCGGCCCGTTCTGCGTTCGATGACATGCAGCTCCTCGCGTGGGAGAGCTTGCTTAACTTCATTTGTCAGGATTGGAAGTACTAAAGACGTGACGGCGAGAGGGAAGTACAGAAATTGAAGAATTCTGGGTCGAATCATTTTATTGGGCTGCCTATCCTCAATATCTGCAAATGGGGACGGGTGCTGTTTGTCTTTTGTTCCTTGAGTCGCAAATTGTTTCAAGATGAGTATAAAAAAGTAAATGTTTGGTGATGTTAGCAAAAATTCTTGCTATGATATATAAGAATGAAATTCATGTGCATTTGACAAGTATATCTGCCTGTAGTAATCCACTGATGTCAAGGTGTCTGTTCCTGATCCTAATCTAGTTTACGCTCATTAATGGAGTTGGGTCGGCTAAAATAGCCAGTAAGCACTATACTGCTTTGAGGCGCCCTAAGCGACCTTCATGGGTGCTGAGCCTGAGTTCCATGGAGCTACTGGGGTATGTGAGGTAAGCAATTGTGAATATCTTTTTTTAACCTCTTTTCCTCTGTGGGGTTTCCGTTTTGCTAGCCAGCTGAAGTGGTTCTCAAGCGGCTCCTATAGCATTTGTCTTTTCATTCAACTAGGAGAGGTAGACCAAGCAAAATAGATAGCAAGCAGGTAACGTACCTGCTAGTATTAGACGAGCAATGTTGTAAAATCTTGGGTTGATGCCCGACTCAACTAAATCTTCTCACCTGGTAAGAATTGACCTTGACTGTACGATTTATAACCTTGAGTAATGGGGCTTATTATTGTTACTGCAGAAGATTGGACGTAGAGGAAACACTAAATCCAACGAAGGGCTACCCAGAGCTATGCACTGCCATCAGGTCAGATTCCAGGGATTCTAAGATTCTAGGGCTTGGCGATCCTTCCAGTGGAGATTTGACCCCTGGACCTGACGATTCGATTTTATACAAGGGTGGTCTCCTTATTTTAGATCATCGTAAGTGTGTGAAGAAGCTCGAAGCAAGCCACCGTCCATCAAGGAGCTATGTCGCAATCGCAGTGATCTTCACATGTATTCGACGTTCTCAATCGATTAAAACGACTCGACATACAATGAACTTCCTCATATTGTTACTAAGTGGAATGTTTGTCTTACTATTGTTCGTCGAAGTGAGTATCACTGAAAAGATAACAAAGAGGATGCCAAGACAAACAGCATCGTTACCCAACCTGTGCGCAAGCCCATTCAGGATTTTCCTCGTACCCAGAATGTTTTGGCTCCACTTGTCATAATTGCAGTCGCATTGCCCTTCTGCAGGCCGTAATACTCGAAAACGCCACCTTGATCGCTCAGTTTTCGTGACCCACGGTACAAGTTCACGCCGCCTGGATCGTGGAATCCTTGATACTCGTACTTTCCAAGAGGGCGTCGAGGGGTTTCTTGACATTATTGCTTTGTGCGCTCATGCGCTCTAATACAATGACGTATCCGCTTCTGATCTCATAAGCATACTCGGTACTCTTTTGAATAAGCTCATGTTGGGTTTCCGCATGTCCCCTACCCAACCGATTGTCTTTTGCCTGCTAAGTCGGACCCCCTGATCTCCGATCACCCCCCATCTCCGATCACCTCAAACACCACATGAAACATGGCGACCTCCATAATAAAAGAGCTGTCCTCCCATCAAATCTTTGTCAATGAATCCCAAATTTTACTCAATTATTCTTCTGGTAAAAATGAAGCAATATTGCGAATATGATATCGAACAGGCTTGTATACAAGTCGCTAGCGGCATCGGAATCCGAAAAGCCGCGATTCAACACGGAATTCCATATGCCACCCTCCACGGCCGAATACGCGGCGCCCAACCGATATCGAAAGCCAAAGAACCTTCGCAACGATTATCGGCTACCCAAGAAGCTCACCTTTCGACTTGGGTGCGTACCCAAGCCGAATTAGGGCTCCCACCTACTCATGAAGATCTCCGTCAGTTAGCAAGCCGGGTGCTATTAACTTCAGGAGTTACTCAACCGCTCGGAAAACGTTGGATTAACGGTTTTTTGGCACGGCATCCTTCCCTTAAGGTACAGAGACCTTTGCGGATTGATTCTCAGCGTGTTAATGGAGCTACTACTGAAATAATCAGAAATTGGTGGCGAAGGCTAAACCACCCCGAAGTTGAGCCTATTAAACCGGAAAACCGTTGGAATATGGATGAGGCAGGTATACTGGAAGGCCAAGGATCAAATGGCCTTATTATCGGATCCCAAAACACTAAAGTTTTGATTAAAAAACAGCCTGGAAGTCGCATTTGGACGACCTTTTTGGAGTGCATTTCAGCTACCGGCCGGGCCCTTCCTCCCCTCGTTATATTCAAAGGTAAATCGGTACAACAACAATGGTTCCCTTCGAATACCAATCAATTCAAAGATTGGAAGTTTACCGCTACTCCCAACGGCTGGACCGATAACGATACCGCTTTGGAATGGCTCAAAACTGTCTTTTTGCCAAATACTCGTCCTAACGACCCCAAAGATGCTAGGTTACTAGTTATCGACGGCCACAAATCACATACCACACCGGGATTTATGCTTGAATGCTTCGTCAACAACGTATATATAATATATTTACCGGCACATACGTCTCACGTACTCCAACCTTTGGATTTAGCGGTGTTTTCGGTACTCAAGGAAGCATATCGACGACGGTTCTCTTCTACGGCCTACTTCAACAATTCAACGGTTGTTGGAAAGCGGCTTTTTCTCCAAAATTACCGGTTTGCACGCCAAAAAGCACTTACAATTCGAATTATTACAAGCGGGTGGTATGCAACGGGTTTATGGCCGGTTAATATCGCCAAACCGTTATTAAGTCCCCTACTCCTCGAAAATAGGAATGTTCCCAGCCAACAGCAAGCAATTACACCTCCAAATAGTAACTCCAAGCGTCTGAAGTCCCCAGAGAACCCCGGAGAGATATCGGATTTGGTTAAAACCGGTTCTGTTATCGTATGGAAAACCCCAAAAGGATCTAAAGGGGTAACGGATCAGCTGGTGCAATATACCCAGCTAACTGGCGGCGACTCTACTCAACGGCTATTGTTTTCCAAACTCCGAAAAAGCTGTGAATTTAAAGATATCGAACTTGCAATGGCAAAAAGAAAGATTGAAGAGTTGGAGGCCCAACTGGAGGTAGTTGCACCACGGAAAAAAAAGAGGGTTGATCCAGACCCTAATTTTACGTTCGTTGGATTGCGGGAAGTACAGCAGGCTCAAGCTGATGCAGGTGCAATTGAGGAAGGGGTGGAGGAATATCCAGAGCCTGAGGATTCCAATGATATAATTGATTGTATCTTTGCAGCTAGTTAAGTGGTCGATATAGCAGGTTGTTGTTTGAGGTGTCGTTTCAGATCGCGATTTTTAGGGTGATCGGAGATGGGGGGTGATCGGAGATCAGGGGGTCCGACTTACTACTGTGATCCATAGGGTCTGGTAAAATCTTCGTTCGGGCCGAAAAAGAGACTGCTGCTACAGTGCCCTGCCCCTGGCCCTCGACGCACTGCGCTCGCGACGTCCCTGGTCCTCGTTGGTTCTTGTTCTCGGCCGCGAAGCTAGCCGCGTCTACGATTTTAATGATAGCTCCCGGATGGCTGACCATCTGGCACCATCCCCGGCGGCAAGGGCGAACGACGAGCTTGGTCCTATCGGGAGTGGCCGCCGGCGTATGGCTGGCGGGTACTCCCTCTGGCAGATATGAGGGTTTACGTGTGGGCAACCGTAGCCGCCGCCGCCACTGCCGCCGAGATACATTTTGTGTGACCCCGCGCTGGAATAATTTCTTTTGCCGTCATCCAAACTGTGTAAGAGTGGTGTGATGATAGCATCACCGCCTACGAGGATTATCAAGGCCGTTGCCGCTGCATAAAGAGGAAGTTAGAGGAGTAGAGCGGCATTGAACGAGATCATTGCTCTTGTGCTGACTTGGAAACAGAAATTATTTGCGCACTTGTGGTGTTTCTGAGAATTGCCGTGTAAGTTTCAAATGCTCTAGGGTCTTTTATTACTATCTAGTATGGAAAGGATGAAGATAACTGGCGGGAGACATACTGTCAAAAACCCAACGGAGCACTTCATCGTTGATTACACATGCTGCAGAAAAGATTCAATCGATCAGTATAGTGAGGTTTGAACCAAGGGATGCTATCGAGATGACAACGTTTTTGAATACCAGGACTGCCACACAGCAGCAAACGGTTCGATTAACAGCCAGAAGTTGGAATCATAATGACAATAGGGGCTGCCGGCTTTGTGTCAAACCAGCCCAGTTGAAGGATTTGTTAACATTGCTTGACAGTTCAGACTGGCTTTCTGACATTTGACAATCAAAAACCCCCAATATAACATTGTCTTATTTGACAATTTTGGTTTTTGCGCCTCGCTCGATACCATCTGGGCTCTTGTTTCTCGGACGCAATGTTAGCTTCTTACATGGAAAAGACCACAAATCCAAATGAAGTCTGGTGTCGATGTAAACATCACAATGGAAACGCCATTTCTTCACTTTGCCGTGGAATCCCACGCCGACCTAAGCTTTGGCAGTTTCATGGGCTTACACATACAGACGCTTACGATATCCACGTATTACCTAGAAGCGCCAGCAAAGTGGGCATGGAACCATTTATCTCCGTGCTCCGGGGTATATGTCGATGTATAGTGTCTATAGCATAATCCTGGACAAACGTGGAATTTCTAACAATACTGGGGAAAACCTTGATGTTTACCATGCTCTGCAGGACCATTACAGCGAGTTTGCTCCATTTATGAAGCTTAGTTGAAGCCAAATTTGTCCTTGGCGGAAAGCTGAAGACATACAATAGATCATAACGCATCGCCACTGAGCCAAACCTTTGAGTCAATGCACGGATCGCGTGTTGTGACGACTGGTTTCTCCTGATCAATTAGGTACATCTTGGCATGCTAGATCGGGAGCCGAAGGGAGGGTACTGGACTCGTCTGACGCAACACTGTCCATGGGATCTTGGATTCACGTCTACAATAAACTCTAGCTCGATCCGCTATATGCTAAGAGATTTCACCAGGGATGATTCAGGGATGCCCAGCCAAGTTTTGCCAAGGGGCAAAATAACAAGAGAAGAAAAACCTTTTTACACTACGTCAATATATACTGGCGTCTTGGCGAATGGCGCGTTTTTGCATTTCCCAGGCGGAAAAAAGACTTGGCTGAAGTATGACGAACAACACAGCCCGCACGGAATATATACGGATGAATCATTCTACATTAGTTCCAGTATCAATTGACTTTACAGTACAATGAAGGCTGGGGAGTATATCTTTTTAGTGTTATTGAACCTTGACCCCGCACAGATCTGTATCTGAGTCCAAAGCTCCGGAATCGGTAGAACCAAGGATGAAAGATCCGCATCGGCGGACAACCGGAGCCGTGGCACGGACATCACAGGTTTAAAAAAAAAAGCCCCCAGTACCCGGGAATCCAATCTCGTCACTCTACCAAGATGGTGGATGCGAACCAAGGATGCGAACCAAGATCCGTCCTTGCTATAGGATTAAACAACCCAATAAAAAAAAAAAGAGAGGTGCAATCATGTAACAGGCCGTCGCTTGTACGCGCCTTGAGAACTAAGCCCATAGAACGGTCATTATGCTTACTCGAGTGTGCTCGACGAACAATTCATGCTCCGACTAGTGAACCGATCGCGAGCGCATGACTTGGCTTTTGGGACCGTTGATGACCCCAAACAGCGGACTGGACCGTCGGAAGAGTGTTCGTTCCATGTATCAGATAGCCAAGTTTCCAGTTTCCCCCTTTTACGATCTAGAGCGTTTAATAAACCAACCTGATCAAAAGAAGAAACCGAGAGCCGCGAAGCGAACCGGTTTACCGTGGTACGTGGTACATAACAGGTTTCTGTGGCTCATTTAATCCTACTACCACGTAGTATATAGTACAAAACAGACAAGGGTCAAGGGGATCCCGGCAGATCCATGGTTCGCATAAGGGATTCGACCAGTTCGAACGGGCAGCGAGTCATTGGGGAAACCGTGACATGGATGGCTTGTGGGCTTTCAAAAAGTCTAATTAAGTAGGTGTGGGGTGGCCTACCGGGTGGTGAATTGATCCCATCCCCTAAGGTTGCGTGAGCCAGAAAGCAAAGGATTTTTTTGCTTGGGTATTATCTAATTTGGAAGCAGATTCGTCATACATTAAAATGATGTTAAGGAAGGACATGATGACAAGGAAATGAAGTTATGGTTGGGAGGAAAGAAATTCTGGTCCCCCCCTGCTACAACGAGTCTAAATAGATAGAGTAATAATGCAGTGGAGCACCGGGTTGCCCTGCGATAAACCATGCGTAGGGTGTGTTACTCTACTGGTAAATATAGCAAAAGGGACCCGAAGTGGTGTCGCCGAGGTCCTTGATGGCCATCTTGCCACCAGAGTAGCCAAGATCAATGATCTCCTCGGGGCTAGTCAGGTTGCTTGCGGGCTCGTTCCACCACGTCTGGTGAGCGTAGAGACCCTTTCCGAGGTCATGGAGACGGGTGGCACGGTCCTGGTTTTGCCACAGGTACCAGACGCGGTCCATCTGACCGTGGTGAACGAAGAATGCGGGGTCGTTGGGGGAGGTAAAGACATCACCGCCGGGGTCACCGCCCATGACGTAGTGGCCGCCGCCGTGGGGCCCAATCTCTGCAGTTCCCTTCTCGCCCTCTGACAGCATCCTGAAGGAATCAATGTCTGGAGCCTTGAGGAGATTGAGGACAGTCGTGTAGTTTGCATAACGCATATTGACGGCGGGGCCGACGTCGCGCTTCCACGGACGGGGGTTCTCGCCCAGGCCGCCGTTGGGGCCCTGAGGTGTGCCCTCAATGCCTTGGACGGGGCCCAGAGTGATGGTGCGGTTTGGAAAGGGGCCAGTCTTGACGACGCCGCCACCTACTCCGGGAGGGAGGCGAAGGGCGGGGGCTCCGGCTGAGGGGACGCCAATTATTGGGCCCTCGTGTGTGCCGATAGACTCGCCATTGCCACCAAGGCTGTACTCGTCGCCGTTGAAGATGGGGAGTCCTGGGGGGCAGAGGCGTACTTGGGCCAGTCCCAGTACTGGAAGGGGTTTGGGGTCAGTAAAAACGAAATAGGCTGTTGGACCGAATAATCGATTGCTAAACCGAGAGGTAACTCACTGGCTGGTAGCCCTTGTAGCCGCACTCATCACGCAGTGCACTCTCGTACGTGTAAACGAACCAGCGGTGCCATGGCTGGAAGTTGCCGGTGTAGTGGATCTTTAGGGTCTGCTGGATGTGAGTGACAGTGAAGTCGTCATACTGCAAACGAGAGGTAAAAGTTAGTATGTTGGTGGCGACGAGCTTTCTATGCTTGGTTGAGTAGATGAGCGATGAGCCAATAAACTTACGCGAGACCTTACACCCGGAGCGACGTCTTTGGGAGTGCGAGCAGGCAATTCCATCAGACATTTGACGGCGCGGACGTAGTCAGCCCTCTCCTCTTTGGTGAGGTCGCCACTAGAAGATAACAGAAAGTGGTCAGCAACCTAGGAATCCCTTATCAAGACTTGGTTTATCCATCTCACACACTTACTATTCTTTGCGGACAACAACCTTGTCAGCCGTACAGGTGCTTTTGCAAGTGGCCTTGCGTTTGTCATGTACGTCCCTGGCCTGAACTGCGTTGGCCTTGAGCTCAGCCAGCTTCTTGGCGGATATATCTGCCACCAGCTTGTTGACCTGGGCACGGGCGGCCTCGAGGTCGTCGGTGGCAGAGGCGGTGGGGACCGCGGAAGCGGCAGCGGCCAGGGCCGTGGCGGCAGCTAAGCACGAAGGAAGTCTCATGATGATTTCCGGATGCGGGTTCGGATGAGCTCGGACAGTTTTCCCCCGGTGCAGATCAAGCCCAAAAGACAGTGCTTTCGTTGTCTTTTGCTGCTCTGATTCAGTCTACACGGGTGCTTGGCAAAAAATGTGATTGCTGTTCCGAGTGGTCAAAACACCAAGAGAGGGGTGTATGCACGTGCAAACTAAGGCCTGGGGGAGAAGTCAGGAAAAGCGATCATTACGAAAAGAGGCCAAAAGAGTCGAATAAATAACAAATGTGCTAGGTTGTTGGACAAGGGCCCAGTGGGGGATCGAAATGGGTCCAGGTGAAAGTCAGTGGGGGCTTGGCAATGAGGAGAATGGCCAAAGCCGGCACTTCTCAGACCAGAACTACGTTTAGACTAGGAGGAAATATTGGCAACAGCGTATGGACTCCTTTTCCCAGTACGAAATCCATTGCCGTGGCATTTCGTGGTCATGTTTTCAGTAGTTGTGCCGTTGTGTTCAAGACAGGGGATAGGGGTGCAATATTGGAAAGAATATCGGAAATATTCTCAATGATGCTATCCGGAGTGGAGGAGAGCGAGAGGGCAAGGTGGGGCCATACCTCCTTGGCAAACACAAGTAACGCCTCTGAACGGGATCAGGGGACAATTGGCTGTCTTGGCCAGTAAAATTACCGGATAGAGTCACCGTCATTAAGCAAAAAGATAAAGGCCTCTCGGCAGCTTGTCAACCATCGCAATGGTCATGGTCACTTTCGCTTGTAGGAAAAGAGGAGAAACGTAGCAGAATATGAATATAATATCGGCACCAATGCCGGCAGACCCGACTGCCATCGTTGATACCATCAGCAAGGTAGCGAGCGAGTCATAGCTGCATACCATTCACAGCTGTAAGGGGTAGGCACTCCGTGTCAAGTTAACATATTTGCCGGCTATGCGATTTGTATTAAAGCCCCCAAACTACCAGCTATACATGACCTGGCATAAGCGCAGCAGATAGATGACATCCCAAATATAATTTTTTCAGATGATTTGTGCCAACACCTTCACATAAAGCCCGTGAAACGTGTTGCGCGATCAATTTCAACCCCAATATTAAGAGGCCTCGAATACTGCTGAGAATGCGACTGACAGGCATTATTGCTCAAGGAAGGTCGGGGTTTCTTCCAATATGGCGACTATAGGGAGGGAGACTTTAGAGTCAGCTCACCTTGCCCTCAAGTTGCATCGGCGCATACTGTGTGCGGAATGTTACCACGATCCCAGCCACTGCAACCCGTGAGCAATTCTAGCAAGAACCAAGCTCGTGGAATATATTTGTTTCTTTTCCATTATGTTGATCCGTGCACCTGGTCTTCCCATACTACTACTCGGAAGGAAGGACAAAACAAGCGTTACTTCGTAGAGGGTTTTGCGCATTGCGGTTGCTAGCAGACTGCCCTAGCAAGGAGCTTTGGTCAGGTCCGGGCCGATCCGGATGCGAGATCTAATCCCAGAAGGGAAATGTATGCTGTATATCAGGCGAAAAATTCCACCCTTGACCAGCGTGTTTTATGTTTGGGCCTCTGCCAACTGAATTGCTTTTTTACCAAGCACTTGTACCAAATTCACAACAGCCTCTCTTAGGTCCAGAGCACCATGACTGCACTCCGTACAGTAGAAGTATACAATGGTTAGGTCGTTTTTTTACCCATACCGGGCTAGTAATGTACGGCTCTCATGTCTCCACTTCAACCGGAATTCCTTCCCCTTAAACCAGCCGGAATGGACCTGCCGCAACTGCGAGCTATACGCCCCAGTCCAATTTCCTGCGCAAATGCAGCCCTGGGACCGACCATTTAGCAATGCCATGCGTTCGTACAACGTAATAGTGGAACCAGGTAGGTGGTTTTTAGGTGGGGATCATCGCACGTTTGCTATGTACATACTGTACAGTCAACTGGGGTATTAAAGGTCACTACCAGGGTCCTTAGCAGGGTATATAGCGGGCACAAAAATGGGTCTTTTGGTGGGGCTGCAGGCTTACTAATTGGATAACGAAAAAGTTACTGGGATGATGGGCAAGGTCCGGTCTCATCTGGTGAGGACTATAGTAATGTACCAACCCTATATATGTTGCCCTTCCAATACCTTTGTATCCACTGGTATAATAAATCGACGAAAGATATCCACATTATACCCTGCAAAGTGACCCAGCGCTTCATCAAGGAACCCCAGTAACATGCCAAGACACCCTAACCGCACAAAGCGTCCGATCAAAGCTCAGATCCATTCTAGAGAAGACAGAGTTCGATCGAGAAGATACATCAGCCGTGTTCAGACCCGGCAGATCAATTCATTCGCCACGTTGCCTTGCTTCGAAACAGCAGTTGAACCCGGTATACTGGGAGTCCAGTCTATTCAAGAGTTGTTATAGCAAAGTGCATGTTCTAACATACCGACTGTTTGAAACCAAGGTGTGAGATCCCTCGGAAGAACAGCAATGGTAGTTTTAGACCCCTAAGACAAGAAGCTGTCGACAAAATTGGAGTAAATTTCCCGAAATGCACGATTCATGGACCTAGCTGAATATTCTTTTGTTTCGTCCGAACCAACTTATATTTTCTCGTGGGTCCTTGCGACATGGATTGGTGGTCCTTCTGATCTTGCTTTGCCATGTTCTTGGCTATCTTGGGCCCGAACCTACGAGTCAGATAACAAGATGTGATATTGAACTTTTTCGGACCCTCCTTCAAGCAAGATAGAGTCGAGCTGTAACACAACTTTGACCAGCCGGTACGAGTGGACACCCACAAGGTTTGGTTTGTCCAATTACTACGTCGCATGTTATGCAATTCTCCACGTCAAACGCAGGAACAACCTTGACGCATGATCGATCTCCAGAAGAGTGAGGTTTCTCATTCGTTTAAGGATCGCTCGTTTCTGCCCGCCTCGCCGCCGTCGTCCCCACAAACGAAGCACAGACGCCAAAAAATGGCTCCCCGCCTCTGGCAACGACAAGATTGATGATATCGCCTTCCGGGTTGGACCTTACAGCAAGCCCTTTTTTGTGATGCTATCACATCAGATATAACAATATTTTTCGTCTATTACAATGTTGCTTGATCATGGAGCCTCAATATAACCACGGTTCAAAGGCCATCCGCCCCCAAAGGGCAACCACCATAGTTTCTGTCTCGGCAACCCGCGGCTCATTTGCCTTGAAGGAGAAAGAAAAAACACTTGACCTTTCTCCAAACTACCACAAGATACAATGGTCCTGGCTTGGCATTAGCCATTTCAGTCGTGCTTAGTAGACAGATATTGGCAATCCTTGCCAAGTCATTGGCAACTGCCATTGCCCTGGCATTCTCAAACCTTGCTGTCCCCTCCCACCCCCCCCCCCACCCTCTGACCCTGAGCGAGATGCCAGGTAGTACCACTTGTATGAATAGTGGAAATAAACAAGTCAAGGTGGCGTCCGTGCCCTCTATTTGAGGCTCGGGGTCAATATTGGAGAGTATCCCCCCAAAAAGTCATCACATCTCGGCTGCATACAATGTTGCGCTGCAGCGTTGCCATCATTACAGCAGTGCCGGGGTTAGAGCTCATGAATAAACACCAGCGTAGCACCGTAGTCACCAGCAAATAAGCACCAAGTCAAAGAACAGAGTCGAGATTGACGTGGGGATACCAATAATTGTCCACCTTGGAATGAGAAGCACCGACACCTGTTGCAGTTGAGTGGGCTAGATGCAAGGGCCTGGGGCGTATCCCGGGATGTGCGTTGGATATACCAGACAGATGGGTGGGTTTCGAGATTCCTCCCAGTGAGCCCCTCTAACTCCATCTTTTAGCTTTTGTCTTGCAGCTCCGAAACGGAACGGTTGTTGCCTTGTGTAAGATGGTGTTCTGCCTCTCAATTTCGTCTACACGACACATATATCTATATCACGACAAGCTTGCCCTGACGGCCCTCATGGAATCCGCATTTTCCAGTTGCTTGGTTAAGTCGAACCTGCCCTACTGCGTGCGGTCAGGCTGATCCCCGTCAGACAGGTTGACCAGCAAAAGCAGCCGTGGACCCATACTGAAAGGATACCAGGACAAAGAAGACGAGATCTAAAAGAGAGAAGAAGAACAAAGTATCACAGAGCAGCACAAGCAGCAAGAATGTCCAGCGCCGCTTCGCCATCACCAACGGCGCCGCCAAACGGCAGCAGCACCGGGGGTCCTTCCCAAGGCCCTCCTCCACCCTTCAAGATCTATCTGCCGGGTGAGCGCCCAGACGAGAACAAGGGCAGCGAGATTCTGAGCATTTGTGTCATACTCAACCTCTTCGCACTCGCCATCACTGTTCTGCGCGTTTACGTGAGGAGGAAGTTTCTCAACAACCTCTCCATGGATGATTATATGATGATTATGGCAACGGTAAGTGGTACTCTCTCACCTCACCATTTTCACTGGATCTCTTGCTCGTTTTTCTCTTGCTTGTTCTTCTCTTGCTCCTAATATATGCTGCAGTAGTGCTAACTTTTAAATCACCCCCTCAGCTCACACTCACAGCAATGACTGGAACCGTCATTGCCCAGGTGTTCCATGGCGCCGGCCGGCACATAGAGTACATCCCACCCCCGGTTGTGGTTAAAGGTCTGCACTACAACTTCGCTTCCCAACCTCTGTGCCTCGTCTGCTTGGGCTTTGCCAGGATCAGCGTCTCGTTGTTCCTCATCCGCCTCGCCAACTCGAGAAAGTACAAGTGGATTCTTTGGTTCCTCATCGGTTTGACAGTGGTGTTAACCCTTGTCGGCGTCTGTAAGTTGTTTTTGTTCCCAAGACATCCCCCGACTTGACTCCCCCCCCCCCCCCCCCCCCCCCCCAACAGCACAAAGTCTGGCTGAATGATATTTTCTCATGCCACCAAACTAACAAAACCAAAAAGTCCAAACACTTCTACAATGCCGCCCCATGGCCTTCGTCTGGGACAAGACCATCCCGGGAGGCGAATGCATGTCGACCACATACCTCGTCTACTCATCCTACGTCAGCTCGGCCCTCTCGTGCTCGTCCGACTTTGCCCTCGCGACGCTGCCCATCTTCATGCTCCGCAACGTGCAAATGAACCTGCGCGTCAAGCTGGCCGTCATCGGCATCCTCTCGCTCGGTTACTTCACCGTCGCCGCCGCCATCGTCAAGACCGTCTCCCTGACCAAGTGGGGCCTCCTGGGCGACTACCTCTGGGACACGGGCGACATCACGATATGGTACACGGCGGAGATTGCCGTCGCCATCATCGCGGGATCCATCCCCTGCCTCAAGCCCCTGTTCAAGCGCATCCTCGAGTCCACCAGGCGATACGGCAGCGGCGGGTATGGAAGCAGCGGACGGCCCCCTGCCGGCTACGTCTGCAGCTGCGGCAAGGCAGCTCCCTCTTACGGCAAGGGGACCGGGCCTGGCTCCAGCGGCCTCTCCGGGAGCAAGCAGTTGAGCAACGGCACCATAGGGTCCACTGGAAAGAAGCAAAACGTCAGGAGGTCTGCGTATCCGTACGACGACGAGGACTACGACGCCTTTGAGATGCACACGTCCCCCGGCGGCCAGAACAGCCACAAGCGGAACGCGGTGGATGTGGAGTCGGCCGGGGCCGCGGGCGCCGTCAAGATGAACAACAGCAACAACACCAACAGAGCAAGCAGGCTAGGCCCCATGCTCACTGTGAACGAGACGACGGTGACCAGGGGACGACGCTCGGACGAAGAGATCATATTACAGGGCACTGACGGCATCACAAGGACGACGCGCATCACCATGTCGGTGGATGATATCAAGGAGAAGAGCGTCAAGGACATGGTTTGAGCTGGTGGGATACGAGACAGGATGATGAAGGACCAGGTCCGGGATCCATTCACGTATGCCATGATATATTGCGGGTGCCATTCTGCAATGTACATATCTCTTTCCTTTTTCTTTTCTTTCGTTCATATACCTTTCTTTTTTCGCATTGTTCAGTACTCAACCTTTGTGGATCTTTTTGCTTTCATTGTACATATGCTGTTGGATTCTTTATTTGTCTTTGTAACTGAAGCCGTTTCTGGCCTTATCCACTTGCATATCTTGCGAATGCCAACATTTTTCATCGGAGCCAGCGAAGAAAAGAAAGTCTAGTGGATTTGCTTAATCCCATGTTGAGGTACCTTGCCTACCTATCCAATCTTTTCTGGTGATCCCCCTCTCCTCCAGGCTACCTACCCCACCCCTCCATCGACCTGTTCCAGCTGAGGTCGTCCCAAGAAACTCTCTAAGAAACTGGCATTTAGTGGATCTGGTGGATAGCCAACGGCCACGCCCAGAAAGTTAAAAAGACCAACCAAGCAGAGCGTGGGATACGACAAGAAAGGGGCCAATGCTCTTTCGGGCCACTACTATGGACGGCAACACTTCCATCCTCATCTTGGTTCGAACTCCCAAGTCCCCACTGAGACCCCTTCTTTCTCTACCGTATCTCCTCCATGTAAAACGCAACAGGTCCCACCGCGATGCATTTGACAGGTAAGCCGGAAGCGGAAATGATCGTCAACTATAATTGACGCACAGCATCAACATGGGACCGGATCATCAGGGTCCTGTGCTGATCACTGCGATCGGCATACCAAGAAACACATAAGGTTCGGGCAATGATCTTAGGAAGCTGTGTTGCACGCTTTAAATCAAATATTGGACACTGGAATGCCACAGGACAGCTTGAAACCTTTGTCAAAAAAGAAAGAAAGAAAACCCTGAGACCTCCAGTGCATATATACCTGCGTTGCACGAATCGCCATGTTTGTATGCCAGCCTTTTCGGCCAGGAAAGCAGAATCGACTCAAGTTATATGCGAAACCGAGTCAAGGAGCGCCTCGTTTTGTTTTTCGCGGAACATGCCACCAGCTTTGTTTGGACAAGAATAATCTTGGTGTTTTGGCAATTGCAAAGATGCAATTACATCTCAATGGGAATGGGAGGATGACCGGACGCGTTATATTCGTCATTATCCGCCCCCACTGGCGAGCATGTCCGGGAGAGCTCTCCTCAGCACCCACCATGGTGATTGCCAAAGTCTGGCATCCTAGCTAACGATAATGCTTGTCGTAACCCTATGTTTCTGAATACACCTGGGGCCTACCTTGGCAAACCGGTGATATATGACATGGAGCAGTTAGTATTGTGCGACCGGCTTCAGCTCATTGTCAAATTGGTAGGCAATTCAGATTTTGAGGCGAAGAAATATCAAGCCACGTCAATCGCCCTGGATGGCGGGGTGGCTTGTTGCTTGTTGCTTGGTACTTCTCTTTTTTTTTTTTTTTTTTTTTTTTTTTTTTTCAGATCTCCACATTAGCCAATGAAGACCCTGATCAGGGAGATCGAAAGTCAACGTTGCGGCCTCCAAACCACATGCAATATGACGTAACTGGTAAGTACCGGCCAAGTTGATTTGGTCTAGCCTTCAACGATGACACGACTTTTCAACCCGGACGCGGTCCTAAAGGGCTGTCTCTCCTCATACACAATCACTAAGGAGCTTCACGCGGCGGCGGACCAAGGCGCCGTGTACCTCGCCAGGCAAGTTTTCCGCGCCGCGTTATGCCCAGCGCAGACCTGCTAACAGCGCCGGATGCAGGAACCGGAACGGCGAAAGATGCATTATCAAGAGCATCAAGGGTCACTGGCGACTGCGGAACGAAGCCGACATCCTAAAGCGCTACCAGTCCGAAACTCGGTTTTTACGCCCACTGGTCGATGAAATTTACGAACCGGCCGACCCGCCCTCAATCGTTCTGCGGTACCTGGATAGTGACTGCTTGACCGAGTCGAACAAGCCAAGGCTGTCGCGCCTTGAAATCAAGCAGGTAGCCCGGTGTGTCCTAGAGGACCTCCGCGTATTACACAAGGACGGTATGGTCCACACAGGTAATCCATCCCCTTTCCCAATTGTCGTCGGCTTTTTGCTGAACCAACCAGATATCAAGCTGGATAACATATTTGTCAATCATGGCCGGGGCAATGAGCGCTTTTCTGAAGTTCAGCTCGGCGATTGCGGGGGCGTAGTATCTCAACAATCATCTTTTGCAAAGGAGGGTCACGTTATCGGTGCCAGCTTTACCCGCAGCCCCGAGGCTACTTTTCAGCTGCCTTGGACCGCCTCTACAGATATATGGTCGTTTGGCAATGCGGTAAGAAAATCATACCTTGCCACGTCTGATTCCTCAATTAACTCGAAAATAGATGCTTAGCCTTTTGTTCGGTGGCCGTTACCATCTATTCAACCCGAATGTCGAACATGTCGAACCCGGTAATGGGGCTTACGAGCTCACCGTCTTGAAACGAATGCACAAATTCTTCGGCCCGTATCCACAGCCCTATAACGACTTCGAAGACCCAGGAGCAATGCAGATTATAAGCTTTATTAATGATCAGGGTCCCCCGGCCAAGCACTTTTCCAGGGCGAACCCAAAAGAGATCTCTCCAGCCGATAAAGAGTTCATTCTCAAGGTTATGAAGTTGGACCCTCGTGATAGGCCGACGGCTGAGGAGCTACTCCAAGACGCCTGGTTTACAGAGGAATCCCCAGACACCCGAGATCCCCTTCCCGGAAAGTTTATGCAGTCCTAGCAGGCGAGGCTGCATGGAGAAGAGGAGCCGAGGATTTGCACATATCGAGGTCAAAGATGTAATAAGCCGCAATGCCAATAGTTCATAATCTAGGCTCATCCCAAGAGATGAATGTATATACGTATATAATCGGGATAGCCGTGTATCCAACCATTGTTCTCCATATCTAGCCCTCAGTCTAGTTGCGCGTCTCGGCCGCAATGACTAACAGGCGTTTATTTGTCGGCGGGAAGATGAATCGACTTGATGACAGCTCCGTTGTCGTCGATGTAGACCGCGCTAATATGCGAGCGGGTATTACAGTCACTTGCGTGGTCGTCCTCGCTAGGTACCATTTGGCTAAATTTCTGTGGATGCGGTGCGGATCTCAGTCATGTTACCGCAGGATAACCTCAACCGTATTGTTGGGTATTATCCACTCGTTGACCGCCACTTCTTCCAGCAGCGCTTTCATCGCCTTTGCCGCAAAGTCGGGCCTTTTCCCCCTTTGTAGTCTTGGGCGCAGCAGACAGCAAGATGGAGGCGGGCAGCAGCTCGGTTGGCCAGCTTGGTTGCGAGGCAGCGGCGATGCCGTTGATTGCCATGTTAACCCGGTGAAGCTGTGCGCAGACTATCAATGACAGATAAAAGAATGCCGGTGACGTCAAAAGGGATAGATGGCGAGGAAGAAAAGCCTGTTTTGACCGTGGCTTGGCGACAGATCTGGAGCCGATATCAGGAGCACTAAAGATGGCGAAAGTGTCAGTTTTGTTGGCATGCTTTGACTGTGACCAAGCATTCTCAGAGATGAAATAAGGCAAAACTGCACATTAGAAGAGCTTCGTATTGATGCTTACTTCAACGGGTCTGTAGCCTGCATTTAACTGGGTTCTACCAAGTCCACGTCGGGCCTGTGGTGGTCTCTCGAGATGGACCTGTGCCCGGGAATCGGAAGAGGAAGGAGGACGGAAAAATGCTGCCGACGTTTGTGAATACCCAACTTACGCGTCGAGTTTGGCTGTCGCGTGACATTTTTGTTATAACGGGGAAAGATGCCGAGGGTAGCTGCTGGATTTCTGGTGCGATGTGGAAAGGGTTGTGGGCCAAGATTGAGGAGCTGGAGCGGGAAAGTTTGTGATTGGGAAGGTTTTCTAAGCTCAAGATTCAAATCGGACAAACGGACTGTCCCCAAATATGCCCTCTGCTTTTGATTGAGGCCAGTGCGTTTACGTTTGACAACAGTCAACGTCAACAGTCAACACTAGTGCAATATAGGCTAGCGCAGACCGATGGTTGTGCGACAGCTATGCATATCAGAAAAAAAGTAGGATTTGTCAAAAAAACAAGTGTCATTTTATCTGGATACTACTAATTAGACACATCCTTATAGGGCGATTGAACCCTGGAACTATGCCTCGATAACAAGCAGCTTTACCTGCTCGAGCTGGCTATCCTTGGATGAAACTATCTCGTGTATCCTTAATATCTCGTTGGTATCTCCCTTTAGGGACTGTACCTTAGTCATACTTGATAATGAAAACCTGAGTACAAAAAAAGCTCAAGTAAATGAAGTAGAAGCATGACATCTAGAACAGCAGCTCATGTGCAAACCAATAGGAGGTTTAGTTGCCGACAGTGGTCAGTTAGCTCAAACCATGCTGTTTGCATCATCCTCTTCCCATAGAATCTTTCCGTCCCCGGTGAAGACAAGATCCCAGCCAGGAAATGCAGTGGCTCCTGCCCGTCTATGACCCCATCGTGAGCCGAGGCTGCGAAAGACTGTGATAATCAACGTCCATCCGCCTGTCTCTGGATCTCGTATCTTTTCGGCCTCGTAATATGAACAGCACTCAGGTTTCACCTCACCCGGCTCGCCTGGCTCGCTCGCAAAGTATCGCTCTTCGCAGTCGCATAGGTAGGGTACAGGACCCTCGTCACTGGTCTCCAGCTCTAGGTTGAAGCCCACTTCTTTCAAGACATCGACGAGGGGAACCTGGCTGCAAATGAGCGTCATCTCCCGCCAGGGGAGCTCGTCTGCTTCTCCATTCAGCACGTAGTTCATGATATTATCCAAAGGCCAGCTGAAGGTTTCTGTCGTTGTCAAAGTGTACTGCGTACGCAGGAGCAGCTTTCCACGCACGAACTTGACCTCCCATTGCTCATGTGTCAAAATCCCCTTGCAGGCGTTGACAAATCGGCCTCCAATCTTGAGTCTCACAAGACCGCTCTTCTCCAGATAGGACAGTGGGATTCCATATCCCTCGCCGTACATCTGATACAAGTGCGCAAGCTTGACCAGGCGCCACTCCAGCCTGTAGCTGACGCATTCGTCCGAGGGCAACTGCCATACAGGCGCGCCTGGGCCCTCGCTGCATCCATCAAGAAACTTGACCGAACCATCTTTTCCAAACTCCCACTGGTGAAACTTGATGCAGTTGGTACAGAGGTAGTAGCCTGGCATATCCTTCTCCAGGAGCTGCAGCACGTTGTGCGTGACGTTGAGTGCTCCATTGAGCGCTTTCTTCTCGAGGAAGTAAGTGCTGTAGAGTCCCTTGCATGACAAGCTAAGGCAGATCTGAGAGGACGGTGGAAGCTCGGCGAAGAGCTTGTTGCAGATCTCGGGTGGTAGTTTCAGCAGGCCCGGTGTTGGAGGCACCGATGCTGGAGGCGCCGATGTTGGAATACAAGTATTGGGCGTGAACACATAAATACTGGCAAGCTGATAGGGAAATGAGGGTGTCAACGCAAGTTTGAAAATCTAAAACTGAAGGGAAGCTGCATACCTTCTGAAGTAGTTCCATGTTGGCGCTTGCAGGTGAACTTGAAGTGAGCTGGCACTGGGTATCAGGCTTGACTGGGTCCTTACTGCCCTTTCAACGAAGGACAACGTGGGCAAAGATAGAGAACTAGTAGTGAACCAGGAGCAGATTGGCAAAATGGGTCTGTCTTGGTGTAGAAAATGATTTTTCTTCGTCAGTTAGACGTCAGCGTTCGCAAGATTTGACAATGGATGTATTTTATATACCTTTCGACTCTGCTACTTGAGCCAAGAAAGAATATTGCTGTGTATAACTGCGATAGAATGAAAAGAAACGAGAGATCAAAATAACTAGGCTGTAACCTGTAGGATGGTATTTGAGCTCTTTTTTTGTGCTTTCTTGATGTGGTTGCTTAAGTTGTAAAACGTCTTTCTGTGTGCACGCTCGGGAGGTCCAACTGATTGACAGCTGACAAGCACGGGCTTGTTTTTCTGTCTGCTGTTTTTATCTTGTTTTGTTTTCCAATCTTTTTTTTCTTCGAAGCGCCTTACCGACCCACCCTTGAAAGCCCATTCTGCCCTCGTCGAAGTGCCAGCAAACTTACCCCAGGAGGTCTATTTCGTGCGTCCCAAGCTTCTTAGAGTGCAGGATTGTTGAAGAAGATATGCTCTCCGGTCAAACCCACGCAGCACTGCTGATACCACCTCTTGAAAGTCAGCCACTTGAGTCCTGGTTAGACGCCACCCCCCTCGCTCTGTTATGCTGGATCATGGTGCATCCGGCTTGGTTATCGTTAATAAAATTCTCCAGAAAATTGATATGGCAGCTTTGATGCGCGCTTGGGTGAGGATGCACTCTCCTCGTTCTATAGCTACCATTCCTGTGGAAAAAAAGCTCCAGTGCCAGGCTAGCGTGAGGTAACTAGCCAAGCGGCAGGCTGGGACAGCCAGTAAGTAAGGACCGGTAACAAGCAAAGGCACAAACAGATGTGATGCAAACTGACGCCATTTTATTGCATCCTCACAGGAAATCATATGCACAGCCCAAGAGCCTTCCCAAGCATCTTGAACATGGCAGATATATACAAGAAGTCACCATCTGACAGAAGAAAGACACGCTCGATGACTACAATAGATTCAATACTCCTGTGGTCATCAACATTTCACAAACATCACAACAACCACCTCTATCGAAGCCTACTCAGTACATCTGCCTCTCGTACACAGCCTGGACCGGCGCCACCACGCCGTCGAAGAAGTGTTTCCTGAAGGAACGAAAGCTAAAGTCGTGGGTCACATCCCGTCCTGGGAACGCACAGTATAGACACTTCTTCACCGCATCCCCGTATGCATCGCCAGCCTCGTCATACACGGCATCTATAGCCTCCTTTGCGATTTCAAAATCGTCCGTCAGCGAAGCCTCGACGCCCATGGATGCCGCAAGGTCTGACTCTCGGTGGTCGCGGCGAAGCGACTCAAAAGTCCGGTTCAGGCAAAGCTCGATTAGGAGTATCCCCAGGCTGAACAGGGCTTTGTTGCGGACCTGGCCGTTCTGAAAACGCATTGCTTCTGTTCTTGGGCCCAGGCTTCCTTCGTTGTCGTCTTCTTCTCCTTCAGAGTCGTCTTCTTCTCGATCCAACCGGTACGGCAGCACGGGATAATAGGCCGGGCCGAGTGAGCTGTCGGAAAGATCTTCGAATGGGAGTTGAATGCTATTTATTGCCATTTTATCCTCGGGGAGCCACGGTGAACCGCACAGGTAGAGAACAGTCCAGCATGCTGCGGCAGCGATGGCAAATCGGTGACGGCGAGGCAGGGAGAACTTGCCACGCTTCCGTTGTGCTGTTTGTGGTAGGAGCGACTTTAATTTCCGAAAGTTGTCGGTCCCTGAGCTCATATCCAATCTTTCGATGAGAAACGTCTTGTCTTGCTCGCTTGTTAACGGCAGCAAGCCTGTTCCGGAGCAACCGGATGGCCCAGCGCTGGGAAACTCGCAGATACAAGACAATCTTGGATGTATAGGGCCTGGAGCCAAGGTAGAAGGCATAGGAGCTGGACGGTCGCAGCAATGTTAGTAAACAAGCTTGTAGTCTGCAATTATTTTTGGAGAGTCACACCAAGATTTATAGACCTGGGCTGTGTGGAACTTTCTTTCCCAATCCCAAGTATCATTCCCATGACCCTGTGCCAAGTTCCCTCTGGCATGGCCGCTGGTGGTGGGTTTGAATTGCCAACGTTGACGTTGGAGCTCGGCGGGTTCGGTGGTGCAACTTCCCATGTCCCAGGAAATCTGATGCAGTAGCGTTTCCACCCCTCAAGCTGGGACATGCGGATGGCCAAGGTGAGATTCTCCATGTTGATTCGCTTTTCGCGGTGCCAGTTTAAGCCTAATCTGCCGCGGTGATACGGATAGCCGCATTTCTCGATTCCATTCGTCAATGCAGTGTAAAGTGAGAGTGCGTTGTCACGGATACAGCTACAGCCTTGCTGATCAAATCGGGCCTGTACTTCTTTGACAAAGTAATCAGCGTGATCTGTGGAAATATCCGCCGCCTCGAAGATGTTTTTCAGTGCGTTGTTGTAGTCCTGAAGCTCGTCAATAGACTTCTCCCTCGCTTTCCGCCCAAAGCTCCTTCGAATTTTTCGCCACTCCCATTGGGCTCTCTCTGAATTATCAGAGGTCCATCTTGGCTATTTTCGGATCTGTCAGCGGGAGTTGCGGGAGAGCAATCATGAGATCTTGTATGTACGGATATTGTGGTCACCTTTCCCTGCTTGTCGACATCAAGCTTATCCAGGAGCTGCTCTACTATACGTTCCATTTGCGTTATTGCTTGCATAAAGTGCTCGCATTCCTCCTGGCTGTATCGCTGGAGCAAGTGCGAATGTAAATCTTGATGAGTTGGTTGTTGTTTCCGAATTCCGATGGTGTGTAAAGTAGCCTCGAGTTGCTTTTGCTGGAGGAACACATTGGTTCTGATGTCTCCCAGCGTTGCGTTGTACCTCCAGTAGTCCTTACCTGGCTGGAGACATCGTTGGTAGTTGTCCAGGGCGTACAGAAGTAGGGGGATGCCGCCAAGCACAACGCCAGCTATATCCATGATCAGTAAGTTCGCGTGTGTCTACGCAATAAACAAGACGAACTTGGGAATTAGAGTGCTTGATAACAGGATATCTTTTGTCATCTTTCACAAAGAAAAATGAGGGATGGTTCGCACAAGGCAACAATCCTGCGGGGTGCATCTTTCAGCCGCACTGGAAACCCCGCAGTGACTTGGCGTTGCACAAGCACTGTGCCGTTTGTCGAGGAAAATATGTTTGGTGTGGCTACAGCTGTGTGTATGCTGCGTAGACCACGTGTATCCAACGAAGTATTGCTACCCCGTACGGTGAGCGCCGGCATTTGTGCTCATTTCACTGCACAAACTACCTGCCTAGGCATCCACCTGCTTGTCTAGCTATTCTTCTACTTGCTTACATATCTTTCTACCAGTCCACCCAGTCGTCTACCTGCCTACCTACCTACCTACCTACCTATCTACCTGCCGGCTCTCCTCCTTCTAACTGCTCGACGCACAAGCAAAGCCGCATACCAGACTTCATCGGTCTCTTAGCTCAGGCAATCCAAGGATATGGATGAGCCAGTGCCTGCTCTTCCGGGCCGAGCGGAAGAACCAAGCACTCTGTTCAGCTTGTACCAAGAATGTCGCCTAGCCTACCAGGAGCTAGTGCTTGAAGTGACAAGGAGTCATGATTCCCCAACAGGAGAAATCAGTTCGGAGAGAATTGTAGATGAGTATTCAAGGCTCCGAATTTGGGGCGACGAAAGCAGAGCAACGTTACAACCCACATGGCGAGGCTCGCTTGACGACACTCTCAGACATCAGAAGGATATTTATGAACACGTTTCCCAGGTTTTGAGACAAATCAAGGAGCATCTTCATCTTGGTAGGTCACTGTCGCTATTCCTCCCTTGCTATCCCTGACTAATGAGCCCATGGCATGGCTGACTGACCTGACCTTGCCTCAGCAACTCTGGTACTTCAAGGGAGCGAGACCCTCGCTGTTGAGGATAGCGATGAGCACGATAGTATCAGCAGCGATTCATGTTCAGAGAGTGAAGAAGATGAAGTCGATGATGATCACCTCCCTCCCAAGGCCAAGACTTTGTTTGCGCAGATGTACGACCAGATACGACTTCTCTATCGGCTTTCCGCCCTTCTGCGCCGACCGTTCGTAACAGGGAAATATCTGCAATCTACAGGCTGTTCGGAATTTCAGTCGCCTTTTCTACACTGGGACGAGCTCCACGTTCAGGAAAAGCTCAACCAATGGAGCAAAAGATGTTCCTTCGATGAAGAAATCGAATACAGCGAACTGTCGTCAGATCCCGCGACAGAGACTACAGTTTCCCCTGCAACTATCTTGGACCGCGAGCGCAATTCAGAAGGCAATGTTGATATTCGGGTGCTGGCCAAAAGACTCGCCGCTGCCAACTCGAGAAGACGGGAACAGCTCATATATTGGGAGATGCACCCTTTAAAGAACGCAAGTCTGCAAAAGCCAGTTAAACCAGGCGCACTCACAAGCACGTACTCTCAAATTGGGAACGAGCCGGGGAACTCCAAAGCAAGGCCCACTCGTTCCGAGCCCGGGATCATCAAGACACATACATCTCCACCGGCAGTACACGCCTTTTCTATCGCCGCTCGGTCGGTCATTTTCGAGACAGACGCGGCCTCCAAGCACGACAAAACTGTGTATGCCAGGTCAACCATGGCTGCCGACCATGGAGTTGGTGTCCCGCAAGCACTCAAGGCCTCGCTAAAAGCCAGCGAGTTTGAGTGTCTATATTGCCATACCAGGCTGGACTCTAAGCGGATGC